>CM056810.1:14720000-15320000 GCA_029852735.1 Persea americana
AGAGGGACTCCATCTTCACCATCCCCTTCTTCATCTCTTTTTTCTACTATTTTGGGAGTTTAAACTTGAGAAGATCTCAAGATTTTCACCAAAGAAGCTACAAGTAAGTGTTGAGTTGAATTCAGCACTTTCATGGTTTCATTATTGAATTATGGCTCAAAGAATTCACAAAAAATTCTGTTTTGTGGATTGATTTTGGGTTTTAGATTCAAAAGGAGGTTTGGCTTGAAGAATTCAGCTTGGATTCAAGCTAGACAAGGGACTGCTTGCTAAGAAGTTTCCAAACAAGGCAAGTATACTCAATTACATTGATTTCCATTGTTAAGTGAAGTGTTAGAACTCAAGAAGTTCAGTTACAGAAAATTCGGTTCAGAATTTTCTGAACTTCTGGGCACAATTCGGCCAGCCGCTAGGCTGACCGACACCTGACCGAGAGCTGACCGACATAGGTCGGCTAGCCGAAATTGTGAGTTCGGCTAGCCGCGGGTTGACCGCAAGGTGACCGAAAATCTTGTCAGGGTTTTCCATCAGAAGTTTAGCTTCTGGAAAACGAACCGTGAGCTGACCGAAGAAATTCGGCTAACCGAAATTGAATTTCGGCCAGCCGCGTGGGTGACCGCATAGGTGACCGAATTGGGCAAATTGTTCTGTACAATTGAGAAATTCTGGAAGCTGACCGAATGTGGTTCGGTCAGCCGAAACCCCTAAGGCGGCTAACCGCTAGGTAACCGACGAGGTGACCGAGATTGAGGGAATATCATAATTGATTTCTGATAATTTCCTAAACCTTCATGGGTGTTAGCTAAACTTATGTGAATGTAAATTTCACTAAAAAGTGATGTGATCTAAAATAACACATACATTGCATAATGAACGTTTCACCCGAATGTTGTTTTAGGAAATTTACTTGTTCTGGACTTGAGTTGGCTTGTCCTCTCTCGTCTATTATTGTTATGCTCCTTGTTGAGCTACCATTGAATAATGTGTTGAATTATGAAATGAAATGTCATGAAATGAAACGAAAAGAAAAGAACCGAAATGAACAAACATTGTAATGTATAAAAGATTAAGTCTGCTGCAGTAGATGGAGCGTTTCGGAGTTCCGTGGTGATGCCGGTGATCTCTGATCAAGACACTGGTAAATCCCACACATTCGATAAGCCACCTAATAAAGTGAGTAACCATTTGAAAAGCCACTTAATAAAGTGAGCACTAATGAAATGAAATGAGTGCTTGAAAGGCTAGGTTGTGAATGGTGCGCCTTCCGCCTATGCTATAGGACAATGAAAAGACACTTGATAAAGTGTATACATGAATTGAATGCTCTCTTCAGGGGAGAACTACATGAATTGAATGCTCTCTTCAGGGGAGAACTACATATATTGAATACTTCCTTCAGGGAAGAACGATATGCATTGAATTGAATTGCATTGTTATACATTGGAACCAATTTGCTAACATGTGATTATCATAGAATTGTGTATACATTGTTGAACCGTCATGTTCACAGTGTTATTGATGACATTACAGGCCCAGTTGGCCGTTCCAGTGGTACCGAGACCGCGCCGCCAACGGAGGAGACCAATTCGGTTCCCCCAGGAGGGTTGAACGAATGGATATAAATCGGAGGCGACCGGTTTAGCAAATTTTGTGAACATTTTGAATAGATTCATTTTGTGTAAACAGTGATCACATGCATTGTATTTGAATATGCATTGATGATTTAAATAGGAAATGAGATGTGTAAGTAAACTTTACTTTCTGTAAAGGACTTGTACATATTAATTTTGGATGTCAATGTATGTCTTTTATTTCCGCAAAACAATGTACATTTGACAGGTATATGTAAGATCCCTTGTGAATCTCGTATCGACTTCGGTGATGTGAGGTTTACGGGAGTAAGTATGGCATCGTGACTCGGGGTTTGGCCGTGGTAACCCTAATCTCGGGCCCGGGTCGTGACATACTTATTGTATGGTATCAGAGCTTATCATTAACTAAGTTAAATGACTTAGCCATCTATAGGAACGAAGTGAGGAACGTTACGTTTCGTGCCAAATCCAATCTTGGATTTGTGATTTAAATGTTTTCACTTTCTGTGATATATGTAATGGAAGTGTTGAGATCTATGTATCTTACCTTCCATATTGTTTACAGCATGGCTGCATCTGGATCGAATCCAGGAAGTGATGACTTTATTGAGGTTGTCACACCATCTCCTGTCTCCGATATGGACACAAGGATGACTGCCATTCTAGAGCAGTTGGTGAGAAGCAATGAGCAAATGGCCAAGAGTCATGAAGCACAGATGGGTATGCAAGCCCAGATCACTTCTTTATTGCAAGTGCAGAGCCAATTACATGCTCAGATGCAAGCAGCACCAATAGTGCCACCAGTACAACCACCTACTCAGGTTGGAACACAAGTGGTAATTCAATCCAAGGAGAAAGACCCCAATGTCCTGTATGAACAATTCAGGAAAAGAGGAGCTACTGAGTTCCGGGGTACTAAAGACGTGCTGAAAGCTGATGAGTGGCTAGAACACATTGAGGATGTGTTTGGCACAGTCACGTGCACGCAGAAACAAAAAGTTGCTCTCATTTCCTCCATGCTACGAGAAGTAGCAAAGACATGGTGGAAGAGTGTGAGTGGGGCAATCACTAAATTGCCAGAAGCAGTAATGTGGGAGACTTTCAAACAGCAGTTTCAAAGGAAGTTCGTTCCAGAACATGTGAGGCAGAAGAAAGAAGCAGAATTTCTGCAATTGAAGCAAGGTCAAATGACCGTATCTGTGTATGTCCATACCTTTCTGCAGTTGTCTAAGTATGCTACCGATTTGGTAGATACGGAAGACAAGAAGGTGAAGAGGTTTCTCAATGGCCTGACTGCCACATATAAGAAGATGGTATTGGCAAATAAGCCTACTACCTTCGATGATGCCGTTGATAGAGCCTACACGGCAAAAGAAGTCCACAGAGAGGAAATGGCTGAGAATGAGAGTACTAAGAGGAGGAGTGGTGAAAAATCTACAGGCTCCTGGTTCAAAAAGGGAGGACGATTTAAGGATAAAAATAAGAAACAAAAATTTACTGTTAGGACTGAGAATAAGCCAGTCTGTGAGACATGTGGAAAGGCTCATAAAACTGAGTTGTGTTGGAGGACTACTGGAGCATGCCTTGTTTGTGGTTCTTTGGAACACAAAATGGCACAATGTCCAAAGGCAAGGAGAGATGACAGAGCTCCTAACCAGCAGACTGCTCAAGGACAAGCAGCACTTCCTGCTCCTCCACAGCGATTAGCTTTGCCAGCGCCTCCTAGGCAACAACAACAACAACAAGGTCAGCAGTGTCAATGGCAGAGGCAACAGCCTGGACAGCAACAGCAGAGGCCACAGATAGCTGGAAGGGCTTATACTCTTAATCGAGAGCAAGCGGATGTTGCAACTAATGTGGTTGAAGGTACAATTCTTATAGGTGATAAACCTGCGGTTGCATTATTTGATCCCGGTTCCACGCATTCATTTGTAGCACCTGTATTTGTGTGTAATATGCGAGACCGGATAATGCAATTGCCATATGACTTTACAGTATCTACTCCTTTAGGGAGAAAGGTAGTATGTGAATTGTATGTTCCCCAATGTGATGTGAAAATCGGGGAAGTGGCAATGCCAGCTGATCTGGTTATACTGGCCATGAATGATTTTGATGTAATCTTTGGCATGGATTGGCTTGCGAAGTACAGAGCTTGTTTAGATTGTTTCCGCAAAATCATCACCTTTAGAGTTGATGAGGCCAATGCCAGTGTACTTTTTGAAGGCACTTTGAAGAGATTTGACACAAGGCTTATTTCAGCACGTAAGGCTGAACGAATGATGCATAGTGGTTGCGAAGGCTACATTGCATTCATTTCTGAACAGAAGCCTGAACAGAAATTAGAAAACATCCCGGTAGTCTGTGAATTTCCAGACGTATTTCCCGATGAAGTGCCAGGTCTACCTCCAGCAAGGGAAGTGGACTTCACTATTGAACTTGTGCCCGGTACTGCACCGATATCCAAGGCACCGTATCGAATGGCACCATCAGAGTTGTATGAGTTGAAGAAACAGATACAGGAATTGTTAGACAAAGGTTTTATAAGACCTAGTGTCTCACCATGGGGAGCACCTGTACTGTTTGTGAAGAAGAAAGATGGCACCTTTCGAATGTGTATTGATTATAGGCAGATCAATCAAGTGACAATTAAAAATAAATATCCACTGCCTAGAATCGATGAGTTGTTTGATCAACTCCAAGGTGCAGCTTACTTTTCTAAGATTGATCTTCGATCTGGATATCACCAGATACGAGTGAAGGATCAAGATGTATAGAAGACTGCATTCAGGACTCGTTATGGACACTATAAATTTTTAGTGATGCCTTTTGGTCTAACCAATGCACCTACAGTTTTTATGGCTTTAATGAACAGAGTGTTTGCCTCGTACCTAGACCAGTTTGTTGTGATCTTTATTGATGACATCCTGGTATACTCAAGGTCAGAGAGAGAGAGCATTCACATCATCTGAGAATAGCCTTGCAGATACTGAGAGAGAATCAGTTGTATGCAAAGTTCTTGAAGTGCGACTTTTGGTTGCAGCAGGTTGCATTTTTGGGTCACGTCATTACCAGAGATGGATTAGCTGTTGATTCGGCTAAGGTTGACGCGGTTAGCAATTGGCAGAGTCCGAAGAATGTGCCAGAGGTTCGGAGTTTCTTAGGGTTGGCGGGCTACTATAGAAGGTTCGTAAAGGACTTCTCCAAGATAGCGGCTCCGTTGACGAAACTGACTCGGAATGACGTTCCTTTTCAATGGAATGATGTATGCGAGTGCAGTTTCCAAACTCTGAAGCAGAAGTTAATAACAGCCCCAATCTTGGCTTTACCTGAAGGAAGAGGAGGGTTTGGGATTTACTCAGATGCCTCAGGCGTTGGATTGGGGTGTGTGTTGATGCAACGAGGTAGGGTAATTGCCTACGGTTCGCGTCAGTTAAAAGAGCATGAGAAGAACTATGCTACAGATGATTTAGAGCTCGCGGCTGTTGTATTCGCATTGAAGCAATGGAGACATTATCTGTATGGAGAAACTTTTGAAGTCCATTGCGATCACAGAAGTCTCCAATACTTGTTCACTCAGAAAGATATCAATCTGAGGCAACGCCGTTGGTTAGAGCTTATCAAGGATTATGATTTTCCATTCACATATGTACCTGGAAAGGGTAACGTGGTAGCTGATGCTTTGAGTCGCAAGTCAGCTGACTTAGTATCATTGGTGGGTGAATGGATTATGATTGAAGAATTCAGGGATTGGGATGTATCCATTGAATTCGTGGACAATCAAGTCATGATTGCAACGATGTCAGTGCTCGAACCGTTACTTATCCAGCAAATTAAAGATAGGCAGTTCGACGACCCGGAATTAGTAAGAATTCGGGATAACATTACAGCAAAGCCAGATTTCGTGTTGGTAACAGGAGTTCTCTATTTCAGAGACAGACTATGTGTACTAGCACAGGAAGATTTGAAGCAAGCAGTCATGTTTGAAGCTCATCACACTAGATATTCTGTGCATCCAGGAAGTACGAAGATGTATAGAAATCTTAAGGGCAGATTCTGGTGGAATAACATGAAACGGGAGATAGCCAGTTATGTATCTTCCTGCTTAACGTGCCAGCGTGTGAAAATTGAGCATAAGAAGCCACCAGGCTTGCTTCATCCATTGTATATCCCTAAATGGAAGTGGGAACATCTCACGATGGACTTTGTGTCCGGATTACCAAGGACGCGGAGACAACATGATGCCATTTGGGTTATTGTGGATCGTCTTACGAAGTCCGCGCATTTCCTTCCATTTAGAAAGGATATGGGATTCAGCGAAATGTCTAAATTGTTTGTCAAAGAGATTGTTAGACTGCATGGAGTACCGGTCTCGATCATTTCTGATCGAGATAGTCGCTTTGTCTCCACATTTTGGCAAACATATCAGAATGCCATGGGTACGAGACTGCGGTTTAGTACTGCATATCATCCACAGACGGATGGGCAGTCAGAGAGAACAATCCAAACTCTTGAAGATTTGCTTCGAGCTAGTGTTGGAGATTTTGGGAGTGATTGGGACGATCACCTAGCTTTGTGCGAATTTGCGTACAATAATAGCTATCACTCCAGCATTGAAATGGCACCCTTTGAAGCATTATATGGTAGAAGATGTAGGACTCCAGTGAGTTGGGAAGAAGTTGGAACTCGAAGTTTCCACGGTCCTACGATCATTGCTGAAACAGCAGCTAAAGTGCAGAAAGTGCAAGAAAGGTTGAAAGTTGCTAGATCAAGGCAGAAAAGCTATGCTGACAATCGTCGGCGTGATCTGGAATTCGCCGTTGGTGATTTAGTCTTTTTGAAGACTTCTCCAATGAAGGGCACCGTCAGATTTGGACAAAAAGGTAAGCTTTCTCCGAGATTTATCGGACCCTTTAAGATCCAAAGTAGAATTGGGAATGTGGCTTATCGTCTAGATCTTCCAGCAGAACTCTCTGGTATCCACAATGTCTTTCATGTGTCAATGCTTTGGAAATATGTGTCAGATCCTTCACATGCGATTCGTCATGAAGAGATCCAAGTGTTGCCAGACACTGCATACGTTGAGAAGCCAATTCAGATAATTGATATCAAGGAGGTGGTTCTGCGTACCAAGACGATCAAATGGGTCAAAGTGCTTTGGGCACATCATGGACAAAACGAAGCTACCTGGGAGCTTGAAGAGCAAATGGCTCGAAAGTATCCAGAGCTATTCATTCAGGTAATTTTCGTTTTAAATTGCTTAATTGATTTGTATTGCATTCGGAGGACCGAATGGTTCTAAAAGTTTAGGGGATTGTAACACCCTGTCCCGAGTTAATTCAGATTAACTCTAATGAATCGGGATTAATGCTAATTCAGCATGTTTTATGGAATTAATGTTGATTAATGGCTAAATTGATAAGACTTTGGCTCAAGTGGTCAAATTGAACTTAATGAAAAGAATAGTGAAGGTTATGGGCGACTTGAAATGGTTTTAGGCTAAACCATGCAATGTAAGGACTTTTTCGTAAATACGAAATTACACGTATTTCGTCGAATACGGAAACTCTTGATACTCACACGTATATCTTGAGGAGTACGTTAACTTCCGTAAATGTATTGTTTTCATTCGACGTGAATTGGTTCAAATGACCAATCATTTGACTTGAATTATAATTAGAGGAAATAGGAGGGGGTTTGATGCAAAAAGTGAAATTATAAGATGAGGATGAACTCATTTGAGTTCATTCCTTCATCCCAGCAGCTCTTTCTCTTTCTGTTCTTCCTTTTTCTTCCGTTCCTCTTGGTTTCCATCACGGTGTGTGTGATTTGGAGACTTGACAAGTACTTGTGAAGAGGGACTCCATCTTCACCATCCCCTTCTTCATCTCTTTTTTCTACTATTTTGGGAGTTTAAACTTGAGAAGATCTCAAGATTTCCACCAAAGAAGCTACAAGTAAGTGTTGAGTTGAATTCAGCACTTTCATGGTTTCATTATTGAATTATGGCTCAAAGAATTCACAAGAATTCTGTTTTGTGGATTGATTTTGGGTTTTAGATTCAAAAGGAGGTTTGGCTTGAAGAATTCAGCTTGGATTCAAGCTAGACAAGGGACTGCTTGCTAAGAAGTTTCCAAACAAGGCAAGTATACTCAATTACATTGATTTCCATTGTTAAGTGAAGTGTTAGAACTCAAGAAGTTCAGTTACAGAAAATTCGGTTCAGAATTTTCTGAACTTCTGGGCACAATTCGGCCAGCCGCTAGGCTGACCGACACCTGACCGAGAGCTGACCGACATAGGTCGGCTAGCCGAAATTGTGAGTTCGGCTAGCCGCGGGTTGACCGCAAGGTGACCGAAAATCTTGTCAGGGTTTTCCATCAGAAGTTTAGCTTCTGGAAAACGAACCGTGAGCTGACCGAAGAAATTCGGCTAACCGAAATTGAATTTCGGCCAGCCGCGTGGGTGACCGCATAGGTGACCGAATTGGGCAAATTGTTCTGTACAATTGAGAAATTCTGGAAGCTGACCGAATGTGGTTCGGTCAGCCGAAACCCCTAAGGCGGCTAACCGCTAGGTAACCGACGAGGTGACCGAGATTGAGGGAATATCATAATTGATTTCTGATAATTTCCTAAACCTTCATGGGTGTTAGCTAAACTTATGTGAATGTAAATTTCACTAAAAAGTGATGTGATCTAAAATAACACATACATTGCATAATGAACGTTTCACCCGAATGTTGTTTTAGGAAATTTACTTGTTCTGGACTTGAGTTGGCTTGTCCTCTCTCGTCTATTATTGTTATGCTCCTTGTTGAGCTACCATTGAATAATGTGTTGAATTATGAAATGAAATGTCATGAAATGAAACGAAAAGAACCGAAATGAACAAACATTGTAATGTATAAAAGATTAAGTCTGCTGCAGTAGATGGAGCGTTTCGGAGTTCCGTGGTGATGCCGGTGATCTCTGATCAAGACACTGGTAAATCCCACACATTTGATAAGCCACCTAATAAAGTGAGTAACCATTTGAAAAGCCACTTAATAAAGTGAGCACTAATGAAATGAAATGAGTGCTTGAAAGGCTGGGTTGTGAATGGTGCGTCTTCCGCCTATGCTATAGGACAATGAAAAGACACTTGATAAAGTGTATACATCAATTGAATGCTCTCTTCAGGGGAGAACTACATATATTGAATACTTCCTTCAGGGAAGAACGATATGCATTGAATTGAATTGCATTGTTATACATTGGAACCAATTTGCTAACATGTGATTATCATAGAATTGTGTATACATTGTTGAACAGTCGTGTTCACAGTGTTATTAATGACATTACAGGCCCAGTTGGCCGTTCCAGTGGTACCGAGACCGCGCCGCCAACGGAGGAGACCAATTCGGTTCTCCCAGGAGGGTTGAACGAATGGATATAAATCGGAGGCGACCGGTTTAGCAAATTTTGTGAACATTTTGAATAGATTCATTTTGTGTAAACAGTGATCACATGCATTGTATTTGAATATGCATGGATGATTTAAATAGGAAATGAGATGTGTAAGTAAACTTTACTTTCTGTAAAAGACTTGTACATATTAATTTTGGATGTCAATGTATGTCTTTTATTTCCGCAAAACAATGTACATTTGACAGGTATATGTAAGATCCCTTGTGAATCTCGTATCGACTTCGGTGATGCGAGGTTTACGGGAGTAAGTATGGCATCGTGACTCGGGGTTTGGCCGTGGTAACCCTAATCTCGGGCCCGGGTCGTGACAATAATCCATGATCCCATCCTAGCCATAAGGCCCATAACCCATTGAACTGGCCACCCGACATGGCCTAGACGTGCTGGGCCTGCCCTAGGCATGTAGGCCATGCCATAGGCCCCTGGCCCAGCCAATGCTTGGGCTGGTCAAAATGCCAGGCCCGGCCGTGACACATTGACTGGTGTGTTAGGCCGTGCTAGGCCTGGGCGGCCCTGCCTGATTTACATATCTAGTTTAAATTTTTTTTTAAAATTTCCCTAAACATTATATTGTCGTAAGTTTATGAATGTATCAATTATTACATATATTAAAGCAACATTCACCTTCACAAGGGAGCGACACGTGGCGCATCCCCGAAAATTTTCGCAAAGCATCATTAGAATTCAAATAGATTCCCCAAATCTCATTTAGTCTTGGTTCTCTATTATCTCCTAATTTAACTCCATATCAACTATCCTAAAATTAAAAAAAAATGGAAACACATTTACATGAGTATTTGGTGGCTATGATCGTCTTTTTTTCTTTTGGGTACGATCATGGGCTGGGACAAGCTTATTTAGTGGATAATGTACCTAACAATATTTTTCCCATTTTACTGTTGTTTATATGGTTTGATGCTCTCTATAACTTATATTGTAATCTTAATTATTCAATTTGAACTATTTTTTATTTTTCACTCCTACCATTAGATAATAAATTTGTTTCTTTTATATTTATCTCTTTTCTTAGAATATTTCAAAGATATTTTAATCTTTTATACTTTTTTTTTTCAATTTTGACCCATGTTGGGCATGCGCCTCTCACAGTAGTTATTATTATTATTATTATTACTGTTAAAGTAGCAACCCTCTTCGTGAAGGAGTAACACGTGGCATGCTCTAATTTCAAGAAGTTTTTAATACTCTCAATGACTCTCCAACACTCTCCAAACTAACCACCTAAAACATCTCAATACAAATAAGGATATTATTGAAATAGGATGCATACTAAATTCTTTTATTTACTTGTCTAAAACTGTAGAGGTGGCAAACGGGTTGAGTTGGCCTCAACGGGTCAAATCCGTTATCAAATGAGTTAGATGCTTCTAACTTGTATCCGACCGATTTATTAAATGGGTCAAAAACTCCTAACATGCACCCGCTGTGGGTTAACCTGATCTGACCCACATAACCCTTGCGAGTTACAACGGGTCGGGTTGACCCACACAATTTACACTGAATCCTAAATTTATAAACAATCCTCTAAGGCATTGACCACACCAAAGTTTAAATTAGACCCAAACCGATAAGTCAATTTGTATGAATGAGATAAGATCTAAAAGAACAATGTTGGGTTGAAAATTTAGGCCTAGGCCTACGTTATAATGTCATAATTCACCATTTTCTCTAGCTTGTGCCAATGCAAGGAGAAAATAATGTGAAAACTAGTATGAACTCAACTATTACTTGATTATTTTATTTATTTATGTTACATCCATTGTATTTTCTTCACATCCATAATCCTCCTAAGAGAAGAGCACACAAAAATATTCTTAAATAAGTTGACAGAGGGTCTACTTTAGAAAGAAAAAAAAAAGAAAGAAAATGAATTATTTATACAATGAGTATAGTATACATTTTTTTTTAAATCATGAATATAGAAATAGAATAACAAAATTAATAATAATAAAATTAATTTTTCATAAGAATTAAAAAAATATCATGTCAAAACGAAAAAGATACACTTCATAAAATTAAGTGTTGAGTATAAGTCTTTGCTATAATAATAATAATAATAATAATAATAAATCGGGTTATGTGGTTTAAACGAGCTAACCCTAACCCGACCCATTTAAATGCGGATTAGGAAAGCTTAACACGTGACCGACCCATATATTATGCGGGTCGGGTGGGTTGGGTTGGGTTAGGTAGATTGGCAGCTCAAGTTGGCTTTTGCCAGCTCTATCTAAAAGAAACTCTACGAGAGAGATTTTCATGTAGATTTGAATTTGAATTCTATATCTTACCATTATCAAAATTAAGTTCAAATCTTACTTAAAAGCAAAACCATTTCCCCATTTGTAAAAGATTTCCTACTAATTAGGCTTTTAACTTCAATTACTACTTTGGAGATCAGGCCCTAAATCTTTTTATCTTGTTTTTGTTTTGATTAGTTTCTAGATAGAGAAATTCATGTGGCCAGCAAAGAATCAGAGGCTTCCTCTCTCCAATACATCTTCCCATGTGCCCAAATTAAATATCTGCCATGTAACCGCTAATCACTCATTAATGACTTCACATTTCAGCGAGTCCTTCCTCGGCAACATCATAACACGAAAGTAAGTTTTTTTTATCTTGATCATTATTGTTATATTATGGATTTATCACCTTTTCACCAAATTTCGAGTGGCAAGATTTAGGTGAGAAATAAACATGTTTACTTTGCCTAATTCTCTTCTTTTATTCATTTTCTTTTTTTTTTTCTTTCTTTTATTTTTATATTACTCTTCAAGGGCTACTTCTACTAAACAAAATATATTTGGGATCTTCTTCATCTTTGCTAAGATCCAATCCATGTAAGGTTTTTCCCTCACAAAATAATTTAAAGATATGATTTAAAAAAATTCTATTTAAAAACCAGCAATCTTTTCCAATATTAGAATTTGATACCATTAATTCATTTTAACCTGTAAATTTTCTTAACACTTTCTATCTAAATTTTAGAGTGACTATCCATTAATTCATTTGGTGAGCGTTGAAAAAACAAGTACCAGCAATCTACACAGAAAAACTATATACAGAAGCAACAATTGGAACTCAAATAAACACCAATTACGAAACAACAAAACTGCATTGCATACCACTAGAAATAAATAAATAAAAAAAGCTGCACTGCATACCTAATAGCAAATTATAGGAGAGACGAGGGAGAGATAGTAGGAAAAGAACCTCTTCGGTTGTGTCATTTGACCTCCCACACGCTTTCTGGGAGTAGAAAGTGGTGGTTTTACAAGCTACTTTACTGCGTTAAAAAGGCATGCATTCTGTGCCTTTCAGGAAAGCCAGAAAGAACTGAAAAACTGACTTCCTCGTTTCTCCTCCTCTCCCTTTTCTGAAAAAGAAGTTTATTTTTTAAACCCAGCTGGATGGGGCCCACTAATGATGGGACTAGGTGGGGGTGACCATCATTCAATGGGGGTCTTATGTGTGTGAACTGTTAGAGCCAGTTTGGTTACTCTTCTAATAGAGTCAAGTGAAGTAAAGATGATTTTGAAGAAAAAGAATATAATTTAAATCGGTTATGATGCTAATTTGTTTTTAGTTGTTTGTTATGAAATCTTTTTTACTTTTTACATGGAAAAGTGAAGGTTTTTTTTTTTTTATTAGATAAAGGTAGTTGCTTTTTGACCTTTTTTTTTAAAGATGGGGGGAGTTTTGAATAAAGCTCATTTGATGTGACATCTTGTCTGAAAAATGAAGGCTTTACTTGACTTTTATTGTATTAGGATCAATCATAGATTCACATATAATGGACTACAATAAATTCTACTTTTAATTTGGTGTCTTTTGAGTCAAGTTTGGATCAAATGAGATCTATTTTTTTTTCAGTACAGTCCAAGCCTCTTAGTATAAGCTTAATCTTGACAAGATAAGACTCCATCCATGGACTCTAACTTATTTATTGCTTTGTAGTTTTTTTTTTTTTATCGATAATGGTAAATTATATTAAAAACTTAAATAGAAAGATACAACAAAGAAGATGAAAATAGAATAACTTGCTTAGGTATTAGAGCTACATACCCACACAAAAACAATAAACAACAAATTACAAAAGAGCAAGCAAAGCTACATCTCTTTAGCACGAACCGTTATTTAATAATCATGCATTGATGTGCCCCAAGGATTAGTCCTGATGGGTTAATACCAAGGGATACCTTCTCTATTAAAAAAAAGGAAAAAGAAGAAAAAAACTTTTAGGCTGAGTTATGTACAAACCTGAATAACTGGATCCTGGCCCAATCAAAGTAAAATCTAGTCTTATTTGGATCTCCAAATTTAACTCGACTTATATATAAATCTCTTAAAATAAACATACATTCTTTAAAAACTAAACTAAAAAACATAGGTTACTAATTTGACTGAGCCAACCTGTTGGATTCAAGTTCGGATTTGAGTTTACCCACATGCACCATTCAAAAAAAAACAAAAAAGAACTAACCCACTTGCAATTTGGGTCGAGCATGCATTTCATTTCATACCTGATTAGGCCCACTGAAGCTGCATCCTAGACCTAGTCACGATACCAATGATATATAATTGTGGATAGATTTTTGTAGGGAATAGCTAGGCACTCTCCAGTCAGATCGGAGTCTTCGGACACACCTTTCTTAACTAAAGATCTGAGTCACTTGAAACCATCAAATTCTCATGACCTTGCTGGTGGACCATCCAAGTAAAGGAACAATCGGTTCAGTTATAAAAGAAAATGTGTTTGGGCAGAGATTCTGAGTAAATAAAATCTCAAACCATTATGCTAAGAAGAAATCTGCACCCTAGAAAGATCCTTTTTACAATATATTGGAAATTGGACAAATGAGTAGCTGGAGGATTGCAGGAAACATATAAGCATATAGTACTCATGTTTAGCCATATTGGTTTTTGTTAAGTTCATGAATTTACATATTTATGCATCATTATAGAATGAATTAGGGGTTTTATTTGGTGAATTGCATCATTATTCATTTAATTCCATCATCTCATGCATTTTCACCTAGAAACCTGAACTTTTATATTTTTCATATATTTTCTGCATTAACTTAGAACATTATGCAATTTTTCTTCGAAGAGTCCCAGTTTGAGTAAAACTCTATCCGGATGGGTCCCACTTCAATATGGGCTCTTTAGTGTTTGATGTGTTGAATTAGAATGTGCAGAAAATGAGAATTGCAGACCTCTGTCACGGAACCACTTTCAAGCATACATAGTCATCCTGGGCCCTACATTGCTAAATTGAAGCTTAAAAAGAAGTAAATTGAATAATTCACCAAGTGGACCCCACATACAAGCCATGTGCAAATCAATGAAAGGAGGGGTCCACTCATCATGTCAATTGAAGAGTCCTAACTACAGTAAAAGACTTCTCATAGGGCCCACTGTTCAAGCAGATGAAATGTCCCACATGGCAGGGTCCGCAGTTGTTGCAGACTTGAAATTATTACTAGATAATTCAAAGAGTAAAAGTTTGATTGGATTAAAAGAAGAAGAGTTTGAATCATCCACATCTGATATCCTTTCAAAAAATGAAAGTTGTGCAGAGATAGAGTTCATTACAAATCAAAATTTAAAAGTTAATCCCGTTTTTCTCAGGATAACTCATCTTCAAATGACCATAACTTTCAATCCGACCGTCGAATCGATGTAATTTACCTACTTTTGGAAAGCTTATTCAGAGTAGATGTCCGTGGAGCCCAAGATTGTGCAAATCAGAGCTAAATCGACAAAGTTATGGGCCCGGAGATTTTCATATTCATTTTTAGACGGGATTGCACTAAAATCCACACCGTTGATAATCCATTGCTGCATATCCCTTGTGGGACCCCATCTGAAGATTAGCCAAGCCATCCAGAGGTTTCCAGAAGCTTCCATCTCATTCAAATTCAAAAAGGATAAAGAGATATACCTTATCAATGAAGATAAACCAAATCTGCAGAGAAGGTGTCCAGATTCAATGTATATGTAAGATAACCGGGAATTATAAAAGGAACCAAAAGAAAGCATACGGGAAACTCACTCACCCCCCCTTGGACATCCACTACATTATCTCTCTCTCCTCTCTCTCTCTTCTTTTCCTAATTAATAGAATTAGAGATATTTTTGGGTATTCTGGAGCCCTGTTCCAGAACTAGGTTAGAAGAGTGTGAGAGAAGATTGTAATTGCCATGAAGTTCTCAATGAAAATCACGTCTTTTGCAATGGAGGAGTAGATCCCTGGATCAGAGTATCAGATGAAGTTAAGTGTTTCTTATCATTAATCTATGTGATATTCTTGTCTCTTGCGTATTAATTATAATAATAAATCTGCCTTCTGTCATTGACAACCTATGCTATTTAATTTTTTTATCTGAACAATGCTTTAATCATGTATGTTTTCTTAATAGATTATTCTTAGATTGAAATTCTTTGATAATCTATCTTTGATTAATATGTGATATTTAGTTAAGTTCATAATTTCATTAGGTGAAGGAGATTTTTGCCTTAAATAAATTGTGGAAAATTGTGCTCTTTGATAGATAAATTATCCAAATCAGAAACATTGATTTGTTTCTGATTTGAAGGATTTTTTGGACAAATTTATTTTATCAATTGCATAGAATGATGGTGGGACTACTTAATGGATTCTTGATATTCTGATCTGCTTTTTATTATATCTTATTTCTGCACTTTAGATCTAGAATTTTTTTAATTTTATTATTGTTTCTTATTATCTCTCTTGTCATTATCATTGATAAAAAAAAAAATCAGATTTTAAATTTTAACTTAGTAGTGCTCCCTGTGGGATCGACCTGTAATTGACACTGTCTCAACAAGACAACTGTGCACTTGCAGTATTAAAGGATTGAATTTAAAATCACATCAAGTTTTTGGCGCCGTTGCCGGGGAGCCAAATTTGAGTTTTTGTTAGAAATCTGAATTTCTTTTATTAGATTAATATGCATGCTCATATTTAGGTTGCATTAGTTGTTTAGTCATCTAATTTGCATTAGTAGTGTTATTTGCAATTAGTATTAGTTATTATTTCACTTTACAGATTTTTCTAAATTTTCTGATTTTTGGGATATTTCTGATATTTTTTATATAATTAACTGAATTTTCGGATTAATTAATTAATAATTTAAAAAAAACCAAAAAAAAAAAAAAATTTTTTTGAAGAATTTCTTTAATTCCGAATTTCAGTAAATTAAAACAAAAAGAAAATTTATTTTAGATTGGTTTTACTAATATGTTGCTTGGATTAGATTAGGATTGGTAAGGTAGAGTTTAAAATCTTTAGGATTAGGTTGTTTTGATTAATAACTAACTTTTAAATTCTGAAATTAGGTAGTTAGAAATTTTAAAATTCTATCCCTTAGGTTGTTTAGATTACTTGGAGTTTTAAAATTTGAAATTTGAATTGGATAAGATTGGATTTCTGATAATTCGAAACTTTTTGAAAACTCTAGCCATATCTAGACACTTGTTTGGATAATTTAGAATTTCTGAATTTTTTTTTTTAGATAGAGTTTTTTTTTTATTTGTTTCAATAACTTAGAGTCTACTTTGGATAAAGTATTGATTAACTTGGATGTCTTTTATTTGAAATTAGGATAAGATAGAATTTTTCGGATAGGATAAGAATTTGAGTTGGTTTGTTAACTTAGGATTTACTAACAAGAGTTTCTTCTGGATAGGTGACCTTGCTAGGAGGAGAGTTGCACAAAAACAGGAAACTGCGTGGATTTGCTCTTAAGCAAACAAATTGCTCCCAGAATTGTAAAATTGCTATAAAAAAAAATACAGGTTAAGCTTGCACAGTTTAAATGTTAGCGTGGACCCATTGTAAGAGTTTCTAAACTTTACCCCACGAATCTTTTACTTGCAAGTGGGGCTTGGGTGCTTTAATTTTTGCAAAGTGTGACTGCTTGCTTGACACACCAATTAATTGGATCCACACACTTAGTTGAGGGCAATTCACCCCAATAAGATAAGGACTGGATTTCATCACCAGATCCTTGCCCAATTAGGTTTAACCACCTCTCACATAGTAACCTAACCATTAATTAAAATCAAGTAGAAACGAGACCATAGGGCTTGAGCTCATTAGGACGAAGACCACAAAAGGTTGCACCAATTGCGCTCTTTGGTCAAGTCGATGTCTAGGTAAGTCCTGTCCCTCCAAAGGGTGGCAATCTCTGTTCTAGGAGTTTGGTTCTTAAGCGGGACCCTTGCCAAGTGCATTGTGACCCCACCACTCATCCTGGGGACTTACCTGATCGATTTGGCTTCATAAGACCGGATTGGAGGCCTTAGTGCACTCTTCAAACCAGTTAGGAGCTGTCTAGTGCGTTAGGTTAGCCCTAGGATAATTTCTTGTGCTCAATCCTTGTGCTTGACTGCTTGATTTGTTTGTGCATCATATTGGAACCATTAGGGCCCTGTATATAGATTAGGCTTGCATTTCTTTAAGGTTGAACCCGATGCATGCGCTCTAGACCTGAGAGAGAGAAATTGTTGGTACGCAAGAGTAAAAGGTTAGTAAGGATAGAGCCCGAATTAGCCTTAACCATTGTAGGAAAGTCCTCCATCTTTGAAGAAATTGTTAGGATGGCTGATCAAGAAGACCCACCCATGACTTTGAAGGATTACATGTACCCCACCAGGACAACTCAACCGTCCTGTATCACCCTGCCTCAGACCAATGCCACATTTGAGCTGAAATCTGGCATGATCCAGATGCTCCCAGTATTCCGTGGGCTAGACCAAGAAAATCCATATCAACATGTTAGAGAATTTGAGGACATTTGTGGGACCATGAGAATCAATCACATGACTGAGGAAGCACTTAAACTTAGATTATTTCCTTTCTCCCTAAAAGAAAGGGCTAAAGCTTGGCTTTATGCCTTACAGGCCGGGTCCATCACTACATGGGCCAAGCTAGTCGAAGAATTTTACAAAAAGTTCTACTCTAAGCAGAAAACCGCTTCGATTAGGCAGGCCATCAATGGGTTCCATCAAATGGAAGGGGAGACACTTTACATTTATTTGGAACGTTTCAAAGACCTCTTAATCCAGTGTCCCCACCATGGATTTGAAAAAATCCGATTAGTCCAAATTGTGTATGAAGGCATGGATTACCCAACCAAACAAATGGTGGAATCTTTCTGTAGTGGAAAATTTACACAGAAAACAGCGAAAGAAGCTTGGACATTTTTGGAAGATACCGATGAGAATACATTGCAGTGGGCCCCTATCAAGAGGGAGCCCACTAAAACCACCATTCCTGAAAAAGGGGGGATGTTCAAGGTTGAACCCAAAATTGAGGCAGAAGCCAAAATGGCCACACTGATGAGAAGAATAGAGGCCTTAGAGCTAAACCAAAAGCCTACTCCAAACACTTTGGAGTCATTGAAATATAACCAGGCCATAAATGGAGGGATCGACCCAACAACTTTGGGTCAGGCCGAATCTGTTGAGGAGGTTAATGCACTATATCAAAACACTCGTTTTGATAATCGTCAGAGGTATGACCCCTACTCCAACACATACAATCCAGGTTGGAGGGATAATCCGAACTTTTCTTGGACCAAAGGCCCAACTCAGGGTGGCCCATCTTAGTCCACTCAGTTTCAACCCAATCAATCTCAAGTCAATGCCCCACCCGGTTTCCAAAAACCCAACTTCAATCCTAGTCCATTAACCCAGAGGGTAGATTCTTTAGAAGAGGCCATGAAACTCATGTCTCAAACCACGGCCCAATTGTCTCAGAGTACTACTCAATTCCAGCAGACCACTACTCAACTTTTAAATGGCCACACTCAAACCCTTGCAAAATTGGAATGCCAAATGGGCCAACTGGCCAATTCATTGAGTGCTAGAGACAAGGGAACATTTCCTAGTCAACCTGAACCCAATCCCAAGGGCCAAGTCGTTCATGATACAAAAGGAAAAGGCCCAGAACAAGTTAAGTCCATCATTACTCTTAGGTCGGGTACACAAATTGATAACAATGTTGAACTCTCCAAAGAATCTAAGGAAACACCAAGCGAGGATGTGGAAAGTGATGAACAAATTGTAAATGCCGAACCTATAGTAGAACCTGAGCCAGTCAACGAAAGCCCAGTCAAAACTGACCCATCACCTAGTGAGCCATCTCCTAAGACTTATGTTCCCAAGGCACCATACCCACAAAGGCTAGGCCCAGCAAAATCAAACGTTCAACTGGATAAAATGCTAGAAGTATTCAAACAAGTGAGGATCAATATCCCACTACTTGATGCTATCCAACAGATTCCGGCCTATGCAAAATTTCTAAAAGACCTTTGCACTTTCAAAAGGACTACCAATGTGCCCAAGAAGGCATTTCTAGCACAACAAGCTAGCTCGATCATTTCCTGTCCAACCCCGATCAAATACAAGGACCCGGGGTGTCCTACAATTTCTCGTCAAATAGGGGACCATCACATAGAGAAAGCTTTTCTAGATTTGGGTGCAAGTGTGAACCTTATTCCGTACTCTGTTTATGAAGAATTAGGTTTGGGAAAGTTGAAAAGGACACATGTGACCTTGCAATTGGCTGATGCATCGATTCGATACCCCAAAGGGGTAGTCGAAGACGTTTTGATCAAAGTCGGAGACTTTGTATTTCCTGTTGATTTTGTTGTCTTGGATACCAAGCACACATCTGGGGTTGAACCCAAAATTCCAGTAATCTTGGGGAGACCATTTCTAGCAACCTCAAATGCCTTGATCAATTGTAGGAATGGAGTGATGCAAATTTCTTTTGGGACCATGACAGTTCAAGTGAACATTTTTAATGTCAGTAAGCAACCTCCTGATGATGATGATGGAGTTTTAGAAATTAGTTACATTCATGAATTGGTGGAAAATCACTTACCCCAATTGAAACTTGAAGATCCACTAGAGGCTTGTCTGGCCCACTTTGGAAGTGATTTTGATGTAAATGGACATATTGAGGAAGTCAATGCACTGTTAGACTCCACCCCATCCATGGACTGCTCCAAATGGCAACCGAAGCAGGAGATTCTGACTCCATCTGCTTCCCCACTTGTTCCATCGATTGTAAAGCCCCCAAAGTTAGAACTCAAGGCATTGCCAGATACCTTGAAATATGTGTTTTTAGGCCCACTAGAAACCCTTCCAGTGATTATAGCTTCAGACTTGGACCCTGTCCAAGAGGAAAAACTCATAAAAATTTTGGATGAACACAAGGAAGCTATTGGATGGTCCATCGCAGATATTAAAGGAATAAGCCCATCTGTGGTCCAACATAGAATCCATTTAGAAGAAAATGCAAAAACTTCTCGTGAACCACAGAGGCGACTGAACCCAGCAATGAAGGAAGTGATTAGGTCGGAAGTCTTGAAATTACTTGATACAGGGGTGCTTTACTCCATATCTGATAGTGCATGGGTGAGCCCAGTTCAAGTGGTACCAAAGAAATCTGGAATAACAGTGGTTCAAAATGAGGGCAATGAATTGGTACCCACTCGGATACAGACTGGATGGAGGGTATGCATTGATTATAGGAAGTTGGACTCAGTCACTCGGAAAGATCATTTTCCCCTCCCATTCATGGATCAAATGCTCGAAAGGCTAGCCGATCATGCATATTATTGTTTTCTTGATGGTTATTCTGGCTACAATCAAATTCCAATTGCACCTGAAGATCAGGAAAAGACCACCTTCACTTGTCCTTTTGGTACATTTGCTTACAGACGCATGCCCTTTGGGCTATGCAATGCACCGGCCACCTTTCAAAGGTGCATGTTGAGCATATTTTCTGACATGGTAGAAAGATTCATTGAGGTTTTCATGGATGATTTTTCGGTCTTTGGCAATTCTTTTGAGGAGTGCTTACATCATTTGTCCCTTGTGCTTGAAAGATGCAAAGAAAAGAATCTAGTCTTAAATTGGGAGAAATGTCATTTTATGGTAAAAAGGGGCATAGTTCTGGGACACATTATCTCTCAACAAGGAATTGAGGTGGACAAAGTAAAAATTGATTTGATCTCCAAATTACCACCACCAAAATCAGTTAAGCAGATTCGATCATTCCTCGGCCATGCTGGTTTTTATCGTAGATTCATCAAGGATTTTAGTAAAATTGCTAAACCTTTGTGCCAATTGCTGACAAAAGAGGCCCCATTTGAATTTGATGAGAAGTGTCTAAAGGCTTTTGAGAGACTGAAAAAGGAACTAACTTCAGCCCCTATAATCCAGCCACCTGACTGGACCATTCCATTTGAGCTAATGTGTGATGCATCAGATACTGCTATTGGAGCTGTTTTGGGTCAACGGGTTGGGAAGTTACCTCATGTGATTTACTATGCAAGTAGGACCCTCAATGATGCCCAACTAAATTACACAACCACTGAAAAAGAATTGCTAGCTGTGATTTTTGCCTTGGAGAAATTTCGGTCCTACTTGATAGGGTCTAAAGTCATCGTCTACACGGATCATGCAGCTCTGAGATACCTTCTATCTAAAAAGGATGCAAAAGCTCGATTGATCCGGTGGATCCTTCTGCTACAAGAGTTTGATTTGGAAATAAAAGATAAAAAAGGATGTGAGAATGTTGTAGCAGACCATCTTTCGAGGTTACCCTTAGAGCCATTAGATGAGGTCCCACTGAATGAAAATTTTCCTGATGAACAATTGCTCGGTATTTCTCAAATCCCCTGGTTTGCAGATCTAATCAATTACCTTGTTACAGGGGAGATGCCCAACCATTGGTCCAAACAAGATCGATCAAAATTTCTAGCTGAGGTCAAGTATTTTTTCTGGGATGACCCATATCTTTTTAAGTATTGTCCAGACCAAATAATCAAGAGGTGCATTCCTGATGAGGACCATCAAAGTATCATTTCATTCTGTCATGATCATGCATGTGGGGGCCATTTTAGCTCCAAAAAGACTTCTGCAAAAGTTTTGCAATGTGGTTTCTATTGGCCCACAATCTTTAAGGATTGTCATGTATTTTGTCTGAGTTGCGATGGTGTCAAAAGCTTGGAAAAATCAATCGTGGGAATATGATGCCCTTGAACCCAATCTTGATAGTGGAAATCTTTGATGTGTGGGGGATCGATTTTATGGGACCATTTCCAAGTTCCTTTGGAAATTTGTATATTTTACTTGCAGTGGACTATGTTTCAAAATGGGTGGAAGCAATACCGACCAGAAAGAATGATCGCCATGTGGTGATCAAATTTGTGAAGGAATACATATTTTCTAGGTTTGGTACACCCAGGGCAATTATCAGTGATGGTGGAACCCATTTCTGTAATGCCACCTTTAACCATCTGATGAAAAAGTACTCTGTTACTCATAAGGTTGCTACGCCCTACCACCCACAAACCAGTGGCCAAGTAGAAGTTTCGAATAGGCAGATCAAACAAATTTTGGAGAAGACAGTCAATCCAAATCTGAAAGACTGGTCTTTGCGACTATTGGATGCATTATGGGCCTATCGAACCGCATACAAGACTCCTATTGGGATGTCCCCTTATAGGTTGGTCTATGGTAAGGCTTGTCATCTGCCTGTTGAGTTAGAGCATAGAGCTTACTGGGCCATCAAAACTTTCAATTTTAATTTGCCCTTGGCAGGTGACCATCGTAAATTGCAACTCAATGAGCTTGATGAATTGCGAAATGATGCTTATGAAAATGCCAAAATCTACAAGGAACGGATGAAGTTGAACCATGACAAATCAATCCTTAGGAAGTCATTCGAACCTGGCATGAAAGTTCTCCTCTACAATTCCCGGTTACACCTATTTCCAGGGAAATTGAGATCTCGATGGTCTGGCCCATTTATCGTGCATAGTGTTTATCCTCATGGGGCAGTGGAAATTGAGAACCTCAAAAACGGGGAAATTTTCAAGGTTAATGGTCAACGGTTGAAACCTTTTCTGGAACTGAAGGATAAAAACATTGAGGAAATCCTTCTGGAAGACCCAAGTTACCAGGACTAATCATTTTTGTCAAGTCGGGCTGACGACATTAAACTTAGCGCTGTTTGGGAGGCAACCCAATTTTGGAAGGTAATTGAGCTGATTGATCACACTCTTTTGCCATCACCCCACCTGGTAAGACGTTCCAATTTTCCTTATTGTTCATTTTCACATTACATATACATTGAGGACAATGTTGGATTTAGGTTTGGGGGTGTGAGTTAGAACTTGACATGTGATCAGTTGTTCAATTTTCATTCTACATTTTTCTTTTTTGCTTTATTTTTTTAGGTTTCTAGGAGATTTAAAAAAAAAAAAGAAAAAAAAAAAAAGAACTTTGCTATTGTTAGGGTAGAGGGAAACTTTTGAGAGAAATTTTTTTTTGATTGAAGATATTTATTTTGGACAAAAGAAAACAATGGTTCACTATTTTATTTATGGAAAGGATTTTTGGAAAAGTGCTGAATTTTGATCCCTCACTTTTACACAGGATGTATACGTTTTTAAGGTTTTGAATGTGAAGCTATGACTACCGTTTTTCTTTGATAATTGAGAAAAAAAAAAAAAGAAGGAAAATCGACCCCAACCCTTAGTGCTACAGTTCAACGGGTGGATATATGGAAAAGGCTGCCTATTGTTAGGGTTTGCAAAAAAAAAAAAGAGAAAAAAAAAAGTTAGAAGTCTTGAAAAGAATAAAAAGTTTGTGACTAGCTTGGGTTCGTAGCCTTTTTAACCCGAGCGAATAAGTCCGTAGGGGTATTTGCATACCTAGTGCCCTAAAGCCATCTGGTTTGGGAGTCATTGGCCTAATGCTCATTACATGGGTTAATTAGAAAGCTTAAGGGACTTAGGCATTGCACAGTCACATATGTGTGTTTGAAAAAAAATTTGCGGCCTTTGAAAAAACAGTAGTGCGAAAGCCATCATTATCGCCTTGAGAGGAAGACTGTTTTTCTTTGCTAAAGTTAGGTGGCCCAAAATAAAAAATAAATAAATTATTTTCACGGAAATTCTTGGTGGATCATTTGATGCTTATTATGTATACATACTTATCACCGTGCACGATCAATTTAGGATGATTTCGAGAATTTCTGACCAAAAGATGGGATTGGAGAACCGAATTTAAGATTTGTCTTTGAAAATTCCGAGAGCTGAGAATAGTCGGTGTTTATAAATTTTCTCTTAGAAAAAGTTTCCTTGGATTTTGTTAGGTTTTAATCATTATTTTTCAAAAAATAAAATAAAATAAAAATAAAAATAAAAAAATAAAAAGGAATTTTGTGGGTAAATTCACTGCAAACCCTCACGAGGTACAACTCGTCCACTAGGGGGAACCTAGGGGTTTAAGGCCTTGTTGCATACGCTAAATGCAACCGAGAGTACCAGCGAAAGTGGTTTTATTTCCATATTTATTTGTTTTTCTTAGATTCGGTCAAAGAACTTCAAATCTTATTGCTCGCAACTTTTGCTAAGGGACTAGCAAAATGCTAGTTGGGGGGTGTGTTAAGTTCATGAATTTACATATTTATGCATCATTATAGAATGAATTAGGGGTTTTATTTGGTGAATTGCATCATTATTCATTTAATTCCATCATCTCATGCATTTTCACCTAGAACCTGAACTTTTATATTTTTCATATATTTTCTGCATTAACTTAGAACATTATGCAATTTTTCTTCGAAGAGTCCCAGTTGGAGTAAAACTCTATCCGGATGGGTCCCCCTTCAATATGGGCTCTTTAGTATTTGATGTGTTGAATTAGAATGTGCAGAAAATGAGAATTGCAGACCTCTGTCACGGAACCACTTTCAAGCATACATAGTCATCCTGGGCCTTCATTGCTAAATTGAAGCTTAAAAAGAAGTAAATTGAATAATTCACCAAGTGGACCCCACATACAAGCCATGTGCAAATCAATGAAAGGAGGGGTCCACTCATCATGTCAATTGAAGAGTCCTAACTACAGTAAAAGACTTCTCATAGGGCCCACTGTTCAAGCAGATGAAATGTCCCACATGGCAGGGTCCGCAGTTGTTGCAGACTTGAAATTATTACTAGATAATTCAAAGAGTAAAAGTTTGATTGGATTAAAAGAAGAAGAGTTTGAATCATCCACATCTGATATCCTTTCAAAAAATGAAAGTTGTGCAGAGATAGAGTTCATTACAAATCAAAATTTAAAAGTTAATCCCGTTTTTCTCAGGATAACTCATCTTCAAATGACCATAACTTTCAATCCGACCGTCGAATCGATGTAATTTACCTACTTTTGGAAAGCTTATTCAGAGTAGATGTCCGTGGAGCCCAAGATTGTGCAAATCAGAGCTAAATCGACAAAGTTATGGGCCCGGAGATTTTCATATTCATTTTTAGACGGGATTGCACTAAAATCCACACCGTTGATAATCCATTGCTGCATATCCCTTGTGGGACCCCATCTGAAGATTAGCCAAGCCATCCAGAGGTTTCCAGAAGCTTCCATCTCATTCAAATTCAAAAAGGATAAAGAGATATACCTTATCAATGAAGATAAACCAAATCTGCAGAGAAGGTGTCCAGATACCCCCCCTTGGACGTCCACTACATTATCTCTCTCTCCTCTCTCTCTTCTTTTCCTAATTAATAGAATTAGAGATATTTTTGGGTATTCTGGAGCCCTGTTCCAGAACTAGGTTAGAAGAGTGTGAGAGAAGATTGTAATTGCCATGAAGTTCTCAATGAAAATCACGTCTTTTGCAATGGAGGAGTAGATCCCTGGATCAAAGTATCAAATGAAGTTAAGTGTTTCTTATCATTAATCTATGTGATATTCTTGTCTCTTGCGTATTAATTATAATAATAAATCTGCCTTCTGTCATTGACAACCTATGCTATTTAATTTTTTTATCTGAACAATGCTTTAATCATGTATGTTTTCTTAATAGATTATTCTTAGGTTGAAATTCTTTGATAATCTATCTTTGATTAATATGTGATATTTAGTTAAGTTCATAATTTCATTAGGTGAAGGAGATTTTTGCCTTAAATAAATTGTGGAAAATTGTGCTCTTTGATAGATAAATTATCCAAATCAGAAACATTGATTTGTTTCTGATTTGAAGGATTTTTTGGACAAATTTATTTTATCAATTGCATAGAATGATGGTGGGACTACTTAATGGATTCTTGATATTCTGATCTGCTTTTTATTATATCTTATTTCTGCACTTTAGATCTAGAATTTTTTTAATTTTATTATTGTTTCTTATTATCTCTCTTGTCATTATCATTGATAAAAAAAAAATCAGATTTTAAATTTTAACTTAGTAGTGCTCCCTGTGGGATCGACCTGTAATTGACACTGTCTCAACAAGACAACTGTGCACTTGCAGTATTAAAGGATTGAATTTAAAATCACATCAGTTTTAGCTCATCTAAACCAGCCTGGTTGCTTATATTGGGCCTGACCCTTATATACATCACTTACCCAAACTATCTTACTTCAATCACGGATTTGGAAAAATATAAAATCAAAATTAGAGGAGAACACTTATGAGCAACCCATCAACAACAAAAGGGCAAGGGGTTAGTGCAAAACTCCTGTTTCTTTGGGTTAGTGCAAAACTCCAGTTTCTTACACATACTGTCTAGAATTAACAAAGAAATATTATTTATTAATTTTATAAGTGAGATGTAAATTGAATTTTATCAAAAGGAAGCTCAAACACCCCTAATAAAATAAAGATGAACAAAAAATAACAATCTGCATAAATATAAATAATTGAACATCAATTAATTAAGATTGATTATATGGATTGAAAATTACATTCTCGATCTTAATTACAAAATCACTTTGGAGCATAAAATAAGGGCGTTCATTTTTTACGGTTTGGATAATTTTCACCAGGTGGGACCCACTATGTATTTCTACTCTTCTCAGAGGATTGAGGGAGACACTCAACGGACCCGGACTCTAACTTGACTCTCCTCCAAAGGGAAGGAAAACCCTGCAAGGGCTACTAACCATGATATATTTTGGTGTTTGGATCTAGTTTTGATTTACATCCATTTTCTTCATCTAATGGGTATATTTCAATACCCCAAAAATCCAGGCTCCACCACTGGAATGGAATTAGAGAGGGAGAGAGAAGACCTCCATCAAAATAATTAAGTAAAAATTATATACAGAGCCTCATTTCTCAAGTAATATTTTATAGGGACAAATGACACTGATGAATATGATGTACAAATCTTTCTCCAAGACATTAAGCAATAAGCATCTCAATATAATACTCAACTTTCAAGATTCCTAGACCTGCCTAACATAAGTGATGCCCACTGATGAGAACCTAAATGCACCATTTAGGCCCCTCAATGAAGACTTTGTTCTACCTTCAGATGATATTAATTGACATTAATTATGGTCATTTCGTATTTACAGGTGCCTCAGGTGAAAAGAGTGAATTCAAGGCTAAATTGGAGAAAAATAGCAAAAAACATGACGAGACAGAGACTCAGCGTCCAAGAGTCTGGACGCCAGACACTGGGCGTCCGGAGGCTAAAGCCATCCAGACGAACCTGGCATACTGCCTCCAGCCGAGGAGAAGAACTGGGAGGCTGGTTTTGGAAGATTGGAAAGAGCATCAATGGAGATTTCGTCAAGGATTCTTCGTTCATATCTCTCCATGAATAACAACTCTCCACATTGGGGTTGCAATGAAGCCCTAATCTTGTATCTTGGTGATGTATAGGTTCTAGGGTTTTACTTTGAACGCTTTGGTTATAGGTTATATGACATAAATATTATCCATTTATTGGATTTTCTTTGTTAATGCAATCTCTAGTTTTACTATTTTATTCTTGTAGATTTAAATACCAATCATATAATGGCGTTTGAATGAATGTGGTGTTAGATCTAAGATAATATATGCCATAGAGATAGGTTATGCCCGGATCTAAACCCTCTTTTGTCCAAAAGAGGGAAATGAATGAAAATCCTGTAAAGAAGCTTTTTTATTCCATCCTTTAAACCTTACAGAAAGATGTGAAGATGTCTTGCACGAATGCTTAATTGCATAGGAAGAGTCATTACCACTTTTATTTACATGGGTTCTTCTTTGCTTCACCTTCTAAGTGCAGATTGTTTACAAATTTTTTTATATAACCCCCTCATCAGGCTTAGGAGACCAAAACAATGGACAACTGAGTTGAAGGGAGAGAAGAGAAGTCTGTTGTCTTCAAGAGTTTGCTGGAGAAGAAATTGGAGAAGACTGCAATTTAACTTCTTCTGTCAGTCTTTGTAGTTCATCACCACTGTTTAAGAAGAATGATTGTTTAGAGAGGTCTACTTCAAAACAGCAGAGACAATCTCTTTCCTTCCTCCATGGTGAGAGGAACAAAGGCTGGCTTTCAGAAGCTGTCGCCTAGGCCCAAGGAGAAGTGTTCACTTCTGCCTGATTCTCACCTTATAGCTGAAGGATGAGAGAGTTTTGAAAATGGTAGAGTTTCTGAGCTTATTTTGCGCTTGATCGGAGATGATTTACTGCCCTCCCCAACTCTTCATTTTGTAGCCTTTGAGTAGCCATAACTGTCGTGAATCATGGAGGAGTGGATGTGGTTTTGGAACTGCCATTACTAGGCTTATTACTGTTCATTCTTCGCAGGTTTAGCGGCCAATGGAAGAAGTAACCGGCCATGGATCGTGGGAGATCATGGGTGACAGGTAGTTAGGAAAGAAGGAGCTCGGCAGCCAATGTGTGGAGCCTTGCAGCGTTCGACGGCCAATGTGAGGAGCCTTGCAGCATCCATCTTCTGGACGAAGATCAGCGGCTACCTCACAGTGTTGAGCGCCTGATGCTTTGGATCTCAGCAGTCGGTGGGTCTTGTCCACAACAGCTATTGGGGACTCTTCCACCATCGCCGGTCAGACCCTAGTGGCCAGAAAAATAGTCTCCTCTATGAGAAATGAACATTTTCTCCTGAGAATTGTAATCCCTAGTCAATTGATTTTTTTGTGTGTTAACAAATGCCTCCTCGAGGTACAATGATTGAAATGTGTCATGGTAATCATTGTGCCTCGAGAATTTCATAAATCTGTACTTTTAGTGGAAAGGTGTAGAGAATTCATTTTAAAAGTTGTTGATACCCTACTTTTAACAGATACCAAGCATTTGTATCTCCGCGGGGATTATGGGAAAGATCATAAGGAAAGATCCCTGAGGTATAGAACAACTCTTGTTTGAAAATTCTCTTTGGAGATGAAAAGGTAGGCTGATATTATCAGAGTTTGGGATTTTGTGGCATCGATTTATGTTTTTTGTGGGATTTGGGTGATTGGGTAGACATATGACTAGTCCATTTGAAAATAGGGTGATTGGGTAGACATATGACCAGTCTATTTGAAGATATTTTCAAATGGACTGTTATGATGACACCACTTTTGAATTTTGGCTGCTCCACAGATTTCGAAAAGCAATTGGAAGTCCAAATGGCGTCTCTTCGAACTGTGTGCTGACTAACTAGTTCTTGATCTTTGCTTGCTCTACACTCTGGCTGTGTTGTGATTTTAAATTCAATCCTTTAATACAGCAAGTGCACAGTTGTCTTGTTGAGACAGTGTCAATTACAGGTCGATCCCACAGGGAGCACTACTAAGTTAAAATTTAAAATCTGATTTTTTTTTTATCAATGATAATGACAAGAGAGATAATAAGAAACAATAATAAAATTAAGAAAATTCTAGATCTAAAGTGCAGAAATAAGATATAATAAAAAGCAGATCAGAATATCATGAATCCATTAAGTAGTCCCACCATCATTCTATGCAATTGATAAAATAAATTTGTCCCAAAAATCCTTCAAATCAGAAACAAATCAATGTTTCTGATTTGGATAATTTATCTATCAAAGAGCTCAACTTTCCACAATTTATTTAAGGCAAAAATCTCCTTCACCTAATGAAATTATGAACTTAACTAAATATCACATATTAATCAAAGATAGATTATCAAAGAATTTCAATCTAAGAATAATCTATTAAGAAAACATACATGATTAAAGCATTATTCAAATAAAAAAATTATATAGCATAGGTTGTCAATGACAGAAGGCAGATTTATTATTATAATTAATACGCAAGAGACAAAAATATCACATAAATTAATGATAAGAAACACTTAACTTCATCTGATACTCTGATCCAGGGATCTACTCCTCCATTGCAAAAGATGTGATTTTCATTGAGAACTTCATGGCAATTACAATCTTCTCTCACACTCTTCTAACCTAGTTCTGGAACAGGGCTCCAGAATACCCAAAAATATCTCTAATTCTATTAATTAAGAAAAGAAGAGAGAGAGGAAAGAGAGATAATGTAGTGGACGTCCAAGGGGGGGTGAGTATCCCGTATGCTTTCTTTTGGTTCCTTTTATAATTCCCGGTTATCTTACAGATACATTGAATCTGGACACCTTCTCTGCAGATTTGGTTTATCTTCATTGATAAGGTATATCTCTTTATCCTTTTTGAATTTGAATGAGATGGAAGCTTTTGGAAACCTCTGGATGGCTTGGCTAATCTTCAGATGGGGTCCCACAAGGGATATGCAGCAATGGATTATCAACGGTGTGGATTTTAGTGCAATCCCATCTAAAAATGAATATGAAAATCTCCAGGCGCATAACTTTGTCGATTTAGCTCTGATTTGCACAATCTTGGGTCCACGGACATCTACTCTGAATAAGCTTTCCAACAGTAGGTAAATTACATCGATTCGACGGTCGGATTGAAAGTTATGGTCATTTGAAGATGAGTTATCCTGAGAAAAACGGGATTAACTTTTAAAATTTGATTTGCAATGAACTCTATCTCTACACAAGTTTCATTTTTGAAATGATATCAGATGTGAATTATCCATTAATAGTTTCAAGTCTGCAACAACTGCGGACCCTGCCATGTGGGACATTTCATCTGCTTGAACAGTGGGCCCTATGAGAAGTCTTCTACTGTAGTTAGGACTCTTCAATTGACATGATGAGTGGACCCCTCCTTTCATTGATTTGCACATGGCTTGTATGTGGGGTCCACGTGGTGAATTATTCAATTTACTTCTTTTTAAGCTTCAATTTAGCAATGTAGGGCCCAGGATGACTATGTATGCTTGAAAGTGGTTCCGTGACAGAGGCCTGCAATTCTCATTTTCTGCACACTCTAATTCAACACATCAAACACAAAAGAGCCCATATTGAAGTGGGACCCATCCGGATAGAGTTTTACTCCAACTGGGACTCTTCGAAGAAAAATTGCATAATGTTCTAAGTTAATGCAGAAAATATATGAAAAATATAAAAGTTCAGGTTTCTAGGTGAGAATGCATGAGATGATGGAATTAAATGAATAATGATGCAATTCACCAAATAAAACCCCCAATTCATCCTAAAATGATGCATAAATATGCAAATTCATGAACTTAACAGGCTGCTGAGATGTTTTCAAAATGACCATTAGGCGTTGTTCCGCTTCCGGAGTAGCCACGGAGAATTTAACCCCGTAGCCGGCGCCTTTGCAAAATTCGAGGCGTCAAATATTTATATAAAAGAGAGATTTTCGCCTCTTTCTTCTTTACTTGAACATTTTCATTCTCAAAGTTTTTGCCACCCAGAGCTTTTGCGTCTACATTCCTTGTGTCCCAAATGTTTTTCCAGCCAATCTTCGTCTTCTTCCTCGAGCTTTTCATCTTCTCTTTTCAAGAACAATGGTTGGTGAGTTTTCAACTACTTCTCTTGAATCTTTGAACATATTTGAATTGCATTTTCTTCTTCTTTGCTTTGCTGTGTGTTTGCTGTGTTCACTGTATTCGTTGTTTTGAAAATCTTCGCATGTCTTCCTCTAATGCTTATCATGACTGCCTCAATCTTAGCCGGGTATTCTCAAAAGAGTTTTTGAATCCAAAGAGGGCTTCTAGTTCAAGCTTGACAAAATTGTTATTTTCTTCTTCTTCTTCTTTATTCCAAAGTTTTGTATAAGAAAATAAAGGAAGGGCCCTTTTACTGTTCCCTTTTCTTTCTTCCCTCTCTTCCTTCTCTTTGCTGTCTAATTGCGGGTATGGTCTCGGAATTTGACACAGACAAGATGACAAGAGATCTGTCCTCTTGTATTTTGCTTTAGGGCAGAGAGGAAGACTTCGAGATTTTAGGGTTTTTTTTTTAAAAAACAAAGGGCTGAATTCAGGCAACAACAGAGGATTTCCAACCAGGTTTGAATAGTGGACATGGCCGTTGGGCGCAAAGGCCGCCTCATTCTAGGATAAGAATTAGGTAACAGCCGTTCGGGTATCGGCTGACCAATCTTAACAATTACGAATTCTCGGCCGCTGGAGATTTTAGGGCTTGATGATTAGATGTTCACCATTGATGAAATTTTAGCCGCTGGGTGGGCTTAGGGTTCTGGTGGCTGCTTAACTTCTAAAACCATGATAGCCGTCGTTTGGGCACTAGCCGTCGAGCCTGGAAAATTAGGGCTTATGGCCTTTAGGCGAGATGAGCCATAACTATCGTGAATCATGGAAGAGTGGAGGTGGTTTTGAAATTGCCATTACTGGGCGCGTAACTGTTCCATCTTTGCATGTTCAGCGACCATTGGAAGAGTTAACCGGCCATGGATCATGGGAGATCGTAGGCGACAGATAGCTGGGAAAGAACGAGCTCGGCAGTCAATGTGTGGAGCCTTGCGGCGTTCAAGGGCCATCTTCCGGACGGAAATCAGCAGCTACCTCACTGTGTTGAGCAGTTGATGCTTTACAGATCTCAGCGGCTGGTAGGTCTTGTTCACAGCAGCCGTTGGGGACTCTTCCACCATGGCCAGTCAAACCCTAGCGGCCAGAAAAATAGTCTCCTCTATGAGAAATGAACATTTTGTCCTGAGAATTGTAATCCTTGGTCAGATGATTTTATGTGTTTTAACAAATCCACATCCCTTATTTGTTCACTCTGTGAAGGTTTGTAACCAAAACGAGTCTTTAAAGCGTTGATTGTGAAACCCTAGGTCTATACTTGTCATTGTACAATGGTAGACTGGATTCGTGCTCTAAGATCTTTTCTTCGATTTAATCAAAGCTTGTTTTTAATTTGTTAATTTAAGAATCAAAACCTCAAATCAATACTTTATTTTTTAGTAAGGTTAATTTAAGAATTTGGGAACCAACGGAACTTAGCCTTCTTTTTTTCCAATGGATACGACACCCGGCTAACATCACTATTCTCACTGGTAGCTATAGTAGCTAAGTATAATTTATATTTGCAAACTCTGTTTTGGGATGATCACCCAATTATCCAAATCTAGAGCCCATATAAAAAAATTGATGAAGCGTGGGCCCACTTATCTCGTCAATTTTAAGTAAAATATGGCACATCAAAAAACAAGTATGTGCATTTGGTTACAAATAGGGCTTTCAAAGGGCAGCCCACAAACAATATGTGAATGGGATTATAGGTTCCCAACAAGATGTGAAAATGTGCACTTATCGACCGAAAACTCCAATGAAGCATAGAAAATATGAGTTGGTTAATTATGCAGAGAATGCAGACAAAAGGCATGTTAGAATTCTATCATTCATCCAAATTGAAGTGGAGATTAAAGCAATATATTTTTTTGGTTGATTTTCTCTAGCCATTAGAATGTTTTCTTTCTAAATGAAATCTTGATATATATACATGAATCTTGCAAGAGAATAAGAAAAGGAGAAAGAAATGAAGAGAAAGAGTTTATAGAGAGTAATTGGAGATTGCCTTTATCTTAGATTGCTACAGATGTAAGAGGCACTTGATGAGAGATAAAGTAGACAGAGTACAGTATTTATAGAGATGGGAACTGAAGATGATAAGAGTGTTGTTTTAGCTTCACATTCATCTTTCTAATCATCTAATGAGAATGAAACGGAAGACTAAATTTATTTATTTATTTATTTTGTTTAAAAAGAAATATGAAATTGGTCAGGAGTATTAAAGAGTAGGCTCCACCCAAGGGGGAATATTGAAAAGTATTTCCGCTATCTCTACTAATGCCTTGAGGTTTTTGTATGAATGGTTAGCTAAAGAAATTTAATATGGTATCAGAGCCAACCGGTCGTGAGTTCGAATCCCAAGACGAACGACTCGGCGCAAAAAAAAAATGCGTGTCTCCAAAAGTACGCCGGCCGGGTTCCACCTGAGGGGGAGTATTAAAGAGTAGGCTCCACCCAAGTGGGAATATTGAAAAGTATTTCCACTGCCTCTACTAATGCCTTGAGGTTTTTGTAGGAATGATTAGCTAAAGAAATTTAATAAAGAGAGTCTTTGTAAAGTAAAACTTTTTGTTGAAGGAATGCGTATTCAAATTTCAAACGACTACCAAATTGTAAAACACATGAGTTTTTTTGGGTGATCTGATCTCATGGAACTCCCTAGCGTATTGGGGGCCTACTTGATCATCCTAACCTCACGCATGCATGGATCAATCCAATGACACCTCATGTCCTAACATTGAAAACCAATAAGAATAACAACTCAAGAAACACTTTTATACAGTGTCCTGCGTTTCCATGTTTATAATTAAACCTTCATTTATGCATCACTAAATTGAATATAATAAAAAGATCCTATTGCAAACATGCAGAGAAACATTACAGAAGATTGAAACCTCCATTTAACATTTTAAAATAAAATTCATCTCTCAAAAGTTTGGATGAACATATTGGCCATATTGGTGTGTGGTTTAACTGATAATATTCATTTTGTAATAAGTTTTTTCCTTTAGCTGTATTTATTCCAACACTTGACAGAAAGCTTGTAAGTGCAAGAACTAGAAGGACGGACAGTTGATTTGAGGGCCCTTTTGACCTAGTCTTCTGTATCCAAACTGTTCGACCTATAGATCGAACCTAATTTAGTTCAGGGATTTTACTATTCTGTGATCTCATCGGGAGCTGACTCCTCAATTGGGGCGGCCCCTGATCTTTTGAAGTATGAATATTCCATGATCTACTTCGGGGTTAAAACTTCATAAACTTTATATTGAACTTCAGATCTTTTTGTATGCAGAGAATTTTTTTCAGAGACCAAATTGATTTTCATATTTAAAATGCATTGGCCCAATGGAAGTTACATTGGTCTCTTCTGCTGTGAACTCTGATTCTGTGATCTAGAATCCATTGATTGCATACTTAGGTATGGTAAAAGAAGTGCTGGAGGTTGATTCCCTTGGAATGTACATGCTCAATCAAACTTAAATATTCTGGCATAAGCCCTTATTGAATTGTATCATATTTGAAATCAAGATTAACTTCACTCAGGGCTGGTCCAATGCTCCAATTTGTGGTAACATTTTTTTTTTTCTTTCAAAGAAGTGGCTACTGTTAGGACTCATCAATGTGAAATTTAAACCAGTTGCTGCCCTATTAGATGCAACAAAGTTACACAAACCAAAATTGTCACTTTTCTTTGGACCACTATATGCATGGTTTTGGGCTATTGATAAGTGCCCTCAGCTCCTAGTGGTCATGGTCGCAGGGGGTGAGTGGGGGGGTGGGTGGTGGGGCGGGGGGCTGGTGTGGGGGGCGGCATAGCAAACTGGCGCCATTTAAAAAGTTAAACTGGTGCCGGTTTGCCATGCCCAAAAGTTGTACAGATGATTAGGAAATCCATTTCAGACAGTTAAACTGGTGGGGCAACCCCAGGCCATCCAGTGTTTTTGGCCTAAAGAAGGCGCCAATTAAAAAAAAAAAATCCCAAGTTAGGGTTACGTTGGGCTATTGTGTTGCCACGAAAGGACGCACGATCAAACCAATAATATGGATCAACAAACCATGAAATCCTTGCATAAACTAGAGGCTGGATATGATAGATGTTCTCAACATGAGGTTGCATAATTCTTCTCTGGTAATACTTGCATAAGTCCGAATGAACATATTCATATTTGTGTCTGCGATAGACATGCTCCACATCATCCTTTTCTTTCTCCCTGCTGGGCCCTCATAAACATCCCTCAAATGCCTGCAACTTTAGGAATATTCATCACGAGGGCTGGGTTAAAACCAAATTGAATACTGATTACCATTCCACATGGCATAACAATGCATATCCATTGAGGGACTCTGAGCAGAATACATTATCCTTGAGGGACTCAGAACCGAATGCACTATCATCTAGCTATTTATTTTGCATCATATAGACATTAGATATTAATTATTATATATATTAATGGATAAAGGGTCAGGCCGGGCCAGGTCGACAAGCACTAGCTTGGCCCTCAATATTGTGGGCTTTTCAAAATTGGTCCCTACCCAAAGCTTAAGGTTTATGACAAAAAGATAAGCCCACACTTTGTTGTAGGCTTTTGTGGGCTAGGCCGGGCCCCCTCATTAAAGGGACGATCCTACTTACATATATGAAAATAAGGAAAGTTGTTAAACGTCTCAATAAGCCTCAAATCAATGCCATTAAGGTGGTTACTATGTTTTTAGCATTTCATCAATTTTTGTGAACTTTTTTTTCTCCTCCCTGATAACACCTATCATCCCTAATTTTAATGTGAGATGTTGGTATTAAATGGGTTTGAATTATTTTTTTATGATTCATGAAGTAGTGATTTAAGTGCAAATAAATAAATAAATCTGAACCGTCATCCATAACAAGGTTCTCATAAGCTCAAGCTTAGGGTAAAATCTCTTAAGTTCATGCTTGTGGGGCTCACCTTTGGTTCATCCAAATGGACCAAACACTTGACCATTCTAAATTGCACGTGTCCACCAATTTTCGGTCAAATCTGAATTTACTAGACCGTTGGATCAACTATATATTGATCCGAATGGACTATTAACCATTAAACTTTTGGGCCCATATGGAGATGATAAAAATCACGGTTGGAGCTGATTTTTTGTAGAGAGGAAGATCCCAAGGAGACCTTGAAATCCCCCCCACCCCCATCTCCATGTGGGTCCCCACATGGGCCCCACCACAAATGATATATATAAGGGTCGCTACAAACAAAACTTCATACATTATTATCTACCCATTTAATCAGTTGTTATCACAATTAAACTCATATTCTCTCATTATCAAGTTGTGCTTGAACGTAGATGTCAGCTCAAACCGGCTCACTATGGTCCTGTTTGGTATTGTGTTCTTGTTTGCCTTCACGGATTGGAGGCTACATGGTTTCTTTGAATGCTCTGGATCGAGCGGATCAGAAAGAATGATCCTTGGTATACTTAGTTACGGGCACTTTTTATTTTTTATTGTTTTCTACCAGTATTTCTTTTCTTAAATTCTAATCAGTGCATGAGAAAGAGTGGCTGTGGTTTCAGAGGAAGCTTGGTTGGAACTTTTTATGGTCATGGCTTCTCGGAGAAGGGCGTAGATAATTTGATTTTGTAGGAAATCGTGTAGCCTGCATGCCACTGATCCACTTCAGGGCAAGCAGCGCTGATGTCAATAGAAAATACAATATCACTTAATGTAAGACTTGATATGATGGTCCCACTAATAAAAACTCCCAATAGGATTAGTAGATGTGGGTTTCTTGGCGAAGAGAAACCTTAGAATTGAGTATTATTTCATCCCATAGGAGAGACAAGATGCAAAGAGATCCGCGAAATGCAAATAGGTGGATTCAATTACTTAAAAGAAGAATAGCTGGTGGAACTGAAGTGAAAATGGCAAATGAGCTTTTGGTCAAAAGATACATGCAAAGCTTGTTCAAGGAAATCCCATGTAGCAAGTCATTGCAACCAAATGGAACTTCACCAATGTAGCCCAAAAACAAAAAAAGCAACCCAAAAACAAATAAAGCCTTATGTTGTTGTGTTGAATGCAATCCATAGTTAGGTAGTTGTGTAGTAATTCAGAAAGTAAGACGAAGGGTGGGAAATTGTTTGGATTGTCAGATATTGGGGACTCTCAGATATTTGCTAAGTTCTGAAGGCAAGATAAAGGCAACAGTCAAGCTGACACCAAGCAACAAACAGAAGTATGAAAAGAGATATCCAATTCAATATCTCCATCCATTAAGTATCCTATTCACTCTCTAATCCATTCAATGTCCATTCATTCAATTTCAGTTCAATGAAATGCCACTAAGAAAAGAAAATGCTTTATTTATCAACAAATGATTTATCAGCTTGCAGAAATTTGCTTATGAGAAGTTGAAGTTCATTAAGAGCAATTAGGCCCACCAGGCCCACCGTAAAAGAATTGAACACCTGGAGTACCTTTGAGCACTGATACATCAGATACGTCGTAGCAAGCTGGTTTAGAGACCTTACTTTTAGAATTGTATGGGGTCATTCCAACAATGTCATCCGTGTAGAAATAGACACATTTATCAAAGAAGGCAGCTTTTTGAAATCCTTCATCCGGGAAATGACCGCTACCCATTTGAGTGCTGGTATGACTTCCCCCAGGTGCCGTGTTCTGGACTTGTCCTCCCCACTGAACGTAATCAGCATGGTCAGCCATGTTCTTAAACAAAGAACTGGGCCAGTACCCCACCGATTCATCGCCAAGCACTAACCACCAATTGGAAGTCGCTTTGTCCTGCGGCAATAAACCAGAAAACATATGTGTACACAAATTAATGTTTTTAGGCATATCTGGGCCTGGCCCAACTTTAGAAACTTATGCCAATTATTGGCTGAGGCTTGACACAGGCCTTGACGTCCCTTACAGAGGGGCCTGGCTCAAATATGTCAGGCCCAAGCCCATCCATTTAGCCAATTGGGCTGGGGAGATTTGGACTTTTACAATTATTTAGGCTTTCCAGCACTTTTTTCAATAAATCATCGGTAAACTACAACCCGAATCCAGCCCAAAGCAGGCTGGGCAGGGGATTGTCGCCAGCTTGGCGGCCCATGAGTACACTTAGTTAGATGCGGATCTCAAAGATACTATATCATTTCAGGCTACTCATTTCCTTGGTCAACTATCTACAAGAAGATTTGGCCAATTAGCTAATTACAAGTATCATTTAAAATTGTTCCTTATCATCTCCTAATGACTTTGATATTTCATAGAAACCACTTGATACTACGCTTGCAGAATTTGCTATAATCTTGCAGCATATCTTCTCATTCGGAGAGGAAAAAAAAAAGTCATTCTACCCCACCATGGATAGACGATTTGGGGTAGGACTGTTCATAGGTGAGGCACATCCAGGCTCAGCCTAACCCAAGAAGCATGGCCCAAGCCCGAATCTGCCCATTTAGTCAATCGGTAGGGCCAAGCTGGCCTTTTTTCACTTGTTTGAACTTTCAAGGATTACGGCATGGGTCATTAGGCTGGTAATATGAATGTTCTCATTGAAAGGTTAAGAATTTTTTGACCAGGGATACTCTCCACCAAAAAAAAAAAAGGGGCAGAGCATATCTATTATAAAGGTAAAAGGTCGAGTGGAGCAAGAAATATTTGCTTTGTTTCTAGTGGATTACGATTACCTTGAATATCTTCAGATCAAGGACTTTTTGAAGCCCCCCATAGACTGAAGTAGGAGTGAACACCGTGCCCAAGGCAATCTTTTGGCTTACTTGAACAAAACCAGGGCATTTCAAGTTGTAGCAACCCAAGTGATCCGGCTGGGTATAGATGATACATGCACAATTAAGAGAAACTACTACATCAAATCACAAGAAACAATGCAATATAAAAAATAAGGCCATCAAATCACAAGATTTTACAATGGACCGATCATAATTTGAGGAAAGTCCGAATCCTCTCCAGCTTTTGCTAGAGAGAATGGAAGAGATCGGAAAAGAACTCTTCCTGATTGAAAATAGAAAACATATGTAGCTTATTAGAGTCCCAACAAAGTAATGAATGGGTTATTTTTATTTTGACAAGAACTACAGCCTCTGGTTCTCGCCTACAAGAAAAACGAAAGCACATAACTCTACCAAGACGAAATGGGGATTTGAAAGGAGATCAAATTTAGTTCAGGTGAATTTATTGTTTGGGATTCAAGCACCTAATTTGAGCTGTGGAGTCAAATTTATGCATGTCTATACAAGGGCAATGCTCACCCTTTATGGGCCCATCTAGAGCCATGGCAATGATAGAGTGGTGGATAGAAAGATCTAAATAAAATCAAGATGCATGCAAAATCTCAATTCGGTTAGATCATCAAGCCTTTTGATCCATCACCATCAACTTTAGTGGTTTTAGAATATTTCTTGTTTTTATTTATAGCAAAAGAAAGTGTAACATTAGTTACTTACAGTTGTACCCCAAAACCCATAAAGTCGTGTTGCATCGTCTCCAAACATACTCCTTGAAACCTGAGAAATCCAAATGCTTAAGCGAAATAGATTAAACAAAAGAAACAAACTTCAATAATATATTGAAATGTCTTGGGAAAAGAAAAATATGCCATATTAGCCATATATCTGAACTTTCAGAATCAATAGTTTAGACTTCTCATCTTGAAATTTTCTTTTTTTTTTCTTTTTTTTTTTCAAAAGTATGTTGCCTCACCATTCACCAAAGTAGGGTTCATATTACGGTGGACCTGCTCTTATGACTAAGCAATAAACTCAAGACATTACCATCAATTATTTTACTACTAGATAAAACAAATGGAGAGAGAGAGAGAGAGAGAGAGAGAGAGAGGAGATTACTATCCACCCCGCGTCGATCAAATCAAAATTATCTCTTCTACCAACGAATATGGAAGCTTTGCTAAATTCACCTGGCTCCACATGTATGTTCCATACATTGACAATTCCTGCACCTCCTTTATTCTGATCGTCTTTACTTACTTTTGCGCTCTGACATAGAACAGCAAATAATCATACACGATCTATAGCTTTGGTCACTCGAGAAATACGAGTACACTTTCATTATTAACAAATTTGTTACTATCTTCACACTTGATAATAATTCAAGGAAGCAACCATCATTGTCTCATAAATGGTGAATGAATTGAAATGTAACTAATATTATAACAACTCACTTCCAATTGGGATGCATCCAAGGAGATGGCTCCAAGTAAGTGTTTCTTCTGAGTCCTTTGAATAGGAATTGTTCCTTGTGGACAACCTCCACTCTTATGCCACAACTGTTCTAATGGTTTCGAAGATGACATGTTTTTCCCACTATAAATGCTTGGTCTCATCTGCAATACATTAAAGTCTACATTAAAAAAAAAAAAAGTTCATTTCAAGCAATAAGGGAAACAATCCTTGATCTTGAAGTACCAAAAGGACAAGGCATGATATTGTTAGGCAAGGTTAAGTGAAAATCATTCTAATCATTCAGCTGCACCGAAACAGATGTGCATGAATCAAAATTTTCCCCATTGCCTACTTTTAATCTAATGTCTCTGTTTTAAAGTTTCAACACTGTCATCACTATTTACTTAAGACATGGTCTCTACACATTTATGCCACTTACGTACGTATGGGAACAGGAGCATGGAAATTAAGATTTTAACATAAGAGTAGATACAACATCTAATCGAGGAAATGAGAAAAAAAAACCTGTATGGTGTGATTTTTGAGCGACGGGTGATCAAATGCAGGTTGCTTATAGATATCAACGCAGTCAATGATATCACCATCTTCACTCTGTAGCCACAATTAAAAAAGAGCATGCATCATCACCTTTAGATTAAACAATCAATATTTATCATTGAGTAATTAGGTCTGCACATATGTTTTAAATGTTAAGTCATGTTTGTGCGCCCAGTAGGAGATGGGCCAGTGGGGTGGGGGGTGGGGGGTGGGGGGTGTGGGGTGGGGTGGAGAAGACTTAATATTAGTCCACTATGGTAGTATATCATGGTAGCCTTCCCCCAACTATATTAGGGTTGGCTAATTCTCTTTCTCCATTTTGGTTTATCCAGGAAATGTTGTGTTCTCCCTTCTTGGTCCACTATGATAGTTCCATTTCAACAAAATGATGATTGAAAGCCAGGTATAATCCTATCCCAGTGTTCTATAAATTTATAATTTAAGTTTGATGAGATTTATGGCGGGTGCGGGTGTGGGTGTGTGTATAAGTTTGCCATATTACTTATTATGATATAATGATACTCTCAAAAATTGGCCTATCTATTACAATAAAATTGCAGTCCTTAAGCTTTCAAAAAATTCACAGCTATAAAAAATATCACGCTGCCTTAACAACACTTTTTTACGTGGCCTATCTTTTTCCTTTTCCTTGTAAATGGGACAGTCTAGCCTACAGTCCCAGGGTCATACACCCGCAATCCGTGCTACAAGGGTTGTGGATGGGCCAGTCAGAGCCGGGCTGAGGCATATCCCGGCACGGCCAATGTGACTTTAGTAACACAGGCCCATGTCCAGTTCAAGCTAGATATGGGCTTTAAGTGCATGCCCTGAGCTCAGCCCACCCTAAAAAACATCAGACTGAAGCCTACCCATTTAGCTAATTGGGCCAGTCCAGGCCCAGCTTTGGACTTTCTAGCTCATAATCCAAGCCCAAATCATATATTAAATAGGCCAAAAAAATAGATCCAAGCCAGCCTCAAGTACCTAAAACCTCAAGCCAGAACCTAGCCTTGCGCACTCAGCCCATTGTAGTGATCCGTCAGGGACCTCTACCTTGGTGATGTTCCAGCACCAGGTGTTTTTTTTTTTTTTTTTTTGGCCCAGTGGCCTGGAAGAGGAAAAATAACCTTCCCACCAAGAGATCGATCCTTGGGTGGTGCTGTGGGAGTGAGTGTGCGAACCACAGCGACACTTTGCAATTCCGCCAGCACCAGGGGTTGATCTTGGGTACTAATGGTGAGAATATGGTTCCCACACCGACGAGCTACCTCACAGTTTTCTTGATCTAACATCTATCGCATTAATGCATTTTAATCAGTTTTAGCATACTTCTTATTAAGAAAAATATGACTTTAAACAGTTTTTAGTAGAGACCAAAATGAGCATAAAATAGTGATCGGGACTTTTAACAGTTTATGATAACTAGCATTCTATGATAGCGTCAACGTATTGTGATAATATATATATTTAACATCAATATCATATTAATACTATGTTATACAAATATTTTGTTTTTAAAATATACAATGATATCAATATTAGTTTCTCATTAAAATTACAGTAACATATATTTATATTTATTCGAAAAGCCAATAATGATTGATACAAGTTTTAGTATTTCACGAATATTTCATCAATGAATTATTTCTACTTCAACATCATTTTTACAATAGTGCAATTTATACATGGAAAGCCATATCCTCCAATGTATTGGGGGATATCTTTATACATCCTTCCCTCACCATATGGTGAGGAACAAACGTAATGGGGCCCACCTAGGGGCCACTGATCATGGGACTTGTGGGAAATGGAAAGAAACATCTTCGATGAGCCCATATATCAAATTTGGGCTCAATCCCATGCGTCAAACCCCTTCATCCGTGGCCCACAAATTTAACGATTTTATATTAAAGGAAAACATTTGACTCTCTATCCAACGGTCCGATCCATTTGGATACGTGAAAAATCAATGGGTCTAGTGTTCTTAAGTGGGTTTCATGTGTGTGGATAGTTCGGATGCATTATAAAGTCAACCCAACTATGTTATCCCTCACCATAATGCACATGAATATTTCTCATATTATATATATATATATATATATGTATATATATAAGGAAATCCATATATGAGAAATACTTCAAGATTGATGAAATTGCCCGATCTCTCTCTATCTCTACGTCTTGAATCACTCCTCTCGAGAAATCTAAACATCATCTCTCACATTTCCTTCTGTATCGACAACCAACATCAAATTTAAGGAGATTCTCAAAGAATCGTGAATATGATAGATCAAGGTAAAAGGCCATTGATGACAGCAAACCCTATCTGGAGAGTGGGCCACATTGGTATGACCTATAAGGGGCAGACCCAGGTATAAGGGTCTTGGGGCCAAAGGCCCCAACCAAACATAAAAAAAGCTTCAAACTTTTAAAAACACCCCCGATAATTTTAGAAGTTTATATACTTTTTTTTTTACATTTGCTCCTTCCCCAGTATTTTTTTTTTTCACATCATTGAGCCCCCAAGTTTAATTTCCTAGGTGTGCCCTGAATACATGCAAACGAGTAATCACATTAAAACCTATTGTATAGAAGCTTAAGCTGCACGAGCTTTAATTAAGCAATTTCATTACAACACATATATATACAACAACCGGTGTAGAGCAAACCAAAATGCAAACCCAACACGAAGACAACTTGAGATAAAAGTAAAATATCTCACACTTCCCCCAAACCTGAGAAACCTATAGTCACCCAAGAGATAGTAGATGCGCTTGTTGAAAACAGTGAAAAAAAAAAGTATATGATAGAACCAAAGGAACCACCTTAATGATCTTGATTGCAGGCTTATTGAGACGCCAAAGCTCTTTTCTTATATATTTCCAAATCTGTAAGATTTTTCCTTCCTGTTGCAGTGGCAGCCCCCTGATCAGAGAGCAAAACGAAGGCTACTATAACCAACGTTAACTTTTCGCAAATTTCTTTTGCCATTGAAGCAAACAAGTTGGAAAACCACCTGCAAATTATCAAACATTAAGATACATACAAGAAGAGATTGAATAGATAACACTATTCTCTCTATAATGGAGAAATCAACAAACCTTCAAGATAACACTGGCGTCCACAATGTGGTTAAGAAACCATGAATGATGCGTATATATAGTGTTAAGAAACCTTGACTAGTATGGAAACATTTTCTTCAGAACCTTGACTAGTATGGAAACATTATCCTATCGTTATCTCATCAACACTGTGATTATCTGTCTTCCTAAAATGAGAAAGATTAAAACTTTGTCCTTCGAAGATCACTTGATTATGATAATCTAGGTAAATCTGTCTTTGATTATGATAATCTAGGTAAATCTGTCTTACTAAAACGAGAAATTAAGATGATAACAATCTAGGCACGTTTGGTCGTTTAAGGTAGGGGTTTTTCTTACCCAAAAAAAAAACACTAGGGTGTTAATGGGTTGGCCTGGCAAAAGCTTATTGAAGCCTAGCCCACCATCAAGCCTTATACTGATAACTGGATTCAACCCACAGGCCTGCAACTCAGGCCCAAGCCGAGCACATTTACAGAATATGTACACCCTTTGTTTGAATGTGGGCCTTGGCATGGTCCTTAATAGTGATGCAAATGGGTCCCCAATTAATAATTGGGTTTGGGTCTTTATTTAGGTTCCGATAAGTAAACGAGTACAGGCACGAGTTCATTTTTTGGACCCTTGACCTAAATGGGTCAGGTCCAGTTCGACCTTGATTCTGACTTGAGGACTCGGGACCCGATATATTACATCAAGTTTAAAAAAGTTCTTCTAAAAGCTAGTTTGTTTTAAATTATTTAGCTAGTTTATTCTAAATAATTCTCAACCGGACTCGAACTTGGACCGGACCCGGACCCGTCTCATTACTGGGTCCGGTTCCATATTCTCATTAACCGTTTCGGTTCCAAATCCAAGAAACTGGTTTTGAACTAGGTCCAAATCCGGGTACGGATCCACTATAAACCTGGACAGGAATTGCCCCATTTACAACCCCGGTGCTTAAGCATATACCTTGAGGATGAATAATGAGTTGGCACACAATGAACTGGTGGAGAAAGAGGCCGCATCGCTGCACTAAAGTTGGGCCCCACAACTAAATTACGAGATGCAAATTGCGGGATAGGTCCGCACAATATATGAGTACTAACCCAGTGGGCGAGTCAGCGTGCGTACCTCAACATGGGAACCACATGGGACCCCACCTAGGACTGGAACTAGGGGGATTGAAAGATCTCCCCTGGCCCTTCATCTTTGCAAAAAATCAGCCCCATGCCCCACCTCTATCATCTCCATCTGGGCCCCACAAATTTAACGGTGTATAGTCTATTCAAATAAGTGTGCAGTCGATCCAACGGTGTACAATGCATCGGATGGGTTGAAAGGTGGGCCCCATGTGAATTCAGGGTGTGTGTGTGGTCCATTCAGATTGGTAGGGCTGTCAATCGTGTCGTGTTAACGAATTTGGGTTACGGGTTAACGAATTCGTGTTAAAATCACCTCAACCTGTATACGACCCGCTAACTTAACGGGTCAAAAAATCCAACTTGAACACGACCCGTTAATTTAATGGGTTACACGACCCAACCCGATAACCCATTAAGTAATTAAGTCATTTCGAAAATTAAAAGAAAATCCATACAAAAATTTATATATATATATAAGGAGGAAAATATATAAGCCACACGAAACTGTTAGTGGGGATCTCGAGTGGATCCGACCTAAAACCCCACTATAAAACAATAAATTTTAATTTATTCTTTTAGAATATAAATTAATTCTTGCTACACTTAGGAACTTAAAAAAAATTAACAGGTTAAGCGGGTTCTTAACAAGTTATTGGTTTAATTCGTACACGACCCGTTAACTTAACGTGTTAACGGGTTGGACCCATTAACGACCCGAACCAATTAAGAGCCCACCCGAACCCGTTAATATCGTGTGGGTTCGTATCGTGTTAACGGGTCATATGGCATTTTGACAACCCTACATATTGGCCACGCACACCTGATAACTACTCTCTCTCTCTCTCTATATATATATATATATAAGCAATAGGCAGCCCTGTTCTAGAGGACGCCATGTCAATGTTCTCAACCCTCATGGTCCCATATCAAAGCTCTCACAAACGCCATGTGGCATTACAGCTGATGCAAGATAGGATTTTCAAAATAAGATTTGTATTCTGACTCAATTTAAGGGTGGTTTTAAAGCAAGACATCAATTTTTATGGTCATATTAGGACCGTAAGCAAGTTGGCCAAATCACAATTAATCTCTCTTTTTTTTCTTCCTTTTTAACTCCCCTAAAGTCTCTCCCATTAATTATAACATTTTGTCCTTTTTCTATCTTTTGTAATTTAAATCTTCCCTCAATGTAATCTAATCATAAGCGTTTATATCAATTAGCATTATCAAACCTCACGGCGCCGCATCAGAGCTCTCATGAATGCCAGCTGGAATAACAACTGATGCCAGAAAAGATTTTCAAAATAGGATTTTTAGTTTAACGAAATTTAAGGGTGCTCCCAAAACAAGATATCAAATTTTGTAGGTCACATTAGGAATGTGAGTAAGCTGGTCAAATCACAATAAATTAAATCTCTCTTTATTCCTTCCTTTAACTCCCAAAATCTCTCCTTTTAATTATAGCGTTTTGTCCTTCTATCTTTTCAAATTTAAATCTTCCCTCAATTTAATCTCATCATAAATCTTTCTTTCAATCAGCGTTATCAAACCTCATGGTGCCACATCAGAGCTCTCGTGAATGCCAACTAATGCCAGATAAGATTTTCAAAATAGGATTTTTAGTTAAACTAAATTTAATGTTGTTTCCAAAACATGACATCAAATTTTGTAGCTCATATTAGAAATGTAAGCAAGCTGGTCAAATCACAATAAATCTCTCTTTATTCCTTCCTTTTAACTCCTCTAAAATCTCTCCTATTAATTATAACATTTTTTCCTTTTATCTTTTCAAATTTAAATCTTCCCTCAATCTAATCTAATGTCAAGTCTTTCTTTCGAATTTCCTTCTTAATCATCTTAAATTCTCAAATCTCTCTTGAAATTTGCTCTAAATCGAGAATAATCTTTAATTTTAACAATCACAATATGTTGTCCACAATAATAAGGAGATATATGGTTGGCTTTCAATCCAAACCAAAGATCTAGTTTTGGCATTTCCTTATGACAGGATTATATTAAACTCCCCTTAGACAGCCTCACCATTTGTATCCTCTCTCTTTCCTTCTTTCCCTCTCCAATATATATTTATATATAGGGAACCGGTCCTATAAGGACCGTCCTTATGGTAAGCACAATTCAGAACGCCCACTCGGCCCACCTTATATCCCATTTAAATTGACCACACATTCATAACCCTCTTATAGGCACCAAATCCCATAAATTTGCATGGATTCGGATGAACTAGACTGTTAGATTGAGGGTCAATTTTTCTTGTTTGATATAAAGATGTAATATATATATATATATATGGGCAAGGATCTCCTAAGCACGAGTTACGATAAAATTTCGTAAGCTCAAGCTTGTGGAGCCCACCCTTGGTCCATCCAAATGGACCAAACACACGAACAACCCCCCCCCCCCCCCCCCCCCGAATTGCATATGTCCACCAACTTTCAGTCAGATCTAAATTTACTAGACCGTTAGATTAACTGTGTACCGATCTGAATGGACTTTTAACCATTAGATTTTTTGGGACTAGATGGAGATGATAGAAATTATTGTTGAGACTGATTCTTTGCAAAAAGGAAGGTCTCAGGGAGTCCTTAAAATCACCCCATCCCATCGCCATGTAGGTCCCCAAGTGGGCCCCACCACACACTTTTCAAAGAATTCCTATTTGATAGTTTATTTGGTCCCCCTTTTAAAGAACGACATATACAAAGGACTACGATTAAAACGAGGAAAAGAAAATTTTAGATATAGGCCCTTCCCACGGAGCACCGGTGCTCATAATTAGGGCTGTTAATCATGTCATGTTAACGAATTCGAGTTACGGATTAACGAATTCGAGTTACGGGTTAACGAATTCGTATTAAAATCACCTCAACCCGTACACGACCCGCTAACTTAACGGGTCAAAAAAACCAACCGGAACACGACCGTTAATTTAATGGGTTACACGACCCAACCCGATAACCCGTTAAGTAATTAAGTCATTTCGAAAATTAAAAGAAAACCCATACAAAATTATATATAAGAAGAAAAATATATAAGACACACAAAACTGTTAGTGAGTATCTCGAGTGGATCCGACCTAAAACCCCACTATAAAACAATAAATTTTAATTTATTTTTTTAGAATATAAATTAATTCTAGCTACACTTAGAAACTAAAAAAAAAAAAAATTAACGGGTTAAACAGGTTGTTAAGGAAATACTAGTTTAATTCGTACACGACCCGTCAACTTAATGTGTTAACGGGTTGGACCCGTTAACGACCTGAACCCATTAAGAGCCCACCCGAACTTGTTAATATCGTGTGGATTCGTGTCATGTTAACGGGTCGTGTGGCATTTTAACAGCCCTACTCATAATCGGTGACCACGTTAATCTCGGATTACGTGTGGGCCATGTGGCAGGCCAAACTTTGGGTTTTTTATTACTCAATCAAGCCTGGCCCAGTTACTAAATGGGCCCATATTCTAAACCCAAGCCTGAATTGGGCTTTGACTGACCTGGACCATGAGAACCCCTAGTGCCCCAGGTGAAATAAATATATACATATCTAGGTAAAAACCAGGTAATCAAAACTGGGAATTTGAATTTGAGCCCGGGTCCTTCGTCGATTACATAGTAGTAACTCCATCATAAGGCTATAATCCATACCACTCAAGATAAATCCCATCCCCTCAACTGATATAACCTCATGTTTCAATTGAGAATGAGTAAGTCCCACCATCTGAGTGAGCACCATGATATATCCATTGGCAAACCCCTGCGCCCGGACAACATAACTGCTTCTCAGCGTATTCTGTCGTATGCCAGAGTGCTGGTGAATCTAGACGTGTCTAAGCCTAGACCAAGTTCTATCACAGTTGAACTGGAAGGTGATGCAGTGGTAGATGTAGAAGTGTTTTTTATACGGGCTCTAGATTTGGATGATTGGGCATCATTTGTGAAAGGCAGGTCCCAGAATAATCTTGATTAAGGTTCTACTTAAAATCGATATGATATTATTAAAGCCATAAGAGTTCTATATGCAAATTCATATTAAAAACAACACAACACTGTCATCATTATAACATATGATAACAAACAACTAAGCCAACTCCACTTCGGGCAGAGGAGCTACCACAGCACTACGAGAACTGCACCCCCTCTTAATATAGAAACGCACGAGACACGAGATTATAACTAATAAAATAACAAGAGAAACTATGATTAGAACTATTGTAACTGTGCTTGGTTTTTCTCTCCCAGATGGAATCAGGCTGGGATAATCCCGCATAGTTACTGGAGCTGGCTCCATGGACCAACACGAAGCTGCAAAAATAAAAATATACCGTTAATAGAACAGGTCCCACTGCGAAATAATATTCTGATAGAAGAGCTAAGTTAAATAATTAATATTCGTTAAGGATAAGGATATTGTGCCAGCTGATTCTGTTAGGGAGAAACCCAGCACAACAAACCCAACTGAGCCACACTTATCTTGAACTGCATATCAACAAATTGGTTTCAACATTTTTATTATTATCAACTGATCTGTCTTCCCATTGTGTGTGTGTGTGTGTGTGTATGAATGTAATACTTCGACTGTGTTGTGTGATCAATACAATATATATCTTAAACACAAACTACATTTAAAAAAAAGGAAAAATAAAAAAAGAGAGGAGAGGCCAAGTCAATAAGAGACTTCTGAACCACTGAATAGATCAGCACTGGCGGCATTTCACTTTCTAGGGATTACAGGGGTCAATCTTTGGGGTCATAGGTTAGACCCACAGTACCGTACATACCAATATATAAAAATTTACAACTCAGTATCATCCAATTGCTTAAGATAAACAAAGCCCACCATTTACTTGTTAACATCATCACTTTTGTTTTAAAAAATGAATGCATGATATGTGATTAATTATGCTCATATATTCTGTTGCTTCCTAGCTACTTGTTAATATCGTCACTTTTGTTTAACACTCACTACCGCGTATGAACTCAAATCCCATGACCCTAGTTTGGTACTCATCCAATTCAAATCCACCGTTGGATTGAACCTCCAACATGTTCTCCCCATGAAAAACATCATGAGTAGTCTGCAGTGGAGGGAGGATTTGTTTTGAGGGGAGGCTGTTGTGATTTTCAATTAATAACAATGAAAGAAGAGAAATGATACAGAACGAGTCGCATAAGCATTTCTAGAATAAAAAGATCGCAAGAAGTCAAGATGGAAGGTTAAATTCATATTGTCGACTTCTAACTACCAAAACTTTTGATCCAGGGATCGTCACGGGGCCCATAATCATGCATTTCTAAGCTATGGACGACCTCTACAAGTTGGACAACAGACAAGGGAGACCCATAACCATGCGTTTCTAAGCTATGGGCCTCTTTTGCATCGCACAACGTTTCTTTGTTCCCACGAAACGAAAATTAAAGAAATGTGTTCAGTCACTTTTTTTTTTTTTTTTTTTTTGAAAACTGTAATTAAGATTTCATTAAAGAAAGGAAAAATAGAACACGCCAAAACGTAAAGAAAAAAGGAGCTGTGTTCAGTCACATTTAATCGAGTGTTCCTGCACAGACGTCTCTCTGATGTTGGGTTAATGTATAGGGTGATTTTTTTTCTTGTTTTGGAAAGTTGAGAGTTTGTATTTCCAAAGAGAGATTATAAAGAACAAAAGAACAAGAGATAGCTCCAAGATCGCTTACCCTGCATTGGAGCCAACGAATCCAAGACCTTGTAAATGATTGGTTAGGTGGAGATACCAAGCCCGTGGAGCTTACTTTAGCCCATAAATGGCTTTATGTAGTTTGCATACATGGGTGGGTCAGCTCGGATCCACAAAGCCTTGAGGTTGGTCCATCTATACTTCTTCAGACAAAACCCCATGAAGAAAGGCATTGGGAACGTCTAGCTGGCGAATAGGCCAACCACATTGAATAGCAATGGACAACACTAAACGTACAGTGGTATGTTTTACAACCGGACATAATCAAGGCCAGGCTATTGGTGAAAGCCTTTAGCCACAAGTCGGGCTTGTACCGCCCAATGGTACCCATCAGATCGCTGCTTCACTTTATAGACCCATTTGCGCCCTACAATGTTGGAACCAGGTTTAACAGGTACTAATGTCCAAGTCCCACCAAACTCTGGAGCCATTGTTGCACGCCATTCCTCTGTTTTAGTCGCCTGCAAGTAACAGGTGGGCTCCGATGGAGCTAAAGTAGCCTGTAAGGCTGTAGGTAATGGATAGCTAGTCATCATCAATACCTTGGGTTTATAGATGCCGTCCATCGATCGCCTCATTACATGTGCTCGTTGTGGTACTATAAGTTTTGATGAAGAAGCTGTAGCAGTTACAGCTTCAGTCTCAATAGACAGAGGCTGGTCAGAAGTATTATCAATGGGCTCTGCATGGCAACCACCAGGCCTAGTGATAAATCGTCGTCTAATGCTAGATGCGGGACCTGGGGACAACTCTTGGCCAAAGTTGGTTTGTGGCGCAGGTGCATGATAAGGGCCCACTGGTCATGACGGAATAGTGGCTTTTCGGTCCCAATAGCTTCTGAATGGGGCAAATATGGAGCCGGAGAGGAACAAGGCCGAACATGCATGTGGGCGGTACCAGGTTCTTGTGATAAATGGCAACGTTGATCACTAGTAGTGGTGTGAGTCACACCTTGATTCATGTGCCCTTTTGAAGTCCAAGCAGATGTAGAGGCTGCTGTGGCATTGAGATGAGAAGGCATGTGTGCAGAGGGCATAAGAACTGTTGTAGGATCAGGTTGGGCAACAGTGCTATCAGTTGTCACAGTGGGCACGTGTAGTAGCAATGCTAGTGCTATTGGGCACAGTGGAACATGAGTTTGTCCTTGTATGAGTGGTTACATGTGGCTGAAAATGGCCCAGTAGTACTTGCTCGACCAATGAAACCAAAGGTGAATCGCCATGTGATAGGTTAGATTCGGTGGTCATGGTAAGGGGATACACTGTCTCAGCAAAAACGACATGGCCAGACATAAAATCGTTTTGCAACAGGGTCATAACACTTATACCCCTTGTGATTACGCCCATAGCCAAGAAATACACATGGAACACTGAGAAAAGATAATTTCACCTTTGTGTAGGGACGAATAAATGGAAAGCAAGCACATCCAAAGGAACATAAGATTTTATCGTCTGGTGTTTTGTGAAATAATTTTTCATATGGGGACAGCCCGTGGAGAACACAGGTAGGCATGCGATTAATGAGGAAAACAACAGTGTCAAATGCCACATTCCAGTATGACAATGGTACACCGGAATGAGCCAAAAGAGCTAATCCTGTCTCGACACTGTGGCGATGTTTACGTTCAGCCACACCATTTTGTTCTAGTGTATGAGGGCATGGAATGTGGTGAGAAATGCCATGTTGACTTAACAAATTTTTAAACCTATGGCTTGTGAATTCCCCGCCACCATCAGATTGGAGAGATTTGATTTTACAGTCAAGCGTATTTTCAACAAGGGCTTTAAATTGCAAAAATATTTCAAATGCCTGAGATTTAAATTGAAGAGGGGAAACATCCAACAATACCGACTATAATCATAAAAAAAAAATAACGTAAAAGCGACTTCCACTTATGGAAGATGACGGGGAGTAACCCCAGACATCAGTGTGCAACAACTCAAAGGAAAATTAGAAATGGAAGAAGAACACTGAAATGGTAACCTTGAGCTCTTCCCCAATTGACAGGCAGTGCACACAGAAGGAAGATTGGAGGAACCATGGAGAGGAAGAGAAGATGCAATTGCTTTGAAGACTTGTGAGGAGGGATGTCCCAACCCGTGATGCCCAAGGAGACTAGAAGTGCGAGTGCATCTGAAAGCTGATGGAGAAGTGGGCCAGCTATTTTGAGGAGCCAAAGGAAGATGAAGTGGGTAGAGACTAGAGTCCATTACTGATCTGTCCTTGGTAAAAGGATCTTCCCCGATTTGTTTGCCTTGACAAAAAACCCAGAGGAAGTGAAAACAAATGAACAATCATTGTCTTTAGTAAATTGGGAAACAAACAGAAGATTGTGAGAAATATTCGGCACATGTAATATATTTTGTAAAGAGAGATGAGTATCATTAGACAAGCAATGAAAGGAACCAATATGAGAGAGATAGGAAGCCCCTTACCATTACCCACAGTAAGATTATTTGTACCCGCATAGTCAGTGTGAATGGATAAATTACCCAGATCAGGAGCCAAATGGTTGGTTGCGCCCGTGTCGGTAAACCAAGTGGATGTGCCTTACTTTGCAGCAACCATAGCTTGCAGCTTCTCAGGTGGCTGGCGGCCTTGAAAGGAAAGGTCCAACCGTTGAAAGCAATCAAGTGCCAAATGCCCAACTCGATTACAAATCTGACAAGAGGGAGTGCTCACGGATTTGCCATTGTAAGAGGTATTGGCATTATTCAAGTAGCCAGCCCATGCATTTTGACTGCCCCAGCCACGACCATGATAGGTGGAGCGTCTACGAGAGCCAGAGAGACCTTGGGATGCAGTGGTGGTGTACAGTGCAGTGGCTGGTTGTTCAACGGTACGAGTGGAGTTATGTAGTTCCAACCTTAACTCAAAGGTAAGAAGTTGACCAAATAATTTTTCAAACGTAATTGACGTATCCCGATTTGCAATCGAAGTATGAACAGAGTCATACTCGGGTCCCAATACATTCAAAATTTGATTATAGAAATAACAGGATGGGCAATAGCCTCAAGAGCATCTGCTATGCTCTTAATCTTGTCGAGATAATCAGTCACGGACAAACCTTCCTTCTTGAGGTTTTGAAATTGTTGCTTTAGTTGCAACACACGAGATCGAGACTAAATCAAATGTAACTTCTCTAGTTGTTGTTTTTTTTTTAAGTTGACTTTTCATTACACAAAGACTGTATGGTATCAGAGGGCTAAAACAGCCAAAAAAGCGCCTACCAAAAACACACGGAAGGCTGTAAAAACGATTTGCGAACCAAAAACATCGGGCATCAACAAAAGAAAAGGAACTTAAGTAGGGCCAGAAATGAGCAAAGAAGGTTTGAGAACTCCCTCTTTTGCGAGTTTATCCGCCTCCGCATTTACTGATCTCATAATGTCATTGAACAAAACGTTCAAACCACCTAACCACTGAAGCACCTCTTCAATAATGTCTGCCAGATACCACGGAGGTGAAGAAGACCGAGTCGCCCACTGTATAACACAAGAAGAGTCCCCTTCTACAAGGAGTAGTTGAGATTGTAAGCGGGAAGCTTCTCAAAGACCAATGAGCAAGGCAAGTAGTTCCACTTTGTTGATTAAACAAACACCTACCGGGCCGGAGTAAGACAAAATAGTTATCCCATCCTCATTACGGATAACACCACCAACACCTACCATACCCAAATTACCAATAGTGCTCCCATCAAAATTTAGCTTCAAAGCTCCATGTGGAGGCGGGTGCCATCTAGGGAAGATGCCCCTAGCAATAGGGCGGGATCTGGCCACTTCATCCCAATTGTGAATAATGGAGCTTATCGATATTCCTTTGAATAAAGGTAGGGGGGAGACCCAAAGAGCCACCAAATGCTTGACATTATCTACTATCTTTGTTGCATCTGAGGATTTTCCTTCAAAGCACTACAAATTTCTTTCTTTCCATGAGGACCAAATTGCCGCTAAGAACGAGAGCTTCCACATGACCCTTCCTCTTTTAGAGCCTACCCCTAATCTCCAAACGTCAAACAAAGAAGGTATAGAATTTGGCAGAGGGCCACAAGAATGGAACCAAGACAAAATAGATCTCCAAATGCACTTGGCAAGGGGACAATTAAGAAGCAAAGGGTCTATAGATTCCTCACTAGCGAGGCACATCGAACATGCATTAACTACAATCACCTTACGTCGACGTAAGTTGTCCATTGTTAGTACCCCACCAAGCAACGCAGACCATCCAAAAGCTATTACTCTAGGCGGTGCTTTCGTGCTCCACAAGCTGCCCCAGAAGGAATGGCTCTCTACCACCACTTCAGACATCAAAAAGAAGAAGAAAGACATCGAAAAAAGGCCATCAGAGGAAGCCGTCCAGATTCTTCTGTCTTTGCCCTCCTTAGGGATGAAGACACTCCCAAGGATAGCTAGCATAGAGCAAAATTGGGACGACTCCACCTCTTTTAGATTTCTTCTTAACGTAGGCCCCCGGCTGATTTGATCACCTTTTCTCTCCATGCATTCGATAACTTTAGATTCTTGGTTTGTAGCACAGCTGAACAACTTTGGAAAGGTATAGGCCAATGTGTTCTCCCCAACCCATAGATCAATCCAAAAAAAAAAAAAACAAATTGTCACCCCTGCCCACTCGTAACCTTACCTGCTTCATATACATCTCCTTTGTTGCAACAATGCCTTTCCACAAGCCCTAAGAGCAGGTAGAAGGATCTTGAACGAACCAACCATTTCTAGAGATGTCATATTTAGTAGAAATGACTTCCTTCCATAGCCCCTCAGTTTTATCTCCTGTCCTCCATAGCCATTTACCAAGAAGAGCAAAATTTAGCTTCTTTAGAGCTCTAATCCCCAATCCTCCTTCCTTTTTTGGCTTACACACTTGAGACCACTTGATTAAGTGGAATTTCTTCTTCTCCTTCCATGCCATAGAAACTCACATTGCATTTTCTCAATGCGGTTCATAACTTCCACTGGGCATTTAAAAAGGGACATGAAGTAAATTGGAAGATTGGTCAACACAGGCCAACGCAGCTTTAATTACAGTAACTCTCCCACCAAGCCTCCATCCTCTCTAGCACTGGAGACCAAAGGGAATTAGTGGATGTCCCACCACAAAGAGGGAGGCCCAAATAAGTGGATCGGAGCGTTACAGCCTTGCATCCAAAGATGTTAGCCAACCTGTTTAGATGATCTTCATTCACCTTGATACCAATCAACTCACTTTTGAAAAAATTCACCCGAAGACCTGAAACAGCTTCAAAACAGAAAAGAATAGCCTTGACATTACGGAGCTGGTCTTCATCAGCATTGCAAAATAGAAGTGTGTCGTCAACAAACTGTAGGTGGGAAATCTCCAAATTGGTATTGGCTGGCCGAAAGCCTTCGAAAAGGTTTGCATTGACTCCCGCATGCAACATGCGACTACGGGCTTCTCCAATGATGACAAATAAAAAGGGGGAAAGGGGATCCCCTCGACGAAGACCCCTAGATGCATAAAAGAAACCTGTTGGAGAGCCATTGATAAGGATTGAAAAGGAAGCTGAGCTCAAATATTCCAAAATCCACGCCCTCCATTTTACTCCAAAACCCATCCGTCTCATTAAGTATTGGAGAAAATCCCAATCCACCCTATCATAGGCCTTCTCCAAATCTAGTTTACAAACGAGGCCGGGCCTTTTCTCCTTCTTTCTAGAGTGGATGCATTCATTAGCAGTTAGGACCCCAACAAGGATTTGCCCCCCATACACAAAAGCACCTTGAGCCATAGAAATTATCTTGTGGAGAACTTTTTGCATCCTACTAGCTAATACCTTGGCCAACACTTTGTAGATGGAGCCGATGAGGCTTATGGGTCTAAAATCTGTAATGCTTTCAGCACCAACCTTCTTAGTGATTAGAACTATGAAAGAAGCCCCAATGTGCTTAGAAAGTTTACCTCTTGCATGGAACTCTGTCATGAACTCCATCACATCCACCTTTATGTCCTCCCAAAAGCGCTAGAAGAAAGCTAAAGGGAAACCATCTGGTCCAGGTGCTTTCTCTCCCTTCATATTGAATACTGCTACCTTCACCTCCTCATCATCAAAAGCCTTTTCAAGCCAGTCTGAATCAGTTTCTTCGAGTGGTATGAAATCCAAATTATCAAGGGAGGGATGATCCCAGTCTTCTTTAGTGAAAAGGTCTGTATAAAAGTTTACCACATGGCCTGAGATTTCCTCTTAGCTCTCTAACCTTCGGTTACCATCCAGCAGTGTGGAGATTCTATTTGTTCAGTTCCTGTGGGAGGCAAACTGTGAAAAAAAATTTGTATTCATATCACCCTCCTTCAGCCACAAAACTATGGATCTCTGCCTCCATTTAATTTCTTCTTCCCTTGCTTTACACTGGAAATCATCCTTAAGCTGCTGACAGAGACTAAGATCAAACTCTGATAGAGTTCCAATTTCTTCCTTAGAGTCAATCTCCTTAATACCATGCAACAGATCAGCCATAACAGCTTCAATCGTCTTAACATTGTTCTTTACCCAGCCTTTGATATTGCCTCTAAGGTTTCGAAGCTTTGATGTTAACCTGAACCCTGCCCAACCTTGAATCTGAAAATCAGACCACCACAAGCGAATGAGATCAGAAAACCCCTTTTCTTCAAGCCACATCAATTCAAAACGAAAAGGCCTTGGTTCCCAGTACTCCAGCCTTGAGTCTAAAACAATGGGACAGTGGTCAGATGTTGGTTTTGGGAGCACCACCTGAATTGAATGAGGATATAGGTCGGCCCATTCCCCTAAGATCAGAAATCTGTCCAACCGAGACATAATGGGGCGGCACCCGGTGGTTAGACAACGTGAAAGAAGCCCCATGTAGTTGCAAATCTAACAAATTGTGGCTGTTTATCCAATCTGAAAAAACAGTCATCTCTGGTGATATCCTGCATCCACCAATTTTTCTTCTGGCGATCTGATAGTAATGAAATCTCCCCCAATGCACCATGGGCCATTCCACTTGGCTCAAACTGTGTCCAACTCTCTCCAGAAATCAGTTCTTCTTTGATTAGCATTTGGACCATAAACAGCCGATATTATACATTCTTTATTATTTTCCCGGTCTTCAAAGACAACTGAAACAGAGAATACTCCCACCCAGTGATCTTTAGAATTGAGCCTTCAAGGTAGCCCAGTTTATGTATTTACTTCCCCAAATGTCCTTTGCTATTCTCTCCTCCCCTGAATTAATTTTAGACTCCTGAATTAGCACCACAGCAGCTTTCTGGTTGCGAATTACCTGCTTTACTACTGCTCTTCGATCCAAGCTGCCAAGACCCCTAACATTCCATGATAGTATCTTCATCGGCGACCTTTGCATTGCACCTTTGAACTCTGGATATTCTAAATGGAACCCATTCCAACTGCTGACCTCCCTGTGCTCTTCTCATAATTTATCAAACTCCTCAGACTCTGTAGTTCTCTAAAAACCCTTTTCTTAGATGTCTCCTCTTCTCTGGCAATGGTATTAATCATGTCGCACCCCTGCGCAAATTCAATCATTCTTGCCCAGTCTGTCTCATTGTTTCCCACCGTAACACCCACAGCTTTCCCACAAATCATTATCTTAGAATTCAACCATTCACTTGAATTAGACTCACCAGATATGGAGGAATCTGCCACTCCTTTCTTGATTTCGTTCCCAGTCATAGCTACTTGCTTCGCTGTAACTGGTGGACTGGACGATGACGAAACTAACGTACAGTCTGCTTTACTTTTACGCTTCCCATGATTTTTCACCACTGAAATCTAGCCCTCTTGCAAATTCTGATGAAGCTCTTGGGTCCCTAAATGTGTAAAATGAATGTCGTCGACCTCTGTTGAAGGTAGACAGGCCAGTGGGGAGACAGAGTTTACATCAAAGATCATTGAAGCCCTCTCAGCTTGATCTTCGTCAAAATATCAACAATAACCGTATGAACAATCTATTGGTGCTCGATGGTAGTGTTGGGAAAAAAACAAAGTAAAAATTGGTTATCTTGTTTTTACTTTTTAGGCCCTGGGCCTTGTGATGTAGGACAAAATGAAATTTAACCTAATATGGTATGATGAAATCAAATTTAGAATTAAAATTAATATGAACTCGAAACACACCATTCATATTGGTAAATATTGCAATCTAATGGGAAAATCAGTAATGGATCCCAAAACAGGCTTGCAGTCCTGCAATAAAAGTCCCTCTCAGATAAATTGGTAGGATCCCAATGGAAGATAGAACTCCCAAAATGCTTAGGGAAGGCCCAATTGTGCAAATCTCGTAATTCTTGTGATGATCTGGGCAGGGGCTGGGTGAGATGGGCTATCAGGGAAAACTAGTGTTGAGATCTAGCAATAAGGATCGCAGATATGATGATTAAGATCTTAAATGGAGATTTAAGGTTAGTGCAGGAAGTTTGCTCGTAGAAAAAGAAATAGAGAAAGAGAAGAGGACACCTTTGATGGGGCTCTCACCAAACTCCAATCCGGAGGCGTTACGTCCTTTAAGCAAGGGGAACCCAAGAGACTCACAGAGAAAAAGAGGGAAAATCCATTCCTTTCATTAATCTCAAAGGAAGAAAGAAACCAAGACATTTTATTAATATTACCCTAAGTGATGACATCATCACATAATAAGAAGAAAAAAAGACTGAATAAGAAACGGAAGAGAGGAAGGACTTGCGCAAGGTCTCGAGACCCCTTTTCCTTTAAGTGGTGGCACACCCCCCCCCCCCCCCCCCCCCCCCCCCCCCCCCCCCCGGTTCTTTATTCTCTTCTTTAATGAACATGGGCCCCTTTTTATGACTATATTCTTCATTAAATAACTTGGGCCCCTCTCAACTTTAAAAACCATTTTATTTCAACCCATGTGGCACTTCCCAAAGTGGGGCCTTCTATGTGATTGCACACATGGGGCCTTCTCTCCTTCAAATGGTAGATCCACCAAAATCCAACCATTGGATATCATTGTATTGGTAATCCAACGGTGGATTTATGACATCTTGGCGAGCAAAGTCATGATACACATCATCCATCCACATCATAGCTTTGATCCGCCACCCTACGCCTCCTCCTTTGGTAGACCTTGAAGGAATTGGGGGAATTAGGCACGATGTCCCCATCAATTCCCCTCGGCTAAGAAAATCTCACCTCCGGTGAGATAAAACTATCATACCACTCCAGGAGGTCCGGTGTGATCCATGTGATGTCATGTTACGGATAGTTCTTCCACTTGACAAGGAATTTTTGAATGCCCCCTTGCCTAGTAGAGACCAATTGGTCATCCAATATGTATTCCACAATTTCTTTCCTATGAGCTTTAGCGGGGTGGGGGGGGGGTGGGGGGGGTGGTGTCGGGTAGGTTGCGGGAATTGGCTTTGGGAAAAGGATGGATCAAAGTCTTTGGGTGCATGAGTTAGAGAGGCATTAGGAGACGGGTTGGCAGAAGGTGTTGAAGAACCTCGAAAAGGAGCAAGATCCCCTACATTGAAAGTAGAGCTGATTCCCATATCAAATCGAAGGTCTAAAACATATGCATTGGGACCCAACCTCTTCAAGATTTTGAATGGACCAGTACTACGGGCTTGCAATTTCTTGGCAATTCCTTGTGGGAAACGCTCAAGTCTTACACGGACCATAACTTCATCTTCCACTTGAAAGTCAATGTACCGACGGTGTGAATCAGCAGATAATTTGTAATATTCATTTTGCTTATTAATTCTTCGTCTGATCTCATTATGCAATGCATGAATGTGATGGATGAATGCATCAGCTGACTCAGATGGACAATGAATGGATGACATGGGGTTGAGATCTACAGGCATCCTAGGTTTATAACCAGTGACAGCTTCAAAAGGACTCATGCTTATGGATCTATTTACCAAACTGTTTTATACAAACTTCGCAATCGGTAACACAGACTCCCATGAACGGACATGCTCACCAACTAGACACCTCAGAAGGTTACCCAAACTCCTATTCACTACCTCCGTTTGACCATCGGTCTGTGGATGGTACGCAGATGAAAATTGCAGTATTGTTCCCAAAACTTTCCACAGCGTCTTCCAAAAGTAGCTAGTGAACTTGACATCCCGATCAGACACAATTGTTTTTGGGACACCATGAAGACTAACAATTCGCTCCATAAAAATTTTCGCATGTCAGATGTTTTGGAGCAAGGGACAAAGTGGGCCATTTTAGAAAAACGGTCCACGACAACAAGTATGGAATCATGTTGTTAGTTGGTCTTCGGAAGCCCAAGCACAAAATCCATACTGATGTCTTGTCCGGGGGCATGAGGCACTGGCAATGGAGTGTACAACCTCATGTGCTATTTACGCTGTTTCACCAGTTGGCAAGTGCGACAGCGTTCAATGATGCGCGCGACGTCTCGCTTGAGACTCGGCCAGTAGAAACGGTCCTCCACAAGAAGAATTGTCTTGTCACGACCAAAGTGGTCGCCTACTCCACCAGCGTGGAACTCCCAAATGAGAAACTCTCATGGAGGTACGGGGGATGCAAATCTGATTTCCTCGATAGATATCGCCATCTTTCAATGTGAATCTATCAATGCTCCGCAGAGGATTATCAGAAAGAGAAGCAAACAAGTCCCCAAAGTCTAGGCATGATGGATAATCATCTCTCAAACGATCAAACCCAGTGACTTCAACATTCATGGAGTGGATTAAACTGACTCTGCGACTTAACACATCAGCGGGTTTGTTCTCCACTCCTGCCTTGTGTTTCAAAACGGAAGTGTACTCTTGCAATAGTTCGACCCATTTCGCATGTTCCCCTTTTCGCTTGGATTGGGAATTCAAGTACCGCAACGCCTCATGATCCGAGTACAAAACAAACTCTAGCGGTAACAGGAAATCATGCCAATGTTTCAACAACTAAACTATTGCGTAGAATTCTCTTTCGTAGTTGGAATATTTCTTCCGTTTCGCCTCATTCAGTTTCTCACTGAAATAAGCAACGGGGTGTCCCTCCTGACTCAGAACACCTCCTATTCCAACGCCAGATGCGTCGCAGGCTACTTCAAAAACTATGGAAAAGTCAGGCAATCGCATGACAGGAGCTTCTGTCATTCTAGTTTTGATTTCCTAAAAGGCTTTTGTAGTAGTCGGGCTCCAATTAAACTCTCCATTTTTCATAAAATCCATAATTGGAGCCATGATGGTACTGAATCCCTTGATGAAACAACGATAAAACGTGGCTAGATCATGGAAACTACGTACCTCATGAATGTTGGATGGAGTCCTCCATTCAACAATCGCACACACCTTTTCAGGATCAATCGACATAGCTACCGCAGAGACTACAAAACCTAAGAAGACCACACGATCTGCCATGAATGTGCATTTCTTAAGGTTTGCATACAGTTGCTCCTTTCGCAAAGTACCACAAACTTGCCACAAGTGGTTGAGATGTTGTTCCTTAGTATTACTATAGGTGAGAATTTCATCGAAGTAAACTACTAAGAGTTTTTCAATGAATGGCCTCAATACTTGTGTCATGATGCACATGAAGGTACTTGGCGCGTTGGACAACCCGAATGGCATCACTAGCCATTCATATAACCCGTCCTTTGTCTCAAAGGCAGTTTTCCATTCGTCCCCAGGACGAATTCAAATCTGATGGTAGCCACTCTTAAGATCTATCTTAGAAAAGATAGTCGCACCAGCCATCATATCGAGCATATCATCTAAACTGGGTATTGGAAACCGATACTTGACAGTGATCTTGTTGATCGCTCGACTGTCCACGCACATCCTCCAAGTTCCATCTTTCTTTGGAGTCAAGAGTGCGGGAACAGCACAAGGGCTTAGGCTCTCCCTAATGAAACCCTTGTTGAGGAGTTCATCCACCTGCCTTTTCAATTCTGCATGTTCCTATGGATTCATTCGGTAATGAGGCAGATTAGGCAGTGTCGCTCTTGGGACAAGATCAATTGTGTGTTGGATGTCACGCATGGGTGGGAGTTCATTTGGTAACTCGTCAGGAAAGACGTCCTGAAACTCCCGGAAGACAGGTTCCACCTCATGTGGAATACTAATAGGTGGCTCTTTAGGAACTTTCATAGTCACTATGGCAGAAACAATAGGGTCTTCCTTGGAGCCCTTGCTAGTCCTTTCTTCCAAATCAGCCTGGAACTCACTAGCACTGAAAATGTGTAAGCTTTTGGTCTTAGAACTTGAGGCACTAGTGTTGCCTTTCTCATCATTCTCCTTGCCAATTTTATCTTTAGGGGGTAATGGATGCAACTTCACCTACTTATCTTTGTAATTAAAGATGAAGATGTTGGTACGTCCAAAGTTGATGACATCCAAATCGTAGATCCAAGGTCTCCCTAAGATAATATGTCCCACATCCATGGGGACCACATCACACCACAACTGGTCCCGATAAGTGGACATGTTAATTGGGACCAGGCAACGCTGAGTGATAGGAATAGATGTAGAATCTACCCATGACACACAATAAGGCTTGGGATGGGAACTAGGGCCAAGCCTAAACGAGACAAATTGTCGGCAGAAACTACATTGGTACAACTTCCACTGTCGATGATGACCTTACAGCTCTTATCATTGCATTTTACGTAGGTGTGAAAGATGGAAGTCCTACGCCAATCCTCATTTTCTTGGAGGGTCAATGCACATCTCACTACCGTCACACGAGGTGGATCACCTTTCGTTTTGCTCAATGCTTTTTCATCTCCATGACATGAGGGGGCAAATCTAAGAAAGGATACCCAATCCTCCGGGCCATCACAATCATCATAACTAGGCACAAAATCCGGGATGTAGTCATCTACTGTTGGGTCACCCCTCCACATCCTCGATGCAAAGATTTCGGGTGGGGCAATCATGGGCGATATGCCCAAATCCGTGACAACGGTAACAGGTAACTAAACTGCTCCATTTAGAGCTATCACTAGCGATTCCTTTACCTTTATTGTCCTTGATGGCAGGCGGTAAATTCGCGAAGGCCTTGGGAGGTTGACCTCCAAAATTTGATTTACCGCTCAAAGAGTAAGGCTTAGAATATGTTCCGCAGTAATCACTACGCCTAGCTTGTTTACTTTTCATGGCAGACTCAAGGTTTTGCACTACTTCGTAAATTTCTTCTAGGCTAGTTGTTTTAACAGTGATTAGTTTCCTCAGAAACTCTGGACGAAGACCTGTCCTAAATTTGGAAATTCTAACAGGAAGGTCTTCTTGGACCCCACATCGAAGGTTAAGTTCCTCAAACTTATTGATGTAGTCAGTCACAGACATACTACCCTGTCGGAGGTTAGACCTTTGATCTAAAAGTTTATCATGGTAAGACTGGGGTAGGTATTTAACCCGCAAGTGCTCCTTCATCTCATCCCATGTACCAATGGGTTCCTCTCGAGGCTGATGTAACCTATGCTCAACGTCCGACCAAGACAACCGGGCTTGACTTACCAATTTCATTTTGGCAAATCAAATTCTCCTCTCCTCAGACATGTCATACCACTTAAAGTAGTGGTCCATGTCCGATTCCCAATCGGAATAGGCTCTCAGGTCAATGCGACCATCAAAAGTCGGTGCTTCTATCTTAACACTCTTCACGGCTTGCTCATCAGCGTTCCGTTCTCTACCACGGGCTCTACGGTCGTACCTAGCCTCGGATTCGAGGTCAAAATCATCATTGCGCTCATTACCCTGGTTCCTCTCATGGTTCCTGTTACGATTACGGTGATGTGCCATATCAACGTGTTGGATCCTCTCAATGTTCTCAAGACGAGTCTTGAGTTCCTCAGTTTGGGCTTGTGACTATTGCAGAAAGGCATCCAGTCGGGTATCAGTGTCCTCTTTATTTTTGGCCAAGATTTCTTGGATACTCCTAGACAATTGTTCATGGATACTCTTAGACAACTGCTCAAGATTCATTTTGAGATGTTCTGGTTGAATGTCCTTACCACTTCTCGTGGGCATACAAATGCGAAAGAAAGACTATGATGGCTATCCTAATGATGCAGTGCAATAAAATGTATGATGACCCAACTTGGGCGACACCTTTTTTTTTATTATTATTATGAAAAAAAAAAAGACTTGGATGACTCCCTAAGCAATCCTAAGCTCTGATACCAAGATTGATGCAGGACGAGATGAAATATAACCTAATATGGTATGATGAGATCAAATTTAGAATTAAAATTAATATGAACTCGAAACATACCATTCATATTGGTAAATATTGCAATCTAATGGGAAAATCAGTAATTGATCCCAAAACAGGCTTGCGGTCCTACAGTAAAAGTCCCTCTCGGATGAATAGATAGGATCCCAATGGAAGATCAAACTCCCAAAATGCTTAGGGAAGGCCCAATTGTGCAGTTCTCGTAATTCTTGTGATTATCTAGGTAGGGGCTGGGGAGATGGACTATGAAGGAAAACCTGGGGTTGCCCAATTGTGCAGATCTCGTATTTCTTGTGATTATCTGGGCAGGGGCTAGGGAGATGGACTATTGGGTAAAAACTGGGGTTGAGATCTAGCGATAAGGGTCGCAGATCTGATGATTAAGATCTTAAATGGAGATTTAGGGTTAGTGCAAGAAGTTTGCTCGTAGGAAAAGAAATAGAGAAAGAGAAGAGGATACCTTTGATTGGGCTCTTACCAAACTCCGATCCCGGAGGCTTTACGTACTTTGAGCAAGGAGAACCCAATAGACTCACAAAGAAGAAGAGGGAAAATCCATCCCTTTCATTAATCTCAAAGTTTTTCATTTCAAGATAGCATAGCATAAGGAAGAAAGAAACCAAGACAGTTTATTAATATTACCCTAAGTGATGACATCATCACATAAGAAGAAGAAAAAAATACAGAATAAGAAACGGAAGCGAGGGAGGACTTGCGCAAGGTCTCAAGACCCATTTTCTTTTAAGTGGTCCCCCACCTTCCTCCCCCCCCCCCCCCCCCCCCCCCCCCAAATTATTTATTATCTTCTTTAATGAATATGGGCCCCTTTTTATGACTCTATTCTTCATTAAATAACTTGGGCCCCCTCTCAACTTTAAAAACCCTTTTATTTCAACCCATGTGGCACTTCCCAAAGTGGGGCCTTCTACGTGATTGCACACATTCCCAAAGTGGGGCCTTCTATGTGATTGCACACATGGGGCCTTTTTTTGGAACTTGAACGTAACTTAGATAGACTTGAACGTAACTTGGATAGACCTTGTAGACCACATCTAATACTTTATGGAAATAATGACTAACAGTGGCGTCCGAATGGTTAAACCGATTAGCAGCAACTCTATTATTAACATTGTGGGCCAATGTGTGGAAAAATATTGCTAACTGCTCGTCTATGGACATCACTCGTGTGTTCTAAAGGATTCCACGATGCATAAGTGTTTCACGCAATATTACAAAGCAATTAGGACTCATCCACAGGTTTTCATAAGATTGAGGGCCCTCACTTGACAAAAGCTCTTCTACCCATGATTTGCCTAATAAAATATGAAATGCGTTGTTTCTTTCTAGTTTTGCTTCTCTAGTAATGTTAGCCATTGTTCAGCCAACCCACAACATAAGGCCACAGCGGCACCAACAGCTGATATTAAATGTAATTTTAAGGATTCTGTTGTAATGCAATTGAAAATGTCATTATGTACAAACAATATAAAACAATGTGAGTAAAGTATCAGATGCAAATTAAAACAAAATAAAACAATGCGAGTAAATTTCCGTGATTCTGTTATAATGCATTTGAACGGCTTACTATGCATAAATATGTTAAAATGATACAAGTAAAACAAGAGGTGGAAGACTACAGCTTCCATTGAGTGTTAAGACTGCATGGATAGCTACCATTGAGCATATTTAATCCAAGAAAAAAGTTAGGAAGAACTGATAGCTTCCATTGAGTGTTAAGACTGCATGGATAGCTACCATTGAGCATATTTAATCCAAGAAAAAAGTTAGGAAGAACTGATAGCTTCCATTGAGTGTTAAGACCCCAGCTTTGAATAAACCAACTTAATTAGGTTCAATCTTGCAATAAGAAAACACCACATTAACTACATTGCATCTTGAGTTTGAATCAATCTAACAAGCTATAACAATGAGAAAGAAAACATCGATAAAATTGTATAAAAAGATACAACGAAAGATTTAAACAACTATGCTTTCTTTGAGTAGGTTCAAAAGATCATCCTCAATGACAACATTCACATAGTGGAGTTCACGACAACCCACCAACAAAAAGATTGAACCTTTTCCTCATTAGCATCACCAATAATCCCGGGAACCCAAAAATTTCCAAATTAAACATTTGAAAAGCATTGTTATGAATAAGTTAGGAATCTAGTAAGATATGGTTACATATAACCATGATAGGTTACAAATGATTACTAACTTGGTCATCATGTAGATAACCATTATTGGTGTATTCTACAACAGAAAAGTTTGCCCTTTCAGATCAAAGTGCCAATCTTTAAAATCTCAAAAAGGCAAACATCACTAACCCCTTCTTAATATAGTTTTTCCTTTCTTTCTTTCTTCTTTTCTATCTCTTCAAGTCTTACACTCTTTCTTCCTTTCTTGTCTTTCTTTCTCTTCAAACATCACCAATAATATTTTTCAATAAAAATAAATAAAATGCAAATCATAACTAAAACCCTCAACATGAATATATATCAATATTACAGGAGAGTTCAAAAAATACTCCTACAGAACATTGAATAAAGGAAAAGAACACAAAGAAGTTGCTTCTGTCTTGTAACTTATCTTGCAGACTATTCTTACTAAAGAGGATTGTAACTAGCCTCAATTAACAGCCAAGTAAGCGTAATTAGGGATAACAATAGGGCTGTTAAGTGTCAATATCTTCATACAAGGTGTATAGATAGCCGTGGTTGTGTCAACAAATGGTTCTTGTGTCATCTAGTTACTATGGAATCCACCTGATTATGATGAAGGCATCAAGACGTCCATTGGCAAGAAGAAACTTCGGTATTCATAACGATTTTTTTATAGTCTTATTAGAATCAAAGGTCAGTTGTATTTAGTACTTTAGTTTTGAGAAGATCGGCAAATTCCCTCATGATAGGAACTATGTAATATGTATTGGCTTTTGATGTTTCAAATTAGATCAAGTTCAATAAGAGAAGCACACAGATGCAGAAGTAAACTCGAAGCTATATTCCATTACGATATTGGAATTGTAATAGCCAGAAGGATTTGAGTCCAATGAAACAACCTCAAAAAATTAAAAACCTTTCAACAAATGAAGTGATCTAATGCAAAAAGAACATACAGGTTAATCTTTCAAGAAGTAAAATACAGATTAATCTAAAAAGAACACCACAAAGATCAACTTAACTCAAACGTCATAATTAAGCCTAATCTAATAAAAGACTCTGAAACTTTGACACAGCATCAATAAATTTCAACATGAGGTGAATCTAAAGAGCAACATCATATAAATCAATCTAGAAGTTAGTTTTTTCACTCAAAATCACTACCTTTAATGCTGTTTTTAGAACCCACCCCGTTTGCAGAATCAGTTAACTGGCCCACTCTTTTGAACAATCAAAACAGTAACTACGAAAAAAACAAACAAAAAGAAAAATTCATACAAATCCAGACCAGACCCAATTCACATATAAGTATATAGCTAAAATAAATCGAGGGTCTTTGCCAATCCCGAAGTGGTCACAACAAATTATCAAGATCACCCTTTTAGAGCCCCATTTGGACCAACGGTACCCATCATATACCCTGCAACTAAAACCCAAGAAATTGGGTTTTTTGTTCCTTACTCTTCTGCACTGATGACATTTAAAAAAACAGGAGAACAAGACCCAGAAGTCAAATTACACAAACATGGAAGACAGATGTATGGAACAGAAGCTGCACACCCATTTGCTTATTTCAATCAAATACCATAAAACAGAAGAAGACCAACAACAAAAACAAAGAAGAAAAGGGAGATTGTGAAGCTAATGAAATCTCGAAAAACCAGATTCTTCATCCCCTTCGATCGTATACAAACCATAGAAAATAAAATAAGCAAGGAAAGAATAAAAATACAGGAAAATGAAGAGGGGGTGTAAATGTAGAAGAATTCACACCTTCAGATCTGTTGCCGTTGCCGGAAAATGGATGGGAAAGATGACCGTCGGAGTTCCCGGAATGTCGTCGTCCTCTCTGGAATTCCAGTGCCGAGGGCGAGATATTCCTTGCTAAAGTGGTTTTTATCCTTCCATCGAGTTGAAAAACCGTTGCGCTCTGACACATTCTTCTTTTTTTGGTATGGCAAGTCTCAGTCACGAAAACCCCACCCCTCTTCGTCTCTCTCTCAACCCTCCAAAAACCCCATCTCTCCTCCTCTTCATCTCTTTACAGTGACTAGGATTGCAAGAAAATAAATAGAGAGAGAAGGGAGAAACGAAGCAAAACGAGATAGTCATAGGAGAGAGACCAGGAGCAGGAGGAGAAGACATGGGAGAGTTTGAGATTCCTTGGTGAGTATTTTTACAAGGGATTCTTTGAACTGGGTTGGAAATTGGCATTGGGGAGGGAGAGAGACAGAGAGAGAGAGAGACGAATACGGGAGGGGTCTCCACTTTGGGAAAGTACGTGTTGCTATAAACACACACAGCGAAAAGTCCATTTTGAGTTTTTTACAAAACAGCCCCTGCATTTTCGTAAGACCTCAAAGACACCCCTTTACTTTTATTTTTACATAAGTATCTCAGGTCAACCATGACAAAAGCAACGTGTCATTCCATGCTCTTATTAGGGGTGTGCATGGCCCGGCCTGGGCTGGGCCAGGCTGAGGCATATCCAGGCCCGACCCGACTTTATAAATGCTGGCCCAGGCCTGATCCCACCCATTTAATTAATCAGGCCAGGCTGAACTGGGCTTTTCATCATTTTTGGGGAATTAGAGCACTAAATAAATTAAATTACATGCATTTCTTTCACAATCCTGCAGGGTCGGGCCATGGGCTTTCTATCACTTGGTCCAAGCCCGACCCATTCATTAAATGGGCTCTAATTACATATCTAAGCCCAGCCCAAAGCGGGCTCAGGCTGACCCAGCCCATGAGCACCCCTGCTTACTCTCCCCTATTTTTTTGTTTGACCACTTTACCCTTTACATTTATTAAAAAAGAGACCCCTCTAAACCCACAATTTCTAAGCCACAAATTCGAGTCTAAAATATGAAATAAAATATGCACAAGACAGGTGAGAAGCAAGATGCATTAGTCAATATTTTTTATTATTTATTTTGCTCATAGGTGGAATGATTGTGTTCTTTGAATCAACGCACAGTAGGGGCTTTGTGTTATTAAATATAATTCTCTCACAGTAATGTCAGTTGTCAATTTCTCATTTTATTTTGTTATATAGGTATACAAAATGCCCCTTTGTGTTTTTCATACAAATTCTTTTGTGATTTGGCAAAGTTAGGAACTTATCTTTGTGTATTTTTTTCTAAACAATACATTTCACCTTATTGTTTAATTATTCATAATATATTATATAGCTAATCTCATTTTTCTTGTTTTTAATCCATATCTGATACACTAAAGAAAAAAAATAAAAAAAAAAAAATAAAAAAAACATACTCATGTACTATTTAGTATGAATCATGAGGCTTCAAAATTAATAATATATAAAAGTCCATACGTTTGTAACTAGGGGTGAGAGGTAATATTAAGACTACATTTTGTTTGATACTAGGGCAACTCCAGTGGACCCCATAAAAGCAAGTGCCATAGAAAGAGATTTTTTTATGATTGAGTTATTGTTTTGGAAAGGTGCCAGGGGATGCTCTTTTATAGTGATAATAAGTTGGGCATGCCTAATCAGTATGTTTTAGGTATTTGCCAATTGCCACCATCCTAAATGTTCATCGTATCTCTTTTTTTATTAGATTATACATGGTTGCTTTCTAAGCTATGTTTTTTTTCCCACACGTTAATGTTGTGTTTTAATGGATAAGACGGTGTTTCTTCTTTTTTACTGCCATAAAAGGAGATTTTTTTATAATGACATCATTGTTTTGAAAGTTACTTAGCCTATGCTCTGTTATATCAACATGTGTTCTTTTGGTTTTTGTTTTTTTTTTAAGTTTGCATGTGGGAAATATATATATATGGTACCTCAACGTGGGGCCCACCCAGGATTGGAACTAATGGGATTGCAAGATCTCCACCGGCCCTTTATCTCTGCAAAGAACCAGCCACATCCATGACCCCTATTATCTCCATCTGGGCCCCACAATTTTAACTGTGTTCGGTCCATTCAGATGGGTTTGTAGTTGATCCAATGGTGGGCTCCATGTGAAATTCAAGGTGTGTGAGTGGTCCATTCGGATGGACCATCAAGTGGCCCCCACCCTTGGTGTGTAAGATGCGCAACCGACACACCTGATAACTACAATGCTGTAACACCCTGTCCCGAGTTAATTAAGATTAACTCTAATTAATTGGGATTAATGCTAATTCAACATGTTTTATTGGTTAATGTTGATTAATGGCTAAATTGATATAGAATTTGGCTCAAATGGTCAAATTGAACTTAATGAAAAAAGTAGTGAAGGTTCTGAATGGATTAGAATGGTTTTAGGCCAAATCGGGTAATGCAAGGACTTTTTTGTAAATACGAACTTACGTGTATTTCGTCGAATACGGAAACTCTTGATACTCTCACGTATATCTCGAGAAGTACGTTAACTTTCGTAATTATAGCGATTCCATTCAGCGTGAATTGGTTCAAATGACCATTCATTTGACTTAAATTGTAATTAGAGAAATAGGAGGGGGTAAAATGCAAAAATTGGGATTATAAGATAATGATGAACTCATTTGAGTTCATTCATCATCCCAGCACAGCTCTCTCTCTTCTTCTCTTTCTCTTCTTCTTCTTCTTTCTTCTAATTTTTCTTCATTGAGTGGCGAATTGGAGGCTTGTCAAGTGTGTGAAGAGGGACTTCATCTTCACCATCATCTTCTTCATCTCTTTTCTTACTTTCTTGGAGTTTAAGATTGAGAAGATCTCAAGATTTCCGCCAAAGAGGCTACAAGTAAGTGTTTGAGTTGAATTCAACACTTCCAGGTTTTATTTATTGAGCTAGAATGGTTTTGGCCCAAAGAATTCATAAGAATTCTATTTTGTGGATTGATTTTGGGTTTTAGGTTCAAAAGAAGGATTGGCTTGAGGAATTCATCTTGGATTCAAGCTAGACAAGGGAATTCTTGCTGATTAGTTTCCAAACAAGGCAAGTATACTCAATTATATTGATTTCAAATGTTAATCGACTTGTTAGAACTCAAAGAGTTCAGTTACAGAAAATTCGGTTCAGAATTTTCTGAACTTCTGTGCACAATTTGATTAATCGCCAGGCTGACCGACACCTGACCGAGAGCTGACCGACATAGGTCGGCTAGCCGAAATTGTGAGTTCGGCTAGCCGAGGGTTGACCACAAGGTAACCGAAAATCTTGTCAGGGTTTTCCATCAGAAGTTGAGCTTCTGGAAAACGAACCGTAAGCTGACCGCGAGAAATTCGGCTAACCGAAATTTGAATTTCGGTCAGCCGAGTAGGTGACCGAACAGGTGACCGAATTGAGCAAAGTGCACTGTAATTTATGGAATTCTGGAAAGCTAACCGACTATGGTTCGGTCAGCCGAAATCCATAATGCGGCTAACCGCTAGGTAACCGACGAGGTGACCGAAATTGAGGGGATATCAGAATTGCTTTATGATATTTTCCTAAACCTTCATGGGTGTTAACTAAACTTATGTGAATGTAAATTTCACTAAAAAGTGATGTCATCTAAAATAACACCTACATTGCATAATGAACGTTTCACCCGAATGTTGTTTTAGGAAATTTAATTGTTTCTGACTTGAGTTGGCTTGTCCTCTCTCGTCTACTCCAGTTATGCTCCTTGTTGAGCTACCATTGAATAATGTGTTGAATTATGAAATGAAATGTAATGAAATGAAAAGAAAAGAACTGAAGTGAACAAACACTGTAATGTATGAAAGATTAAGTCTACTGCAGTAGATGGAGCGTTCTGAAGCTCCGTGGTGATGCCGGTGATCTCTGATTAAGACACTGGTAAATCCCACACATTTGAAAAGCCACTTAATAAAGTGAGTAATATTGAAATGAAATGAGTCCTTGAAAGGTTGGGTTGTGAATGGTGCGCTTTCCGCCTATGCTAGAGGACAGCGAAAAGACACTTGATAAAGTGTATATAATGAATTGAATACTCCCTTCAGGGGAGAACTATATGAATTGAACGCTTCCTTCAGGGAAGAACTATATGCATTGAATTGAATTGAATTGACATACATTGAAAATAAAATACTACACATATGATGATCATGAAATTGTATATACATTGTTGAACCGTCGTGTTCACAGTGTTATTGATGACATTACAGGCCCAGTTGCCCGTCCCAGTGGTTCAGAGACCGCGCCGCCAACGGAAAAGACCAATCCGGTTCCTCCAGGAGGATTGAATGAATGGATGTCAATCGGAGGCGACCAGTTTAGCAAGTTTTGTGAACATTTTGAATAGATTCATTTTGATATAAATAGTAATCACATGCATTGTATTTGAATATGCATTGTTGATTTAAATAGGAAATGAGATGTGTAAGTAAACTTTACTTTCTGTAAAGGACTTGTACATGTTAAAGTTGGATGTCAATGTATATATATATTTCCGCAAAAATGTACATTTGATAGGTATATGTAAGATCCCTTGTGAATCTCGTATTGGCTTCGGTGATGCGAGGTTTACGAGAGTAAGTATAGTAATCACGACTCGGGGTTTGGCCGTGGTAACCCTAATCTCGGGCCCGGGTCGTGACAAATGCGCATCACATCAAGGTATACCATTGAATCTAAACACAATTATGTGACCCACAATTAGACTGCTCAGCTAGATCAATGCTAGCAATTATATATAGCTATCTATACGGAATAATTTCATGAAAAAGTACACTAATTAGATGATCAACATTTTTAATGGGTCATGGCATGAATGAGTAGGAAACTATAATAGTCAATCTAAGTTCAATGCACGAACCACTACTAAGGCTGTGTTTGGCAAATCTGATTCTTGCCTCTTCTTGTCTAAAAACTGTATGAAACAGTCTTTAGATTGTTTGGAAACATATCTTGCAATCTTATTTCAAATGACGTTTAGATGATTTGCCTCTATTTCAAATGGGCTGGAAATTGGGGAGATTTGAATCAGAGGCATATGTCTGAAGCAGGTAGATGGCAGAGCTACAGTGAAACGGGCGTCCTTTTTGGAAGCACTATATCATTATGGGCTCACCTAATCAATCCAAATCTTTATCTTTCCCTTACTCTTTTTCTCATCTTGTTGCCTCTAAAAAAAAATTATTTGTATTTCAATTTATTTTGTTTATGGTTTCTTTGATATGTACAGATAATATTGCTTTCACATTGGAATTTTTTTTTCTTTTTTAGCCCATGTTTGGAATGGGCCTCTCACACTATATATTATATATATTAAAGCAGCAGGTGATTCTCTGAGAGAGCGATACGCAGCGGCATAGGAATCCCTTGGAGAGCAACATGTGGCGCATCCTTAAACTTTTTGCAATGCCACGTTTCGGAATTGCCCTTCCCTTCTAATCTCATTATCTAAAATATATCAATGCAAATCTAAGATATTCTTTAAATAATATATCTATCACTTCCCTAAAACATAGTATATAATAATAACTTCTCTTTAGTTACCTTCAATGGGCCCCACGTATTATTAAACTAACAAAAAAAAAAGAATAAATGCTCTTTGGCTATGATTTTAGTGATCGGTGAACATATATGTATTAAATGTTGTTGCATATCAATTTGTGGGACCCTTATTTCAAATCCAAGTTGTAAAAATTTGGGGCACTTTCATAGGCAGTATTTTGCTACTTTTTTTCTTATTTTTTTTCTTTCAGTATTTGGTATGGTTAATCCATGGGGTTAGTCCATGGGGACAATTGTGGAAGCCAATTAATTTCAAAATCCACAATTGATATATAATCATTTATATTTACTAATTTAACCAAATAAATTCTCTCTCATGAGTCTCCATATTTATCAAGATTTTTTATTATCATTTATATTTACTAATTTAACCAAATAAATATATGAGTCCCATTATGAAATCCAAGTCTTCTTTATTTCCAAACTCACAATTTACGGAAGACACTTTTTTTTTATACCAACATACGAAGAACTTTTTTGATACGAGAGCGGGGGCACTTTTTAGGCTGTATTATGCTACTTTTTTATCCTTATTTTCCTTTTAATATTGAGTAAGATTAATCTGTGGGGCCCATTATGGACATTTTTCTCCTTATTTTTCTTTCGATATTTGGTAGGATTAATTAATCTGTGGGGCCCATTGTGGAAGCCAATTAATTACAAAATTTACATTTAATTCTGAAATGCCACTCAATTTATAGCTAAGCACAAAAATATAATCAAATCAAGGTCCTAAAATTTTTACTATTTACTTGAACTTTCCCTAAATATTTTCAGCTACCTAAAATCTCTCAAATAAGTTTCCATCCATCATTAGTATAAATTATTTATTTATATTCATTTATAACTTATTTAAATATTTAAAAATATTTTGAATTAGAAATTTTAATGATTTTGTAGATTGCACTAGTTATATATAGTAAAGCAGCAGGTGAAGTCGTGGGGGAGCGACACCTGGTGCGTCCTCATGCTTTTTGTACCCCTTTATTCCGAAATTGCCATTCCGTACCCTAAAACCTCTCCTCCCTAAAATCTCTCCCTCTACATATACATATATAGTAAAGCAGCAGGTGAAGTCGTGGGAGAGGGACACGTGGTGCGTCCTCATGCTTTTTGCACCCCTTTATTCCGAAATTGCCCTTCCGTACCCTAAAATCTCTCCTCTCTAAAATCTATCCCTCTACATATACGTTTTCTCCTCCCTAAAATCTCTCCATGAGGCCTTTTTTAATCCTAAAATCTCTCCATGATGACCTGACTTGAATAGGATTAAAGGACTAATCAGGCATTTGATTCATCTTATTTTGGCCCAACTTGAATGCATTACAAACTATAAATCTTAATATGATTTAATTTGACTTTAATTAAATTAATATCTTAACCTAAATTCATGCAACTTAGTGTTGTTAATTTCTTTTATTCTTGGCCATTTGATTAGCACTAGATCATTATGGGTCCATCTAACCAGAACAAATCTTTATCTTTACCTTACTCCTTCCCTCATTTGCTTCATCTACAAATCCTTTTTTTTTTTTATGGTTTTTTTTCCTTTTTTATCTTGGAGAGGGAAACGTGGCTCACCAAATGGTGTTCTCGAGATCCCATGTAGTAGTTGCACTCAATGGAAATTACTTCCTTATCTGATCATCCTTTAAATTATCCTATAATCTCTCAATGAGATCCCCCTATTACCAACAACACACCCATTCTTATCTAATCATGTTGCACTCAAAGGAAATTACTTCCTTTGAATTATCCTAAAATCTCTCAATGAGAGAACGGATCATGAAGAAAGTGGGCCTCAAATAGTCTCCGATAACAACCTCAAATATTTAATAAGATCACATAACAGGGGGTTGTTTTGTTCAAGCAGAATATTGTAGGGGGGGTTCTATGAAATTGATAGAAAAACAACAAGCATGCTCTCTCTTTGATATGGGTTTTCAGACCCTTAATGGACCTGAACTGAGCCAAACCCACAACCATTTTGGTCGCCCATGGCTCTACTGAATTTTAGTTGGGTTCACTTCTACATATAATAGGCCACATGGGTCCCGCAACTGAGAATGTCACAAATGTTCAAGAATTACTTCCTATTTATATTTTAATTTACTTTCAACTAACACCTCTCTCTATCAAATATCCACGCCCCATGAATGGAAAGGCAAAAGGTATATGGGATTCTCCAAAAGATGGTGACCAATCTTGAATTTTTTATATAATTGTATTAAATGTAGTTTGTTTGTTTACTTGGTGTTTACTTTCAATTTAAATTGGATTTTCCTTCGATGAATTAAAAGCTCGCGTTGGGCGCGGGCCCTGAAGCGCTAGTTATATATATATTAAAGCAGCAGGTCCTTCACTGGGAGAGCGACACGTGACGCATCCTAAAACTTTTTGCATCGCAACATTCTGGAATTGCCCTTCTAATATTCCCTAAAATCTCTTAATGAAAATATCCTCTAACTTCTTTCTAATTACAACATAATCTCTTTAAGATTCGACCCCCAAAGAAATATTTCCTAAAATCTCTTCACTATTGACCCGCCCTTAAACTTATCCAATCCACCTATTGACCCACCCACTGAAACTAACCCTCAATTTGTGTAACCCGCAAACCGAGCTCATCAATCTATATCTTGCTGCTCTATCACCTGGACTTCTTTCAACTATAAGGACTTTATGTTTTCTTTGAAAATAAATTCTTTAATAGATTGATGAGTTTTTGAACTTTTTATTTTAAAGATCCTGATCTACAAAATTATATATTAATTTTTATTTATAATTTATTTAAAAACTATAAATATCCCTAATTAAAATATTATTTACCTTTTATCATGGCCTACGTTGGGTGCAGGCCTGCTCCACTAGTATATATTAAAGAAATAGGGAGCCCTTCTCTGGAGCTGACACCTCAGCGCTTTCAAACCTCATGGCGACGCATTCGAACTCTCATAAGCGTCGGCCGCCAAGTGACATAACAACTGATATTGGAAATACGTTTTTTTGTCCCTAACTAAATTTAAGGGGGTTACAAAAAATGAGACATCAATTTTTTGTCATATTAGGAACGTAACTCAAATCACAATAAATTTCTCTTTATTCCATCCTTTAAACTCCTGTAAAATCTCTCATACTAATAGGGCAAAAATCTCTCCATATTTATCTACACATTATGCTCTAAGAAAAAATTTTTCATATTGTCTAGACATCTATGAGTGGGGCACTTAATACAATCAACTGTTGTTCCTTTAATGAAATTTGGGCTAATGATTTAAAAAAAATATTATAATCTTGAAATATTATAGATTTTACAAATGGCCTACTAATGGATTTATAATATTACCTTCATAGTTACATTGAAGAAAAATAAGTTGGTGGGGTCCCTCTTATAAAATCCTATGTGCAAAAACTACGATGGTGGGCTTAAGTCTTATTTGAATAAAAATTGGCCCCACAATAAACCCATAGCATTGCTTCATTGAACATTAAGATTTTATTAGTAGGTCCTCAATGATAGGCTTGATTTTAATTGAAGTGAAACTAGGCCCACAAGGGATTTATGGCAGTGATTTCATGGCCACTTTAAAAATTTATGAGTGGGTCCTCTTATAAAATTCTAAAGTGCAAAAAATATATTGGTGGGTCTAAGTCTAATTGGAGTAAAGCTTGGCCCCACTAATAGATTTTATTTGTGAACCCAAAAATCAGGCCCTTCATGATTAATAGTATATTTGTTCTGTTAATTTATTTTTATCAATAATATTTCCTAGAAAACACCATATATGAACAAATTTATTTTTTTGGCTCAGTCTTAGAATAGGCCTTTGTTATGTTATTGATTTATATTTTATCGATAATATTTCAAAATAAACATTAATTTTGAAAATATTTTTTTTTTTTTTTTTTGCCCGCACGGGCTTTTGTTGTAGTAGTTCTTAAACTAATAGGGTTAAGTGTGTCATTTGAGTTTTCCAATAAATGCAGAGGGTAAAATTGTAATAAAAGAGGAGGGCAACAAATTGTGACTTGAGTTGCTTGTCTTTCTTCTCGTTGAAGTTGACCGTCGGTCAAGATATACTTATGAACGCCACTACTTTTGGCGTTTCTGAAAGTTTACCTGATCCATCATCTCCATATCAATTGCTATTCATTAGCTTTTCTACTCTGCTGACTTTTATTCAGCAATACAAATCGCAGAACAATAATCCATCAGAAGAATTTAGCTATTTTTCTGAGTGAACAAGCATTCAGACATGAAATGAAGGGAATGCGAAAAACATACAACAGTCTGTTTAGTTTATTTCTTCATACACTGTCTAGTTCATTCTTCATACAGTTCTGTTCCTCATGCATTATAACGCTCAACCACCAGGTATATATAAGACACCACAGTTGATGGTGGGTAATACATTTTCCAGATTCAAACAATAGATATATAAACTAATCAAGAAATACGTGAGGGACTAACACCCAAAAGTCAAACTATTCAAGCAAATGGCAATAGTTAGCTGCTTGAAAGGACAAACATGAATCCTACTCATAAACCCTTGCAGCGGAATGTACATAAATGGCTCCCAAACTCTGATATCACACCGACCAGTCCTCCATATCCTCCAACTACGATCACCTGAACCATTATACCAAAGTCATATGAACAATAGGAATGCACTTATTCAAGTATCACAAAACAATTCAAGGATTCTTCTATGTCAGTACAGCCAAGCGTGCCGTTATAACTCATATCGAATTCCTAGGAATTCGTAAGAGAGCTGCTTTAATGATTTATCATAAGGGGTTGAAAGAGGGGTCAAGGGTGGGGATCGAGAGTCCATCAAACTCCTGGGAAATTCATGTAGTGAAGGGTGGGCGGTCATTTCCGATTAGGTGGGGATACTTTGGTAGAGTCCTCTATTGATCCTACAGATAAACTCTCTTAACCCCTATGATAGAATGATGAGAACCTAAAATGTACCATTTGAACCCTTAACAAGGACTTTGTTATACCTCTAGTTGATATTAATTAACATTAATTATGTTATTTTTATATTTACAGGTTCCCTAGAAGCATTGAGAAGAAATTGGTGCAAAACGAAGAAAATGGCGAAAAATCAGAGAAACCGGAATTGACCCGGAGGTTCTGCCTCCGGGTGTCCGGACTCCAGCTTCCTGAACGTCTGAGGTCCACCTCCAGTGCGTTTTGACAAGGTTTTTCATCCCAAAACCTATAAATAAAAGCTTAAACTCATTTTAGAAGGATTTGACATCGGGGAGAGAAGATCTGGCGCGAGATTTTGGAGCTTTGGAAGATCGTCAATAAGGATTTCGTCAGAGATTCTTCGTCAATCTCTCACAATAAGCAACTAAATCCCTATCTTAGGGTTGAGATGAAGCCCTAACTTTGTGTTTATAGTGATGTATAGGCTCTAGGGTTTACCTTTAAACACTAATAGTTATATGACATGATGTTTTCCATTTATTGGATTTAATTTCTTTAATGCAATATCTCTTTCTTTGGTATTTTAATCTTGTAGATTTGAATACTAGGTCATATAACGGTTCTTGATTGAATGTGTTGTTAGATCTAGGATAATCTATGCCATAGAGATAGGTTATGCCCCGATCTACATCCACATCATTTATTTGTTGACTCTTGAAGGTTTTTGTGACCAGATCGAGTCTTTTTAGCGTTGATGGTGAAACCCTAGGTCTATACTTGCCATTGCGCGAGTTTAGAGTGGATTCGTGCCCTGAGATTTTTTCTCTGATTGAATTAAAACAATGTCTTTTTTATTTGTTAATTTAGGAATCAAACCCCATCAAACCAACACTTCGTTTTCTCATAGGATTAGTATAGAAATCAATACTTTGTGTTTTATTAGGATTGGTTTAGGAATTTAGGAAACAACGCAACTTAGCCTTTTTGTCCCAGAGTATACGACACACGGTTAACATTGGGATAATTTATATTTGCAAACCCTGTTCTAGGATCGGGTCAAATTTTGGCGTTGTTGTCAGGGACAATTAGCACGGTTGTTTGTTTCTTTTAATTCTAAAATTAGTTTCATTTTTTCTAGTTTTTATCTTAATTTTTTTTAGCTTTACTTACATTGTTTGCTATCCTTACTGTAGGGTATTGGTTCTAACACAGACTCCTAGAATTTGTGCAGGGATCCAAGAGAGTTCACAAAGGACAAAGCTTTACTCAAAAGAAATCTCTCTTCTCTTCCCAAGGCAAGGTAAGTCCTAGACTTTCTGATTCTGTTTATATAGTTGCAGAAAATTTTGTGTGTGCATGCTTGGTCGTCGCTCTTGCCATCCACACTTGGTTTCTTTAAACCAAAATTTAGAGCGAGTCCTTAGAGAAATTAGACCAGCTAAACACTTTGGTAATTCTCACACACACATTCACAAATGTGTAAGGAAAGAAGAGAAGAGGAGGTTCCACTTGATACACCACCTCCTCCTCCTCTCAGGGCCGTGAAGGAACACTATACTCCTTCGGAATATGCGTCCCCATCGTGTATTCAGTTGCCTACTATGTAGGCAGCTCATTATGAAATCAAGCCTAGTACAATCAACTTACTTCCTTCTTTCTATGGCTTGAACAATGAAGATCCTTACAATCACATTGATGTTTTTCTGGTTATTTGCTCCACTGTGAGGATAAACAGCTTTAGTAGTGAGGCCCTTAAGATGTTTCTTTTCCTATTTTCGCTAAAGGACAAAGCTAAGTATTGGATGGGTACTTTACCTGCGAATTCCATCACCACTTGGGCCCAATTACAAAATTTTTTTTGGATAAATACTTCTCTGTGGGCAAAACCAATCAGTATAGGAGAGCCATCACCTCCTTCGCCTAAACTGACAATGAACAATTTCATGAGGCGTGGGATAGATTCAAGGATCTGATTAGAAAATGTCATCATCACCAAATTGCCAAGTGGCAATTGGTGCAATTCTTTTATGATGGATTGTCCCCTGAATCGAGAAACATGGTAGTCACCGCTAGTGGGGGATTAATTATGTTGAAAAATAAGGATGAGGCATGGGAGCTTTTTAAGAATATGAGCGAGACTTTTCAACACCATGCCTCCACTTCTAGATTGGAGAGGCTGGCAGCCTCCACCTTGCAAAAACCTAGAGGGCTGTTTGAAATTCAACCCCCTAATGAACTTACCACTCAAGTGGCTACCTTGACACAAAAATTGGATCAGTTATTATCTGTGGGTCAAACCCTCCAATCCCCACCCTTTCAAGGTGTTTGTGCTTTCTGCTCTAGTCTCACTCATTTTGTGAGCAATTGCCCTGCAGCCTCACAATTCCCTGAATTTGTGCAAGTACAGGTGAATGCTGCACAAGGGTTCTCCAAACCGGGTAATGATCCATTTTCAAATATTTTCAACCCGGGATGGCGAAATCACCCTAACTTTTCCTAGAAGTTGCCCGGTCAAGGCACTTCATATTCTCAACCGGGAAATGGGCCAAATCTTCCTTTCAATCCTACGGCCTATCGTTCGCAACAGTCCTACCAGCATCCCAATCCTCAACCACCTCAATGAACTCCATCTTTTGAGGAGACAGTGTCGCAAGAGCTCAAGGAGCTTAAAGCATGCACTCAGCTGGTCCATTCCCCCTCTCAGTCCATAGCTAAGCTCGAAACCCAGATAGGGCAAATAGCTAATGCTCTTAACAAAAGAGAAGAGGGACGCTTGCCTAGCCAACCCACGGTTAACCCCAAGAATACTTTTGAGGTAGGTAGTGGCTCGCAACCTAAGGATACCTATCATGAGCAAGCGAACATTGTTGTCACGTTGCGAAATGGACATGAGACTGAAACTAGGCCGGAGGAGCCTAAGCATGACTTGAGAAAGCCCACAACCCATCCCAAGGGCTCAAGGGCTGAACCAGTTTCTAAGGGAAAGGAGGTCACTCCTCCCAATTCTTCATCTGACCCGGCTGTGGCACCACCATATGTAACTAAAGCCCCTTTTTCCCACTTGTCTCGACACACCCTCTCCCTTTAGTAAAAAGAGAGCCACCATGGATGAAATGTTAGATGTGTTCAAGCAAGTCAAGATCAATCTACCTTTGATAGATGCAATAAAACAAGTCCCTTCATATGCTAAATTTCTGAAAGATTTGTGCACTCAAAAGCGCAAATCTAAATCTCATGTGCCAAAGAAGGTTTTACTCACCCGAGCAAGTGAGCTCAATTATCCATAATGACACTCCTCCCAAGTTGAAAGATCCGGGCACTCCTACGATTCCTTGTACGATTGGGAGTCATGTTATTGATCATGCATTGTTGGATATGGGAGCAAGTGTCAATCTCTTGCCTTACTCGGTGTATGAGCAGATTGGGCTTAGGGAATTGAAGCCCACCCAGGTCACCTTGCAACTTGCTGATAGATCTGTCAGGGTACCCCGGGGAATAATTGAGGATGTTCTAGTTAAGGTCGACAAGTTCTTTTTCGCTATCGATTCCATCGTCCTTGACACTGAACCAGTGCAGACTTCACAGAAACATACTCCTGTCATTCTTGGCTAGCCCTTTTTGGCCACAGCCAATGCAAACATTAATTGCCGCATCGGAGTTATGGATGTTTCCTTTGGGAATATGAAAGTGAGGATGAATGCCTTTAGGGCTTCTCATCAACCTCCAGACCAGGATGATTGCTTTGCAGTCGATGTTGTAGATGCGCTCGTGACAGTTGATACTCCCCAACCTGAGGCTAAATTGCCAGTTCTCATTACTCCTGATCTGTCTGACGATCAGGAAGATCAAATACTGGATGTGTTGATTGGGCACATGAGTGCACTCGGCTGGTCCATTGTCGAGTTGCAAGATATAACTCCCTCCATCTGCATACCCCGCGTTCCTTACATTGATGATTTTACTCATTCTCGGAGAATGCAACAGTTTTTAGTTCCTAACCTGGAGGAGGTAGACATGAAGGAAGTGCTAAGCCATATCTTTTTGCAGTTTTGGTTTGAGTTTCGTAGGTTTTCTTTATTTTTGTTTATTGTGTTTGCCGCTAACATTCTGCAGGTACTTTGGTCTGAGTTGGGGGGTGTCCTCCCCGTTTTCCTCCTTTCCATATTTTGTTAGGCGGTACCCAGGTGATATCCCTCCTTTTACTTTACTTTCCTTGTCTTTTATCTTTTCTTTTGTGCTTCACATTGTGGACAATGTTAGGTTCAGTTGGGAGGTGGGGTATTAACCTTTAGGTTAGTCTTAGTAGTTTTTGTTTATTATTTTTTGTTTTAGTTATTTTCCTTGAGTTTTAGGTTTAAAAAAAATCATCTTTTTGTGGGATTTGTAAAAGGATTTTTATGAAACGAAGATACTTTGATTTCTGGAACTTTTTGTGAGGAAAAAAAAAAAAAGGGTTCACTACTTGTTTTAGGAAAAACTTTTTGAGAAATTGTTGAATGATTGATCCATCACTTAACACGTATCTTATAGAATTCTCTTTGAAATGTGAAGCTATGAGTTCCATTCTTATGATAGACACAGAAAAATTATGATGAAAAGCCAACCCTCGGTCATACAGTGTCCTAGTTCAACTGAGTGGATTTATCCACAACTTGGTGAATTAATTCGGGCATATGGAAATGGCTGCCTATTGTTGGGGACCAAGTTTAATAAAAAAAAAAAAGTTTTGTGACTAGTTTGGGTTTGTAACCTTTTTAACTCGAGCCAGTAGGCCCATAGGGGTATTGCCATACCTAGTGCCCTAAAGACAACTGTTTTGGGAGTCATTGGCTGAATGCTCGTTACATGGGTTGATTAGAAAGCTTAAGGGACCCAGGCATTGCACAGTCACATGTTTATTCTATAAAAAAAAAAAAAAAAACAAGAGGATCCAAATAGTCTTGTTCCGGCCTTTGTCAAACAATAGTGCGAAAGCCACCATAAGTGCCTTGAGAGGAATCATGTTATCTTTTACTGAGGTTAGATGGCCCATAATTTGGAAATAAAAAGAAAAGAGGTGTTTTCACGGGAATTCGTAGTGGATCGTTTTATGCTTTCATGCTTCTATGTTTTCACGGACCGTCTGAGGTCCACCTCCAGCGCGTTTTGACGAGGTTTTTCATCCCAAAACCTATAAATAAAAGCTCAAACTCGTTTTAGAAGGATTTGACATATAGGGGAGAAGATCTGGAGTGAGGTTTTGGAGCTTTGGAAGAGCGTCAATAGGGATTTCGTTAGAGATTCTTCGTCAACCTCTCGCCATGAGTAACTAAATCCCTATCTTAGGGTTAAGATGAAGCCCTAACTTTGTGTTTATGGTGATGTATAGGCTCTAGGGTTTACCTTTAAACGCTTTTGGTTATATGACATGATGTTTTCCATTTATTGGATTTAATTTCTTTAATGCAATATCTCTTTCTTTGGTATTTTAATCTCGTAGATTTGAATACTATGTCATATAACGGTTCTTGATTGAATGTGTTATTAGATCTAGGATAATTTATGCCATAGAGATAGGTTATGCCCCGATCTACATCCACATCCTTTATTTGTTGACTTTTGAAGGTTTTTGTAACCAGATCGAGTCTTTTTAGCATTGATGGTGAAGCTCTAGGTCTATACTTGCCATTGTGCGAGGTTAGAGTGGATTCGTGCCCTGAGATCTTTTCTCTGATTGAATTAAAACATTGTCTTTTAATTTATTAATTTAGGAATCAAACTCCATCAAACCAACACTTCGTTTTCTCATAGGATTAATATAGAAATCAATACTTTGTGTTTTATTAGGATTAGTTTAGAAATTTAGGAAACAACGCAACTTAGCCTTTTTGTCCCAGAGGATACGACACCCAGTTAACATCATGATAATTTATATTTGCAAACCATGTTCTAGGATCCGGTCATAGAAGCACATTTCTTAGGAAATCAAAAGCGAATGGACAAACAGGCCTTGTGGCACATTTTGCAAGTTGCTACTAAATTCCTAGAAATACATAAGAAACCCGTTTAAGGAGGAAAAGAGCGAATGGTTGAGAGTAGATATGTATAAGGAATCAACGTCCCTACAATCTAATTTCAAAAAGTGAAGGGTGAGTAATAGTTTCTTATCCGAGGGGGATATTTTGAAGGTTGGCAAGATTCACATTTTTACCAAAAACACAATGATTGGTAACCAAAGAAAATGAAAATAGAACAAACGCCCAATGGATGTTGGGAGAGAGAAAAAGATGATTGTGGAGCGCATTGTATCTGTGAGAGAACCATCCCATTGATGTCAAAACGTGTCAGCACAGGTTCTGCTCCAATAGGAAGTACCTGAAATGCGATAAGGCTATACTTCAATTGAAGAAGAAAAATGAAATCACATTACTGAAAATAAAACGAACTAGTATATCAATGAACTAAAGCCAAGCATCATCAATATTCATTCACTGCGTGACTCATATTCTATGAATTGAAGAAAAAGAACAATCCAAGATTGGAATCTGAGACCTAAGCTACTCAAGATAGGAATGTCCAAAAGGACAAAAATTGACATATGAATGTGTTTTAAAGTGACAATTGAGTTTTCATTTCCTTCTCTTTTTTTCTTTTTTTTTTTCGCTTTTTTTTTTTTTTTAGAAAATGGTGCTTGCAAGGTTCTAAAACTGGAAAGAGCCATCAACAAATATAGCAACATTATAACGAAGAATAGGTGCTTATGAAGATAGGATAATCTGCTCACAGTATTACCATTTCAGAAGAATAGCAGTCTTTCTAAGCAAAAAGGATTTAGCTACAAAGGGGGCTTTATGTCAATGACGAAGCCATGGGCGGGTCCACGTTCAAAATAGAAATGCCAATACTAAGCAGTCTCTTTACCCAAAAAAAAAAAAAAAAAAACAGTCTGGGACTCCAGTCCCAAGGAAACTGAGTTGTGGAATAATGCATGCATTTTATTTAATGGGGAATTTATGCAATTTATTATATTCAAGTATTGAGTTAATTGGAGAATAGATAAGATCATAGGAAGGTTAGTTTATGTAACTTTCCATTGCTTTGTTTAAAGTAGGGCACAGCCTGGGCAGGTCTCTCATAGATAATCATGGTTCACGAGTCCATTTTTCAAGAGAGAGAATTGCTTTGGGGGAATATTAACTTTGGCCATTGCTTGGCATTTAGATTTTGGAAGGACAGACAAGAATAGAAGAATCTTGGATAGTATACTCCTTTGTTGCTTCGTTGATGGCAAAGATTAAATTTTGTCGAAACCACTGGGGCTGAAAGTATTTTTAAGGCATGCCATATATAGTGATTTAGAGAATTTGATATGACTTTAAAGGGTGCAATGGTCCCTAAAACATGTAGATCTGTAGCCTTTTTCACTGAAGCCATGGGAATGTATATTCTGTCTTCTTCCTTTTCTCGTGGTTGATTTGCGGAATGTGGACTTGGAGAATGATTAGAGAAAGTGAAAACTCAAGATTTCTAAAATTGTTGTTGACTGGGCCATGTCAGACAGTACCTGGCTCCATCCACAGACGGGCAACAACCACCTACCTCTTACACAACCCTCTGTCATCCAGACTTTGGACCGGCAGTAAAAATTAGTTGAGTTTAAACTGGAAGAGTTGAAAAGTTCAATGGAGAAATTGAGGCATTAGAATCCAAATGCTTTAAAATAAGATGTACAAAGACAATATGTATGATTGCAACTTCAATAGGGATGTGCTTAGAGCTGAAACTCTTATGAGAATTGAAGTTGAAGCGATATCATAAAGAGATTCAATTTCTGATTCATTGGCTAGATAATTAGTAAAGACAGAGAAATTGAGGAATATGTCGAACATAGGATAAGAGCAAGATGATTAAAGTGGAGACTTGCTTTTGATTGCTTTGTGATCAGCCAATATCAACAAAGACTGAAGGATTAAATTTCAAGATAGCGGTTAGACCATCTATGACTTAGAGTAGAACGTTGACCAATCAAAAAATAGCAAATACACAAAATGAGTGTAGCAAGGATGAGAATGTAGAGATGGATATGTGGTAGAAGTAAAAAAAAATAGAATTAGAACTGAGTGCATTTGGGAGCATTTAAGTTTAGCATCAATAATTGATAAATTAAGAGACCGATTTAAGATGATTTGGACATGTCCAATGTAGGCCAGCAATAGCACCTTTGATGAAAAGTTTTTCTATGTAGGTCGATGGCCCACCAAGGAAAATGGGTAGACAGAAGAGGACATGGATGGAGGATGATGGATCTAAAAAAGTTTAATCTATCCGAGGATTTGGCTCATGATAGACTGGACTGGAGCAACAGAATTCATATAGCCGATCCCAAATAGATGGAGTGAGGCTTTGATGATGATGATGACGGTGGCGACGATGATGAAAAAAGGCACTAAATAACCCCTTAATTGTGTTTAGCACTTCACAGATATTAATATTTCTTTTTAGTTGGTGTGAGAAATAGAATATTTTTTTTTAGAGAAGCATGAGATGCCTCAACGATAAGAGGCATGCTTCTCACCTACAATGCCAAAGGCCAAGGATCAACCCCTGGCACTGCCCAAGTACCGCCCTCAGTGTACTTAGGTGGAGGACTAGGTGGAGTCGTACTTGGGCAGTACGGAGGACGACAAAGAAGCATACTTGGGCAGTACGGAGGACGACAAAGAAGCATACTCAAGCGGAGCAAGCAGTGCATGAAGGACCCCAGGGATGACGCCTACGCTGATAGATTAGGCTGGTTTAGGAATAGGATCCATCATTCTTTCCCATGTAAGGCAAAAAAAAAAAAAAAAAAGAAAGATATTTTTGTAATCTATCATAATAGGATAAAGAAGGTAAAGACAATCCAATTGTCACATGTTGGTGAGTTGCAACCTATAATGAAATCCTTGTTGTGGGGGGCGGGCACTGTTGCTTGTTGGGTATGCTCAATGAGATTTATTTGTCAGTTGATAAATCTGATGTAAGACTCAGCAACCAGATGCTAAAGGGCAGTTTTCAGTTAAGTTTTTCTATAATGTTTTAAATGACAGCATTGGACCAATGGATGGCTGTAATTCTTTTTGGGATCCCTTAGTTCTGCCTAGAATATTAGCTTTTTATTAGCTTGAGTTTATTAACAAATTTACATTGTTTTCAAAATAGATTATGAAGGTTATGGTTTAGCATAAATAGTAAGCAAGGCATGGAATTGAAGCTTACTTGATTGTCATCAAAAAGTACATCTTGTGTCAAGGAATGCATGTTAATTGTCAAACTGCACTCACAGGCAGGCAGACTCCAAACAGAGAGATTCCTACCACTACCACAAGCCTGGCAAAGAAAAAAAATAAATACAAATTCATCCCCATTTAATAAAAACAAACAACAAATTAAATAAAGGGAATTTTACCACAAAAGTGTGCTAAAATCTATATTAGCCTATTTTAAATAGAAATACACGTATATTCCTATTTTGGTGTTTGTACAGCCCACTTGGACGGTTTTACCCTTTTGCTGACGACATTGTCCGATTCCCGTTTATTTTCCTTCTTAACCTTCGTTTCCCACTCCTGCCTCCCTCCTTTTTCATTCTTTCTCCCTCTCGTTGCCCTCTCTCTCTCTCTCTGCATGTCTTCTCTGGCCCTTCCTCTCTCCTTCCCTGTCGCCTCCTCTCTGCTTCCCTCTCGATTCCTCTCTCCTTTCGTCTCGCCTCCCTCTCTCCTTCCCTTGGCTCCCTACTCTCTCTTTCCCTCTTCCTCTCTGTCTTCGCCCCAATTAGTGATTCCGTCTGGACCATCTCACACCGCAGCCAGCGACGCCCTCTAGTTGCCGTAGTTCATGGAGAAAATCTTGTATATGAAAGAGGGTTTCAAGCCAAGAGAGGTGAGAACTTGCATAATATCCATTTTTTGCCCACTGCTAGTGCATTTGAGTGCCCTTGTTTTCCTTTTGAAGGTGTAGATTGCCCCGCATTCAATGCTCTATTTGTTTGAATGTATTTCTAAAAAGGGATTTATGCCCATTTGAAATCCAAAAACTTGGGCTGGAAGTAATGCTTGGCTTCTCCACCCTGTAGTTGTTCTTTAAGTCTGTATGTAAGTCTTTCACATTCCGTATTCATGTCATACATTCATTATTGTTCTAGCTTATGCTGCCCAAAAATGTATGAGAATCTATAAATTATTGAAGAAAATCCTCAATATTCAACATTGAGTGAAGGCATGAGTCCTTCTCATGTTTTATGCATCTCAATATAACTGGCACAATTTATTGCTGTTGGATACCAAAATTGGGTGAAGAAACTTAAATTTATAGTGACGATATCGTCATCAAAGAACAATTCTTATTTTCTCAATAATTGAAATACATTCTCCATCGTGGGTCTTCCTGGTTGTTTATGCCTCTCAATACAAAGTAACCATACTTGTGTTGTTGGACACCAAACGTGGATGAAGAAAAGTAACCATACTTGTGCTGTTACATATATGAGGAAGGCTTAGCAGTAGTATGCCTCATGGTCATCGGTGGCCTTGGAGATGGAACTTCTCTGGGAGTAGTATGTGGAAGAAGAGCAGCTACCTGCTGCCAATATGTTGCTTTAGAACTTGAAAATCAGTTGGTATGCCTTGGCACAGGCTCATGTTGGCTCTTTAACTTGATTTAGTTATTTGGATATGGGCCTCGATGTCATATTCTTGACAGTTTTAGGTAAGCACCAATTTTCCAATGTTCTGTCTCCTTAATACAATTGTATCGGGTTTGTAATGCACCCATGCCTTTCTATGCGATTGTAATCCTTTCCTAAGATATATAGTAACTTTTTTGCTAAAATACGTGATAGGAATTTTGCATTGCATTGATGTTCATTAATTTGAATCTAATAAAGATATGGTTGCTATTTGAAATCGTTTTTTATACTTTTTTCTTTTTTGTTATGCTCTTTCTTGGAATGAGATTATGTATGAGAATGAATTTTTGTTATTTGCTGGAATGTTTAAGATAGATGAGTTTAGTTCAGTTTTTTTTTTTTTTTTTTTCCGTTGTTGAAATGACAGTGAATTCCTACAATCTCTAGTAATTAAGTGATTTATTCATTAATTACTTGACATAGGCAACAAGGACCATAACAAATGGCATTCAAATGGGTTATGGATTTTAGCCTTATGGTTTAATTTATAAGCTCATGTCGTTCATGTTGTTCCCTCTTCTGTGATGTCCCATTTCTATTTTTTTGACATCCCACTTGTTGGCCCTTAATACTTTGGGTCTTATCGGTGGTTAAGATGGTAAAACCTGATTTCAAATTATGGGACTTTAGGTCAATTGTGGGACTTTAGCTCATTTCCTTTTGCCCACCTTATTCCCCATCGTCATGAAGGCCATTTTTCCCTCAAATTAATCACTTTTGTCATCTACAACACTTAAAATCTACCAATCTCATTTATAGTACATTATCATTTGTATAACCGTAGAGAAAACGAACTACTCATGTTTGAACCCAAAGTGAATATTCCAAAGTTTTGGACTAACGTACGAGCTAGGTTAATCGCAAGAATGAAGGATCGTACGGAATGGCTCATACATACCCATAAATAATGAGTGGTGATCTTGTTGTCCTATGAATGATGTTGCAAAAAATAACTTGGTGAACTCCATATGTCTTTCCCATTGTTTATGCAGCTCATCATAAAGTCATTATCGTTTTCTCGTAGGGCACAAAAAAATCTTGAATCACCTATGAATTACTGAAACGATATCATTATCAGGAATTGTTCAAAAAAACAAAATTGACTTAAATCGTGCATCCTTCTCAGTTTTTAAGCATCTCAATATAAAGTCACCATAGTTTTGTTGTTGTACACCAAAATTGGGTGAATAAGATAAAATTCATGATTACGATATCGTTATCAAAGAACAAATTCCTTTTCATTGTGATTCGAAAAATGTGAGTCTTTTATAATATTTGTGCATTTCAATATACACTGAACATGAATTTGTGATTGGACATCAAAATTGGTTGAATAAAATAAAATTTATGTTAACGATTTTGTTATCAAAGAACAATTTCCATTTTGTCCAAGACATCAAATTGAGTGATATCGTTAGTCTTTTCTCCTTTATCATCACAATAAAAAGTCAATAAAGTTCTGCTGTTGGTCACGAAAATTTGATGAAGAAAATCAAATTTAAATGCAACGATATCGTTATCAAATCATGTCTTCTTCATTTGAACTCTTCTAAATTCGCTCTAGCATTTCATGATTGCTTGCATTTTAATAACTTCATTGGTAAACAGGACACTGAAGTTTTCATTCTTAATCATTCAACATTGTTTAGCAATTTCTCTAAAGTCAGAATTTAGGCAATTTGTTTTAAGGGAGGGAATTTTGGACATATCATTGTCTATGCATCTCATTCTAGGGCTGCTTTGATGTGGCTTTTGGGAGTAAATCATATTGATGCCTAATCGAATGTGTGAGATTCAGTTTAAATTTCATCCTCATCATAAACCTTGCATGTGTTTATCAATTTCCTACAAATAGCTAGTATTTTTACTGTCTTGACTACGTGCTTGTCGCAGGATGCCTGATTGTACAATACTAGTGATATTCCACTCCGGTGGAGAAATTGTTTGGGATAATGGAATTCCAATTTATAGCGGAGGTTGCCGAAAGATGGCCTTTCTAAAAACTGACGCAACGTATTTAGAATTGGTTCAAAAAATATGTGATCTCTCAATTTCGATCAAACATGGACATATCCCAATCGTTCAATACCTTTATCAGAATGGGAAAGTATGCACTTTGGTTCGCATAACAAACGATGAAGATATAGATATTATGTTCAAAGCATCTGCGGGGGATGCCAGTGCAATTTACTTGTACGTCCAAACTTGTGCGGATAATGAAAAAGAGAATCAAGGGATTGAACGAAGGTATGCTGTGGTCATACTTCTTATTTTCAGGTAAAAATTTTTAATACTGATTGAGCAGCTCTACATATCTACCTCTATGCAGAGTGGGCTCTATCAAAGGTATTCCGCCCAGTAGTCCACCTTCAATTCTTGGTAAAAGGTCAGCATTGAACGTTGGGATACAGCTATATTAGCACAAAGAGTCGATAATTATTTGCTTAACCATCCAGTCCTTTCTTCTATCCCATAGGAATGCATTCGGAGAGGTTCTGACCCAACATCGAAAATATAACACCAACATTCGTGCAAACGAGGATGCGTTTTTCAACAACACACCACCATCTCCAAAGTATGGTGCTCTTTACTCTATTATTCTTCTTGTTCCATAAGTAGTTTAGATGCCATAGGATTTTCCATACCTCTTTTCGTGGTAATCTTGATATTCTCAGTTATGAATTTCGTGGAACGTCACCCCTCTAAGGCGTCTCTTGAATGTTTATATCCCCATTATAATTGATTTTTATAATGGAGATATGGGAAAAAAAAATATCTGGCGGGACTTTCTTTCCGAATACAGTATTTGTAATTAGCATGCTCACTTATCATGCAGGGTTAACCCAACGAGGAAAGGATCCGATTTGGCACCAAAACATACCCATGTCATCAGAGAATTGTTCAATCAAAAGTCGTATCCATCTGTAGACCTTGGAGCTGATTGTGATTTTCCCTTTTCAGAGGGAGACTATAGTTACAGAGAAGAAGAAATTCCAAGTGCAGAAAAGGATGTTGGGTTGGGGATTGACAATGACAGTCTTGTTTCTCCGCATCCAGATAATGAAGGATGTAATTAAGGAGGCTACAATTGCATAGGAGAAGAACTTCCATTTGCTACATCAGGGGTAGGGTTAGGGATTGACAGTGACAATCTTGATTCTCTGCATCCGGATATAGAAGTTCTTAAAGAAGGTCCAACAGGTTGTGGACTAGGATTTCCCAGGCAGACTGAATGTTCTCTGGAAAAAATACAAACTCGAGACGATGCTATCATATTCCTAGACATACCATCAAATGACTCAAAAGGTCACAACCCAATTACATCTGCCACTGAGGGTGCTCCCAATCAGGGAGCCACAGATCTGCCCAAGGAAAAAGAATTTATTGACACGATGCTTGCATCGGATGATTTATTTTCCATGCCACCCCAAGAAGACTCGTCGCATGAGATGTGGAAGCGCAGGGTGTTTAATAGTCGTGATGCATTCAAAAGCACATTGGCCAAATTTGCAATGTATAAGAACTTCTGCTTGAAACCAATAACAACCAATAGATTTGAAGCAACGGCAAGGTGTAGCAATTCTACATGCCCATGGCGCATCCACGCTTCTATTGTAGAGGCTAGTCCCCAATTTCAAGTCAAGACATACAATCCAGAACATAACTATACAGGACCACTAAATGGAAGAAACTATCCTCAGGCAACATCATGTTTGATTGTGGAGTTTATCAGACAAAGACTTAGAGTTCATCAAGATTACAAGCCAAAGGAAATTATGTCGAACTTTCAGAGGGAATTTGGCGTCCAAATATTTACCAGAAGGCCCACATGGCAAATGAAATAGCTATGAAACAAATTCGCGGTTCTTTTGAGGATTCATATAGGATCCTATGTGATTATCGTTTGGAGCTGAAATGCACTAACCCGGGCACAGTTGACAATTTGTGGACAGATGATGATTGCTCCTTTCAAAGATATTATGCATGTTTTGGTGGATGTGCTCGGTCTTTCAAATCATCACTCAGGCCACTAATTGCCTTAGATGGGACACACCTCCGGGGTAAATACCCAGGAGCCTTGCTCATTGCGGTGTGTCAAGACGGTGACCATGGACTTTTTCCATTAGCTTTTGGAATCGTGGAGTCCGACTGCTATGCGACTTGGTCATGGTTTATAGCAAATTTGGATGAAACCCTGGAGCATGTTCAAAATCTTACAATAGTTCCGGATCGGATGAAGGGACTAACCAATGCGGTGAAGGATGTACTTCCAACTGCCAGACACTGTTACTACTGCCGCCACATTTCACAAAATATTCAAGCGAAATTTAAAAATGATGGAATCGTAATGAAGTTTTGGTGCGCCGCACGTACAACGCGCGCCTGTGAGTACGAGAACTACATGGCAGAAATTAGATCCATTGATGTAGTGGCTCGTGATCACATTAGCGCGATCGGTGGCCAGCATTAGGCGAATGCATTCATTGACGGAAAGCGTTATGACATGCTAACTACAAATATTGCAGAAAGCACAAATAGCTTGTTGAAGGATATTAGAGAGCTGCCCATCACACAACAGATAGAGTCTATACGAGCAAAGCTGATGGAATTTTACCAGGTCCGACGTGAGAAAGGGCTAAACATGAAGACAATAGTCACCCCATATATATATAAGCTCATTAACCGCGAAAAAGAAGCCTCACGGAGACTCCATTGTTGGCAGGCGGGGGAATTAGAGTTCCAGGTGTTGTCTCCAGGGTACACGGACGTTGTTCACCTCGATCGAAGGTCATGCACATGCCGCAAATGGGACCTCCTCGGGATTCCTTGTGCACATGCCCTTTGTGCTTTGAGCTCAAGTGATATGATCCTTATGACTTCTGTGAACATTGGTTTTCCACTGAATGCTATCGAGGAACTTATAACGATGTCATTCATGCCACGCGCGACGCCAAACAGTGGGAACTTCGAAGTGACGAGCGTGTTTTGGCCCCGATGGCTCGCAGACAGCCTGGAAGGCTGAAAAAATGTCGCATACGAACCGAGGACAGGATGAGGAAACAAGTTACATGCTCCCATTGCAAGAAGCGTGGCCATAATAGACAGACATGTAGAGACCCACCTCTAAGGGGATGACTCTTCCATTTCAACCCCCCTTATTTATTTATTTTTTTGTGAGGTGGTGGAATGAGACAGAACTTCATGGTGGTCACATCTCGATTGTGGGATCTTGGGCTTGGTGTCAATACTTGTTTATGTTGGGGGAGCAAGTTTTTTTATTTATGTTTTAGATGTATCTCTTGCTGAATATGGGAGAACATACTGTGTATATTCTATGTATATTCTGATGTATAGACGCAAACATGTATTGATGTTTGCATGTGATAAGTTGATAAAAGAATTTTTTGTATACTGGCAATGTCAAATGAAGCTAATGCTATTGGAAACTGGGTTTGTACATTTATGTCATTTCCGCGTTTTAATTTTCTTTTGTCATGGTTGAGCTTCTCCCGCTATCAATGAAGAGTTCTCATCACCCATTTTGTTCCTATGAAATTATCTTTTCATATCTCCCATTATAATTATTGCTTCATCATTGTATTGTACCAGCACGGCATAGATTTGTTACTAGTTTGATGCATTCTATTAAAAAACCCGCTTAAATTTATATTGTGCTTCCAATTGTCTGTCAAAACTCAAATAGATTCAAAATGATTATATCCATTTTGCCTTTTATACATGCCTGTTGATGGTTGAATAAGTGAATTCTACATGGACAGTCATCCATACTCCCAAGAAAAAACAACCAAAAGATAAAGAGAGGAACATATGAGAAATACTAATTGAGACCAACTTCTCTAAATAGCTAATCATTATACCAACTCCCTGCATTAACAGTTTAGACATGACAGTCAAATGATAAAATAGGAACTGCTAAAAAACGATATGATACGGAAATTCTCAACACATGGCTGTTCAGATGTCTGAAACAATTACAAGCCATTCGATTCATCAAAACAAATTCAACTCCTTTCCCACTCAGGCTGAGACTGCACCATGAGAGAACATCAAATTGAATGAGGAACAGTCAATCGCGACACAAACGATCAAGCATCTCAACAAAACCTTGTCGCATCTCAGCGAAACCTTCTTTAACTCGCACTTCCAAACGCCCGATACGATCATTCAATGCATTAATCGCCACCTCACCTATTTGATCATCTCTTGAGTTCCCTTCATCTGAATCTGCAACTACTGAGGGTCCTACCCCTGAAGGACCAACTCCAGAGGGACCGGCTGTATCTCCCTCACCATCATCATCCAATTCAACAGCAGTGATGTGCGACCTGGACTTTTCGAGGGTGAAGTGATCAATTTTTCGACTTGGGAATTATAATGTCTTCATTGGGTTCAGCCAGCTTACCCATGTCAACTAGCAGTTTGGAGATGACCCCCGGAAAGGGAAGAGCTGCATTATGAGATGCACTGTGTAACTTGGCCATTCCACGAAACACCGTGAGAGGAAGATCGACTCTCCTTTGAGTCCCGATGCAGTAAAGGAGATACCCATCCTCTCTTGTGGCTCTTTTGCTAACTTTGGGGCTGACGTTGTGATAGATGAAAATATTCAGCAAGCGATAGGATTCGGTTAGCTTATAGTGGGCTATGTCACCGCCGACTCAAGCGACAAGCTTGCTGGTCAATTCCTTCGCTACCAGATTGTAATTGATCTGACGGTTTTTCACAATCGGGAAGTGTGCACCTTCAACACGATCAATTTCTAGCACTTGGCTTAGAAGATCAGGTGTAATGTCGAGTTCCTGTCCTCTAACATATGTCTTGAATGAATTATCTGAAACGTCGTGCATATTAGAGTAGAATTCACTGACCCAATTGACCACTATATGGTAGCCAACGTCATATAGTGTAAACCATCCTCTCTGCTGCATCCACAAATAGAAATCAGTATCATGTAGCTCATTGTACATGACAATTCTTTCGGGCACAACAGAACAATGCTGGTACTTGTTCAGAAAGAAATTTTGGCTATCTTCATTTAAAAACCGAGATTGATCAAATGAATCTCTATGACAGGTTCGTTTCCTTTTAGGAGCCATGTCAACTAGCAGAACCTGCAGGAAACAAGATACTAGAATCGTCACAATTACTATGTGAAAAGAGAATAGAGCGATCAATCTCATGTGGTTAAGCCAAAACAGGGTGCATGATACTTTTCATCAAACTACTTGCATACCTTAAGCTCATGCATCCAGATAACTTGAATAACCTTAAAAGTTACAGTTTTCCATGGTATGCATGCTCCAGTAATTTACAGGTAAACAACATTAAATGCCAAGTAACTAGAGTTCAAAGGCCCTAAACTGCCCATCAAACCGGAATTGCCACTAATTGCTCAGTTCTTTAGAATAAAAACCCCTTGTCTCAAATACATGTACAACCATGGCTAAATACATGTACAGGTGATTAACACTGACTAAATCTTGTACCCATTGCCGGCCCTCGTGCCTAATTCAGACCCAAATGGCACACACAAAATCGCAAAGCGCAATCATTGAATATGATAACCGGGAGAAGAACAAAGTCCTACCATTCAAATCAAAATATATGATGACATGCACCCCAACCATTGAATATGATTGCTATAAACCTTGAACATTGACCATGCAACATCTGATGGAACTAAATGGGCCAGATCTTGGTGGCGTGTCATTCTTTGCTGGGTGTCTCAAATTAGCCTAAACACCCAAAACATACAAATAGGGTTCATAGCTAACCATTTTGGAGTCACAGTAGTGGTAGTAACTTGGAGTACATCCAAACAAATCCTAAAACCCCTTGTTACCACTATCATCTTAGCTTTATCCAATATGAGGTCAGCTTGATGTATTAGGCAAAGAATAAAAAGAAGAAGAAGCTATGAGCATATATCCTAACTTTCTTCTTTTGAACACAAAAGCTATTCAATATTCATGTCTCTACCATGTGAGGCTCTAAATAGGCCACTGATCATGTACATGATGAAGTAAAAAATCCTTATACTAAGATAAAATAAGTAAAAGAACACTAAAATAAAGAACCAAACAAATTTCAAAGACAACCACATAAAATGTCTAACAGAAATCTGAGGCATCCTTGTTACAATGACTGTCCCAATGACTGTCCCAATAACCCAAATTGAAGTTCCCTAAGTTTCAGTCTCTGGGAGATGCAATTCCTTTTTTTTTTCCCAAATCTAGGAACCATAGAAGTATGCTGGAAGGTTAAAAAACTACCATCCAACTCATTTGAATGTTATTAAGCATTCCACATGTAACATTTATCTCTTAAGACTTTTATCAAACACTTGGTATGTGAAACAAACATATCAGAACTTCCACTTTGATGTAGAGGCTAATGCTCTCCCAAAGCTTAAATAAAGGATAAACAAGCAAGTAAAAGATATGTCAAGATGGAAAGCCAAGTGGCAATACAACAATGGTAAGGCAAATCGATTCTCAACCACGAAAACCTTGGCAAATGATACAAAAGAACTGCTAAAAAACGTGTACAAGGCAGGGGAAACGAAGCAACATCACCTTGGCTAATGATGGGAAGTGGCGTCGCAGATATCCTTGGGGAAGAGGGGCGGAGAAGGATTTCGAAGTTCCTTTGGGACCCAGGGTTTTTGGCTATTTCTTTATCGTCGAGCCTGAGTAGATATGTAAAGGGTTTTCAAACTGGGTCATAACTAAAACACACGGACTCATAATATACAGGTTCGAACCATTGGGCTTTCTGGAATTTGGCCCAGCACGTTCAGGGAGCGATGGTTCGAATCCTAAATGTGTGTTGGGAATTGACGCAGAAAGTTATGAAATGTTGGGTTCGAACCCTCAAATCAATGGTTCGGACCATCCGCCCCTCTGGAAGATGGCTCGAGTAATGCAATATGTCATGGTTCGAACCCTCAAATCTATGGTTCGAACCTTTGGTTCCTCTAGAAAATGGCACTGGTAATGCAATATGTCTGGGTTCGAACCATCAAATCGATGGTTTGAACCATCAATCTAACTGGAAAATGGCTCAGCGATGGCCATTTGTTATGGTTTGAACCCAAAATGAAACGGTTCGAACCTTTCCTGACTCTGGAAAATGGCTCGGTTAGGGCCAAAAAATAAGGGTTCAAACCCTAAATTCAAGGGTTCGAACCTATAGTTCCTCTGGAAAATGGCTCGTGGAAGGCAGAAGTTAAAGGTTCGAACCCTATATTCAAGGGTTCGAACCATCATTCTAAATGGAAAATGGCTCAGCAAGGGTCAACTGTCATGGTTCGAACCCAAAATGAAAAGGTTCGAACCTTTTTCTCCTCTAGAAAATGGCACAGGAAGTCCAAAAGTTAAGGGTTCGAACCCAATATTCAAGGGTTCAAACCATTCGCCTTACTGGAAAATGGCTCATTTAGCATAACATTAAGTGGTTCGAACCTTAAATTTAATGGTTCGAACCTTCAGCTCCTCTGGAAAATGGCCCAGGGAGCACTGAAATTCAAGGTTCGAACCACGTAACAGGAAATCAACAGAACCTTTCTGCTGTGCTAATTGCCCTAGAATGCTGTAAAGCAAGGAGTTTCGAACGCGAGTTTATATCGCTTGCTGTCAATAACTGATCACAAAAACTGCAGAAATTATTTTCAAGCAAATTTTTTTCCTAAAACCGATTGGGACAATACTTGAGCATGGGCTTAATTGTTTTGAGCTCGGTCTACTTTATTTATTTTGTTTGCCAAGTGATGAGACGGCACCTGATTACATGGTTTGTCTGTATGGGAAGATCCAACTTACGGATTGGTAAGTTCTGAATTTCTGGGTAATGATATCGTTACGATCCTTTGTAGTTTTTGCTTTTCGCATGATCAAGAGTATGTCTTGAGATACAAATGCTGTTTAAAATGCTACCGACCGATTGTTAAAAGTCTACAATGCCCTTTGCTTGGACAACGACATTATCATTACCAACCTTGATACTTTCCATACTACATTGAGTCATAGGCATCATCATTGTGATGTGATCCCCAATGAAAAGTGCAACCACTTCAAAGAGTGAAGAAATGCGCTTGACTAAATGAATGGGGTTTTAAAATATACAGGCGAAGCACTCATAAGACCCTTCTTGAGGACAACCTTACTTTCCATACAACCATTGTGTTTTATAGCCTGATGAGGACAACCTTACATGTAATTTACAGAAATGAGAAAATTAAAAACTTGAGCAAATCCATGACTTCAAATAACTATTGATGGCTATATAACACATGAGAGTTACAAAAAAAGAATATACAACGTTCATTTGATATCAGTTGGGAATAAAAAGAAATGACAGCCTTCTCTAAGTAATATACAGATTTGGAAAGCCTTCTCTGAATAAAGGAAGATAATTTCATAGTTGCCAGCGCTTCACAGCATGTTTCTCCGGACGTTCCTCTATGCACCCTTCTTCACCAATGCATGGGCTTTGGATTAGATTATCGACTGCGTGGGATAATGATGTGGAATTATCCACATTTCTCATCCAAACCGTCATCGGCCACACATGCAGAACATGGCTTGGGAGTAGTAGAATTAGAAAACTCGTTTCCCCTCAATCTGCCGATGGTTTTAAACGATGTTACCCAGAAACGATAGAACGCAACCGTTCTTTTTCCCAAGTATCTGAACTGCTTGCAATAAATAGATGAATTTATCCTCCTGCACAACAAGTTCATCTCAGATGGCCACGAATTTCACTTAGAGTTTCCTCAATTGTTTCAAATAATCGTTAAAAGAGATGTGATAAATAACTATTGGCAGATATAAATCAGAATGTAGCACCCGCAAAAGATATGTCATCAAAATGCCTGCCCTTGACTTTAGCGATTCCAGCACTGGAAATCGACGGACCAAACTCGTTTTGATCAAGAAGCCCATTAACTGTTACACAGTAGATTGATCAAGAGGGGAATCGTCTTGTTTCTTTTGATTCCAATGCGCATATTGGTCAGTGTAAAGGTCAGAGACGATCTTCGCACAGAAGTTGTACATATCGCTCTTCGTAAACTCCATGCAGATTCAATGCAATGTGCTGTGCATACGCCATGACGAAAATTCCACAGTCGACGCTGTAATTACAATAACCTCGACAATTTGAATATGAAGGTAATTTAACCGATGATTGCATGACAAGTTCTTTAAACAGTAATACACTCAGATCTTATGCTTTAAGTCAATTTAACCTGTTCGACTGCATGGGGCATTGCATTTGGTGTTTCGTCCACATCGTTGGATCGCTCCAACCGAATTGCATAAAGCATTCGTTGATCCGGTCAATCTGTATAACATACATACGTCCCGTCAGGAAAATACATGTTAAGAGAATACGGAAACCTTGACATACACATGTCTGAGATAAATGGTAACGATAAAACTTACATAGCCTTCAAAAAACCGGTAATCTTCGTCTCGTTTCAAGTTGTTATAGTATTCCCATTGCCTTCCACTAACCCGACCAACAATCAGAAAGAAGTGGTGGTTGTTCCATACTGGGAAGAACAAGAACTCCTTCTCCGTCATGTTGTCAAGCATTGCTAGTCCAAAGGAGTTCTAAATGAGCTTCTCGCTTGCTTGAGCATGCACGTACCAATCCTGCACAATTGTATGTTAGCATTATGTCCAACCGCAAAGCCTGCAAGGATACGGAGCACCGATCCCCATAAAATGAATAGGCAAGTTTTCATAGCACTTACTGATAGAGCACATTAAAAAAAATATGACGATGCAACCTGCTTCTTTAGTATCTGAAACCAAGAGTGCATGGTCTGCGACAATGGAAATGTGTTGTAAATTAGGTGATGGAATTCACTTCGATGACGGTGCGTTCTTACAGATTCAAAAATGTAGAATTATGAAGAGCCAAGAATGACTAACCCAATTGTCCTTTCATGCACCCTTAATCAACTCCTTCATGATATCGGTAGTCACGGGCGTACAAAACTCCTTTAACTTTGCATTCCTGAAAGGGTGCAGCATAGCGAGAAGTTAATTTAAAACCTAGATACCAATAATGCATTAATGGGTGATCAAACAGAAAGTTATACCCCGCTCTATCAGCATATTCATTCCGAAAGACGGTGAGGATATCATGCTCCTCCATCGTGAGCTTATACTTCGGATTTCTCATTTACGCTCCAGTTGTGTAGTCAGCCATCCATAGAGGGGGCTTCGGATCACTAAAGCGTGCCTTGACATTTAGGATCATAGAGGAGATCTCGCTAAAAGGGGACACACTTATTCCAAACCTGGGTTGCAACGGAGGTGGTGTACTGTCCATTCTGGGCACTGACCATGGGCTGGAAGTGAAAGGACTCTTGTTGAAGGATTCATTCCGACTGCCATGGCTAACCACTTTAATAGGGGATTTTGGAATCTGGTGGGTATGGATTAATCTGGGAGATCTTTGGGGTGATAACGCTATGGGAGTTGAAGGCCCCTTGGATATGACAGTCCCCTTTGGACTTATGGACTTGGAAGCAACGGATGGTTGTGCTAATTTTTTTATCTTCAATTTGGATCTTTTCGAGGGCTTTGAGACCATTGGACTGCTAGTGTTGGATGAGGTGGAGGAAAACTGAGCCACTTTGCCTGCGCTTTTCCGCTTCTTGGGACCAATTCCTGCAGGAGCTTTTGCCAAGACTCCTTTGCCCTTCTATTGAAAAAGATGCATGAAAATTAGTACAGAACTTAATGGAATACACAGAGTGCATGAGGACTTAATTTATACCTCTAGGGATGGCTCCTTGGATCTGACATTGTCTCCGCCATCTAAGTCAGCTGACACCTGATCAGACAAACACGCATCTGTTATCATCAAAACATCGGCTCTCACGGTTTCAATAAAGTTTGAGAAATCTGCCGCTGTTTTTTCTTCTAATTGAGCCGCATCACCACATGATGCCAGGATTTTCTTGCTGAACTTCAAGATCTATAATAGGCTATTTGAAGATAGCATAGGAGTTAGAATTAACTATATAAAATGGAGGTTTATACTTGTCTGAGGAGTTAGCAAAGTAAGATGGAGGAATTTACTTGAGATTGAATGGAGTTCAGGTTGAGGCCAGAACCGGAGGTTGGACGACCGATGCGAAGCCGAGTGATGCTTGCCACTGGAAGTACGCATCCATGTGCAGGCCAGCATCGCCCACCTCTCCAAAGTTATTGCATCCATTCTCGTATTCCATAGACCAGAATAAATGGAACGTATTTTTTCACGTTTATTGTCACCTATTGAGACCATTTCATTCGGCGGAAATGGCCTTTGGAAATGGGGTGGCACAACTTGCTGTAAACAAAATTGCTTCATGACTCTCTCCGGATTGTGTCGCTCCACAATCGAAAAGGAAATCAATACCATGTTGGATCGAAAGAGAGGTTCATCCGCATCGTCGATGTAGTCTTGGATGTTTTCATATTCTGCATATGGAAGCCAGTTGAACTGCAAGAATATAAATTCATCATTAAATACATAACTGTATTAAAAAACAAGAAAGAGAAGGACCACAATAAAGAGAGTTGAATAAAGTAACAACATGATGAGACCCAAATCTGAAATCAATACTCCAAACAAATAACCAATACCCGGCTATGTCCTAATTTAATACTTACGCCATCGACTTCCATAATATCCATATGTCGTCTGACATCCTCAACTCTTATCTGGAAATGATAGGAACGCAATCTGTTGTACCAGGTCAAGAGAAGAGGAAACTCAACATCTGTGTCCTAACCAGCTCTCCGACAGATCGGCTTGCCAATTGTCATATGTGAGTATGCCCAGACCTGACCAGTTGTAGATAAATGATTGCTCCAATTAGAGAATAAATAAAACATTCAATCATCAAAATTCACGCAGATCACACACTAGGTTAATCACCTGCAGTAGTTTTAGAGGACCCGTTATTGTCTTGACGGCGTTTCCCTTCTTTTGACATAAAGAGACCTTGGCAAGGCCCCTGTATAGATTTGCCAGGCAAGCCGTTCCCCAAGAATGCCTTTCAAAACGCCTAAGTAATTCAAGGACATGGGCTGGAGCCTTGGTACCCGAAGATGTCCAAAAAATCTGACCGGTAACGAGACAGAATAGAAATGCACGTGTCCGCCGAACGTCTTGATCTCGCAGTCTGCTCTTGGGTTCCACCCCAAAATTCTCTCTCAACCAAGTGAACTTAATCTGCACCCCGTAGCAGTCATAGTTCATGTCCGGTAGCACCCCCAACAGTTCTTCGCATGTTTTGACCATGGTTTGGGGAGAAGAGAATGTGCGCCCATTGACAGGGAGACCATCAATGGGGAGGCCATATATGTAGACTACATCCTCCAAAGTAACGGTGGCCTCCCCACTATTAAGGTGGAAGGTGTTTGTCTCTGGCCTCCACCGCTCAACCAAGGCACTTATTAGGCTGTGATCGAGTTCGATTTTTTTAATTTTCGCCAGATGCTCTAGACCAGTCTGACGTATTAGCTCCCACATATGGTCATTGATTTCCCAGCTGTCGTGATTCGGTGTGGGAATGCATCGTAGTGGGCCGGCTTCCTGTAATTAATAAATGATGAGGAATATAGAAGCTTACAGTAATGTAATAGTTGTAAAGACAATACAGTAAAACATTTGTATTTCAATATATGCTCACCTTGCCGTGCCAAACTCGCTCTGAGATATGGCTCTCTTGCTCATATAGAATGGAGTTATCCATAGGACCGGGCTATAGAATGTCCATTTATAATCTGTAACAAGTTTAAAGTTAGCACAACGTACATATATAAATTCATTGAGTTCTTAAATGGGGCTTCTAATAGACACAAATGAGACTTAGCAGAAAAAATATAATAGAGATACATTCATGGCTTGTGTTATGTGAATGCAATTGTAACAATATCGTTACCACCATGAATAGTTCCTCCTACAATTCTCTTTTCTCAGCTACTAATTAATGGTATACTTTATATTGAGATGCATAAACATGCATAATTATATAACAAACTCAATCATAATATATTTGCAAAAGTTTCGCAATAACGTTATCGTTATGTTGCTTTTCAGATTAATCAAACCTTTTTGGCATCCAACAACAAATTTGCAATAAGTTTATAATGAAATGCATAGACGATTTGTAAGACTTACGGGAACCTCAGAGGGTATTTTTTTAACATATATATGTATGTTTACCTATATTTCAAGCAGGATATGGGTTTCATTCAATCTAAAATTGATTACATATATTTGGATTTGGGGTGTAAAAGAACATATATAGTATTTTATTAACATATATTTCATTTGGGGTATAAAAGAACATAAATGCAAGTGAATTTTTGTCTCACTCTTTCGCAGGAAGCAGTAGGAACAAGGGTTTTCACTCAATTGCCTGGGGGACTAATAGAGTTGTTTGTTGCTAAAAAAGTGACCATCTCCTTCTTTATGATTTATTTCTCCTTTACAACAAATCTAGTTATAATCATTCCACATCTCAATGACCTTTACATGATTACCCATTGGCCTTAAACAGACAAAACAAACAATTAAGACAGATAATACTCACACCCCTTGGTTTTAACATAAATGGGTGTAGATATAATTGGGTCCATGTGTACCAGGAGCATTTAGAATTGATAATTAATTGGTTTATATGCCAGACCTAATTGGAAGGAGACTGGATCATTTAATTACCTTGACACTTGGCTCACAACTGTTCTTCTGGGGTCATATCAAATGGTGATAAATGGGTGTAGATATAATTAGCTCACGACCTAATTGGAAGGGACATTTGCCAAATGAGTTTGAACTTTGAAATTTCATCTATTTAAGAATCATTAGGGCTGCACATGGTCTGGACCACATGCCAAAAAGGTTCAAATCATCCCGCCCAAAGTAGGTGGGCTCATGCTAGCTCGGGCTGGCCCGGACCACCTTTTGAAAAGAACCAAGATAATGTAAAATTCTCAAATTTGCGCTTTAAATCGGCTGATCCGATCTAGGTATCAGGCTGCATAATACCAATATGGCATAGTTTAATCCCGACTTGTTTATTTTTGAATTGTGTCTCAGATGACCCATGTTTGATGAGAACGTAGTGTGTTTATGCATTCTTTACGAGCAGATTTTTTCAAATTTAGGTTATTCTTATCAATCTCTCTGTAACCTACAGATACTTGTCATCTTTCAATGGCCGGATTCTGAATCAAGTCAATATTGAAGACCAAGAATCCAGTGGATACTACTTGCAATTGCTACAGGAGCATGATGGGGTTGTCATTTCTAGCACCTCACTAGCTAGTGACACTAAAGCTTTAGCTTTTAACAAAACCAGTGCCCAGTCAACCTCTCTTAATTATAATAGCAACAGTTTCAAATTCTCCTTTACACCTCCCTGCTCTCACCGCAGAGGTTGCTCCACATGCAATTATCTTTGTAGATAAAAATGTCACCGTGGACTCGACAACAGAATTGAACCTGCGTAGATGAGGAACATAAATTGTGGTTTTGGACCAGATGAATTTGAGTCCAATTTTGGATTTTTGTGGAGACCAAGGACTATATAGGATCTTAATAGATCTGAAAGAAGATTCTAGTGCTTATCATGAGATTCTTGAGATGGGTCTTAAGGAGGGGCTCTTGCAGAAGGTGGTGAAGGAAATATGCCCACTTTGGGCTGGAACTAAGGAGGGTTCTGGCATGAGATTTAGTAGTGTTGGGGGAAAATCAGTGAGATTAAAGGATTTGCAGTCAAGGATCTTGAAGGGGGGAAGTGTTTTAGTGGAGGGTTATCTTTGCTAGAGCTCTTAAGAGTTAACACCAACTGGAACTAGTTGAATGTGCCTTCCAAGTTCCAAGTCATACTGGAGTTGAAAGGCAATGACTCTCTCATCTAAGGACTCATAGCCTAGCCTCACTTATGGTGGAATGGAAGGTGAAAACATGGAAATCCCTTCTTCCATCTTGTGAATGAATGGATTTTAGTTTTAAAACTTGTCCTAAATCTAGCTGTATTGCCTGATAAAGAAGGTTTGAGCCATTCCTTAGCCATTTTTTATGGGTTCTCCAAGATATAACATGTAATGTAACAACATTTCAACACCCTTTAGATTCTTTTATGTTATTTTTTTTACATCTAAAGCTTCAATTGGGATGAGGAATTCCATTTTTCATTTTCCTTTTTTGGATTACTGTTTACAGCCTTACACATGACCACTCCTTACACGAGTATCTACTTTTTGCACAATTGCATGTGTTTTTCATGAAGATTAAAGGCAAAGGTTATTTTGGACGGACCTCCTGCATTTGGTCCCATCTATGAGAATAATTCTTTTTAACAAATTATTATAAACCCCAGGGTCAATGATTATTAACTAGTTTTGTTGAGAACCAGCACAAAAGGGACATATGGCTGTAAAACTGCAAAAGATCTTAATTTTCTTTTGAAAAAACAGATGTCCTCTAATCCTATGAATTGGCACTTCCAAACTTATCATTTGTTCGATTATTTTCATTCATTGTATTGAATCATAAGAAAAAGTAAAAGAAACAAAAGAACTTATAAAATCCATATATGTGTAATCCACTTTTCAAAGATCCAAACCGTTCTATGGTATATCAGCCTGTGTTTACCTATGTAGGTCCATGATTCACTCAGAAAGCCATTGTTCCAAAGGTCAGTTAAATCACATACTATTTGAGTTATAAAAATGCAAGTTACCAATTTAAAATTTGGATACGTCAAGCTTACATATGTAAATCTTACATACAGGGGAGAGGAAACAATCCAAAACTTCTGTGACTAATTGATTATTTCTTCTCTCCTTTCTTTATGCAAACACAGAATCAAACAAACAACATTTTTATACATAAACACGATTAACAAAGTCTTTCCATATTCTCATTTTTCCACTACATATGTAGGTAACAAAATGACCAAAAAGAAAATAAAATACTCAACCAAAGAGAACAAATGCAGGCATTACAATATACTCAATGTAAAAGAAAATCCAATACCATCGGGGAAGAAAATCAGAGATCTCAACAATATGCATTGGACATTTTCAGTTTCTATAACTATTGTATAATGTGGGAAAAAACACTCCAGCAGTGAAAAGATGGAAAAAGATGGAAGATGGAAGATGGGAGATAACTCCAACGGTTATAGAAACTGAAAATGAAAAGAAAACAAGCAAATACAGAATGTAGAAGAGAGAAGAACAAAAAAAATACCTTCACTGAAACCTCAGTTGACAGATGACATTGAACCAGTCGTCGCGAGTTCCACCGGAAGATGGGGCCGGAATTTCTTAGATCGCAGTGAGCAGAGGGGAAGAGCAGGCAAGGGACGTTGGAGAGAGGGAAAGAGAGAGCTGGGAGCGGAGAGGGAAAGAGAGAGAATCGAGCGTAGAGGGAGAGGTAAAGAGAGAGAAGCAAGCGGCGACGGGGAGGGAAAGCGAGAGCAAGAGCGAGTGGAGAGTGAGAGGGAAAGGGAGAGAAGCGAGAGCAGGAGCGAGTGGAGAGTGAGGGAAAGGGAGAGAAGCGAGAGCAGAGTGGAGAGTGAGAGGGAAAGGGAGAGCAGTGAAACCAGGAGCATTGGAGCGAGTGGAGGGTGAGAGGGACAGAGAGAGCAGTGAAACAGGAGCACCGGAGTGAAAGGGCTGGAAATCGCTCGATTGAGGCTCTAGGTTATAAATCCATGACGATTTCGTTCTGCACAGAGAGAGTAAAGGGTCCAAAATCGCTAGACTACCACCGATTTGGATGTTTCCATGTATTCGACCCTAAAATGGGCGTATATCTGTTTTGGACAACTTTTTTGGTAAAATTCCCTAAAATAAAATAAGGTAAAAGATTCCTTCACACCTAGAAAGTATTATTACCTTCAGATTGGAAATGTTAAGTCATTTTTTTTTATAGTATAAATTGGGAATTATGGAAAATATTAGAAATTATGGAAAATAGGAACAGTGATCAACGATAGAAATAAAAGTCTGGTTTAAGGTTAAAATATGTCTCACAAAGTTGGAAAATGGGTGGGGTGGAGCTAGTCTGGGCTTGGCACGAATGTAGCCTGCCTTGGGATGAGTATTAAGGGGCATTGGGTGAACCCGTGCCTATTTTCTTGGCCAAAAGATAAAGTGGCTAACCTAGGCCTATGCCTTCTTAAAGACCTAATGAGATGACCAGCCAAACTATCATCATAAACAAGAACATTTTTCCAATGCACTTGGCTCAAGCCAGACTTTTAGGCCATATGTTGATTCCATACATCAGAAAGAAGCATATTATACATACATGACTTAAACCAGTAAATCGTGGTCACGACAGTGAACACCTTCAAACCGTGCAGCAGTCTCTCTCTCTCTCTATAATATATATATATATGAGAAATGTTCATATGCATCTTTTCATCACCATAGGGTGAGGGACACTTCCCTTTTTGCACAAGAAGACAAGGAAGTGTACCTCACCCTATATACTTTAAAAATACATTTTCCTTGTTTTCTTGTGCAAAAAGAGAAGTGTCCCTTACCCTATGGTGAGGAAAAGATGCATATGAATATTCCCCTATATATATATATCCGAAAGACTGGGCTCATGCCAGACTTCAAGGGCCATATGTTGAATCTGGACCAGAATACTAAATGGATTGAGCTTGGACAAGCTTCAAATGTGTCACCTTTCAAAGGACTAAACAAAGTGATAGACCCAAGCACGTGATGAACAAAGAATATGAAATAGGAGAATACGGAATTGATGAAGGACAACATTTGGAAGACATACAGAACAATGTAATTATAAAACTATAGCCTATAACCCATAGCAACACCTGGTGATAGTGAAAACTCCGCTAATATTAAATCAACTATGAAACAAAGATCAGTGGTAACTGGTATGGCACTTTTTATGAGCCTAATCTGTCTATAATCTCAGTTTAATGAATATCTCAATGAAGAAAAGAAGCTAAGAAGTCTAGAAAAAAAAAAAAAGTACCATGTGTACTCATAAAATAAAATACTCTTACCAACCAGCTTTCACTTGTATCAACAGCAATGCAACTGACACATGAGGAGGCTTGCTTCAACTTCGATTTATCTTTGGGATTTATGACTAGAACACATTTTCCACTTTTGCAGTCTACCAGTTACAGATAACCACAAAACACATCACAATAAGCAACAGTGAACTCCGAATGTAATTATTCCATATCAGTGTTCTATTAATCAATATAGATGATGACTAAGGCAAAAACAAATACAAGCTCTCTCTCTATATATATATATATAATTGGAGGCCCATGAGATATTCCCCTAGCAGCAAAGGAAATAATTAAAAGATTTTGCTAAACAGAAAACGGTATCCCAAACTTTTAAGATAAGCAAAGGCTACTTTCTGGCATTACATCACCAGTTCAGAGAAACCAGAAAAATAATGCCATTGACTTTTTTTCAGCTAAAAGGTGGTAGTCAGGTTCAGGTACAGAGTTGGAATTTTCTAATAGGGTGGGGCTATGGTTTATCTTATTCCTAAATTCCCAAAACTTTTTTTGTTGGATCATACACAACAAGGTTTTGTTCTGCAATCTTTCTACTGAGGTGGACGTGTTGTTTGGGGCATTTCTTTCCGAAGAAATTTGACAGATATTGAAATCGCTGATTTTGCTTCCTTGTTGGGTATGCTCAATAAGATTTATTTGTCAGTTGATAAATCTGATGTAAGACTCTGGAAACCAGATGCTAAAGGGCCTTTTTTAGTTAAGTTTTTCTATAATGTTTTAAATGACAGGATTGGACCAATGGGTGGTTGTAATTCTTTTCGGGATCCCTTAGTTCCGCCTAGAGTATTAGCTTTTTGTTGGGTGGCAAGGAACCTTAAAATTTTGACCATTGATCAGTTGAGGAAAAGAAATAGTGTTATAGTTAATGGCTACCCTATGTGCATAAAAGATGAGGAAACTGTACATCATTTGTTTATCCATTGTTAGTTTGCTTGTAAAGTTTAGTGTTTTGTGCTTAATTTCTTTGATATGAAATGGGTGGTGCTGAGGACAGTGGAAGATCTTTTTCTACAATGGCATTTGGGAAGTAAGGGTTGGAGGGGTAAAATGTAATGAAAATTAGTTTTTTATGCTACAGTTTGGAAGATTTTGTTGGAAAGAAATAGAATAGTGTTTAGAAATATCAGTAAATCTGTCGAGGAGATCACTTGGTCCATTGTTTGGAATGCGTCGGAGATGGCGTGTAACAGAAAGGAGTTTGGAGGAATCTCTTTGGCGGATCGTAATCAATCTTGGGCTTATGTTTAAAAGGGCATTGGCGTACAAAAGTGGTGCATATATAGTTGAGTGGCTATGCCCTCCTCATGGAACCTTAAAGTTGCATTTCGATGGTAGTTTTTTAAGGAGTACTCTTAAAGGAGGTATTGGAGGTGTCATAAAAAATTGGAATGAAGAGGTAGTTAAAAACTTTTATGTGCATGTGGTCTCTTTGGATACTAATGAAGCAAAAGCGTATGCTCTTCTAATTCGGTGTCGTGAGTTGGAAAGGATAGAAGGGACACATCCTTTTATTGAAGGAGATTCTGTTTTGACCATTCAATGGGCCTCTAGGAAGGCTAGTTATCCTTGGCGGATTGCGGATTGGAAGGAGGTGTAGGATATATCTACAAAATTGGTGCTTCTTTTCGTCACATTTTACAGGAAGCTAATTCAATGGTGGATGGTCTAGCTAGGGAAGGAGTTTCTCAACCTTCTATCTTATTTGATGTATAGTTTTTATTAGTTTTTTTGTTTTTCCCTGTATTTTGGTGGCTATTTTGTTTGTTCTCTCTTTTTCCGATGGAATAAAATTTAACTGTCATAAATAAAATATCCTAATCGAACACAGAGTGGATCAGGTATGGCAAGGAAGGTGGTAGTCAGGTTTGGGTATGGATGCCCTCAAACCCATGGTTTTAGAAATTGGCCCATTCACAACACGGACAGTCAACCCCTCCTCTCTTCAAGCTCTTCAAGTGAACTAGTTGGTGTTTTCTTTGATTCTCCTTTGCTGCACTCATGCAATTTATATGTGATTCTTAATGCCCAATCAATACAAATAGGGGATAGGGCCTTCCTCTATTTTTTATTTTTTACTTTTCCAATTAGAACTCACACTTGGTCTCACATTGCAAGGTGGGTTATGTTGTCAATAACAGGGCTATATTATCACTACAAGAAAAATTGCATTTAGCGGCGGCTGCTGTAAAAGTAATTTTGGCCACCAGTAAAACAATTAGCGTCGGTTAGTCTGGCCGCCGGTGGGCGTCGGTACATGTCCGGACGGTAAATGTTTTGGTCGCCGTTATTGTTTTTTGTCGCTGCAGCCCTGGCCGCCGGTAAAAGAAATTCGTTGGTTAGAGGGCCACAAAGAAACTTTTAGCGGCGCCCATTGACCGCCGGTAATAGTAAAAATGGGTGCCGCTAAAAAACAGTTTTTTTTAGCGGAGGCCTCTTGAGCGCCGTTAAAAGCAGGATTTATTTTTTCCTGGCCGCCGGTAATACTAAAAATGGCCGCCCATAAAACTGCTTTTTTTTTATAGCGGCGGTCATAAAAGCAGTATTATTTTTTTAAAAACGTTGCTTTTAGCGGCAATCATGTGGCCGCCGCTAAGAGTAGTATTTTTTTTATTTTTTTTTACAAATGTCAGCCCACAATAAGCACATAAATACCTGCCAATAATGTACAAAGATCCAAATTCTTTCATAATGGCAGATTATCAGTCTCTTAGAAGCTCTTCTACCTAAGAGAGTAACATTAAGCAACCGATTTCTTTCATATCTACAAGCATTTATACTTACATTCAACACACATTTGTTTAACATATTTGTCAAGTATCATATGCAACCAACTTAAGAGCTTAGGTATTGAAACCATCTACTAAACATCTATAGCCATGTAGAAAAGGATACAACGTGTATTTCTGACAGGAATTCTTTATTTAGAAGGTAAGAATTCATAGAACAAGCCAAGTGAAACATCACTTAGCATGTAGAATTCAATCCAAAAAAAAAAAAATCTTTTACGAACATATGGTGGATAGTTCATTTTGCATCAGAAAATTTTCTTGTACACAATGAACCGAATACCCTAACTTCTTCAAAACGAAATCTAATTTCTTTCTTACCAAAGTTTGCTTCAACGTCACCGAAAGACAACGAAACATTGCTACCAATCAACACCACATTCGCAGTGGCACCCCCAATAGAGAAAGAACAAGAAGAATGTACAAGATGGGCAAGCAGCCCAGATTCCAAAAACACCCAGACGCCATGTAGTTGCAAAATCCACAACCCTCAGATCCAATTGAACATCCAGCGCTGCCCAGTCACCTCTTCACAGCTCTCTAGCACTTCATCTATCCAACCCAAAAGAAACCCAGAATTCATTTCTATAAAAAGGTCACAGGAAACAACAGGATAGAAGAAATCACTTGGCAGTGGTTTGTAGCATACATATGATGGTGGGCCAAAGAAAGCAACTGACTGGAGAGTGGAGACAAATTTTGAGTTGGGAAAGAATCCACTTCAATAACTGTGGAGCCTGTCTCACAACATATAGATAAGAAAGAAGACCGTATACAGGTCTCAGTTGCAGGTTTTTTGTTTTTTGTTTTTTTTTTTTTTTGCTAAAGTAGTTACAGGTCTCATTTTCAGGAGATAGAAATTTGCAAAAAAAATTGATCAAAGTTACTGCATTCATTAACAGGAAAATGGGCCCACTTACCATGTAATAATTGATGAATGATCCACCTTTCTGATGTTGAGCTGGACCCCAAACTCTGTATACCTGTAACAAACGGATGGAGTGCAGATAATAAGCAGTCTAAATCCTTACGAATATCCTGTTTCTCATGAAAATGTAGTAGAAACAGAATTAATTCGAAGAGGGACTCAAAGATTGCATGAGTTATAAACACAATTACCAGCCACTCCAAGCTTCTGTCCATAACTTGGGTTTGTAATTCTTGTTGGGAGAGAAGTAATCACAGTAAAAACCATTGCAGGAATTGACCTGTTGTAATATTGGCAGGAGTTATATAACTTAAAAAAGAAATAGATAAAGGATATACCATGGAAGAGAAGATAATTTACTAAAACTACAAAGACACCAAGAGCTCCAACTGCATTATACTTAGAATTTAGTCTTCAGAGCCAGAAAGAATCTCCAATGACCACGTCCCAACAAATTAAGAAGATCAAAGTAAAGAAAAGCTTGAAACTGTTAATCACATCTATGTCAATACTATTATAACAAAGCTCAAATGCTGGGAAAGTTAAGGTATTTCTTAGATGGAAACCAATTGCCAAATGGCTTGAAATAGTTTGGCAGAATGGATTTTGTTCTACTATGCCTTTTCTGGGTGATGCATAAATTGAAAGCAACACATTGAGCAAGAAACCTTTCTACTTTGCTAATTGATATTAGTATTGGTTGTTGACAGTCATTAATGTGATTTCCATCTTCCAACACCAAAAACATAACTATGCATTACACATCCAACCCACTCTTAAATGCCAATAGAAAAAACACAACTGGAGATCAAATCAGAGAGGATGAAAATACAGCCATGTTAAATGCAAGAACTAACTTGTGTTTTAGTCCAATCAACACTTATTTTAAATGCAGTAGGGCATCAAACAAAGAATATGAGAAAAAGGGAGGGCAGAACAGAAGTGCTTACAACTGGATCTGGGGCATCTTCCTGCTTGCACATGACCCATGGGACACCAGTCTTAAGACTGACTGCCATGTTCGCCGCCCATGTTGCATAAGCTCAACCAGGAGCACCAAGCTCATACTCCATTGGCTCATATTCAATCTCTACCTGCCGCCAACATAAGAGAAGACCCATCAGTTTTTCATTCGTACAAACAAAACTGAGAGATAAAGAGAGTCCAGTGGACTGAAACAAAACAGATCCATTTTCCAAAAAAGATCCAAAGAGGAAAAATCAGGTAACTTTTCCATATTCCATTCACTCACTTGGGACATGATAATAGGACCTCCTTGTGACTCATACAACCCTTCTGCCTTCATCATGTCAACAATCTTCTTGGTGAAACCCTCCATGGCCACCTTCATAACAGTTCAAAGCACAAGCAAATCATTTTAAGAATTTCAAATGACAACCCCCCAAAAAAAGAGAACCAAAAATTTTAAAAAATGGGTAAAAATCCAACCTTGTAAGGCCCATTGTCGGTTCTGAAACTAATACCAGGAACATATTTCAGCCAAACAGGAATCCCACAGACAAAACAAAAAAAAAAAAAAGTGTTAAGATTCCATACATTGCACAAGAGAAATGAAATCAAGGATTTGTGGTATTTTATATTTTTTTTTTCTAATAATCCCCAAAATTCCATTCTACACAAACATAAGGGCCAATCCGGAGATGAACAAAGTGTAAAAGGTATATATGGGCAATCAAGGGGCCCAAGTAGCACCATTTTTAACTAAATGTATGGATGGGTATTTTTTAATATGATGTTGATGACTGTCTTACTCCACAATAGAAGAGAGAAGATAAAGATAAAACCTCCAGAATTCATGTAGTAACTACAAGTCTACAACCCGGTAATGGATGGGGTTTTTTCCTGGATTACCTTCATAAATTTTGCTCCTCCAAAAAACTTTTCTTGCTTAAAGCGTGATGTCCTCACATAACGTGAAACATAGATTGCCTTTCCATCTTTAATACACATTCCATGAACCATTCTGCAATAAGAAAATCAGCATTCTTCCTACATAAATCACATATTCAATAAACATTTCCAACCAAAGCCCGAAATAGTAATGATGGTCGTGTGAAATGGCCACAAAATATGGACAGTGAAGAGAAAAGACAATTCAACAGTCGGTAGCAATAAGATAAAACAAAAATTATTAAAGAATAATATCTAATCATTCCAAATTCCCAATTCATCAAAATAAACTACCCTTTACATCTCAGTTCAAAAAATCATCAGATCTTTAAAGATACAGTTGTAAATCCTTTTCCAAGTCTAATCTAAAGATTAAACCAAACCCCCCGCTATCTGCAGCAAAGGAAAGTAACATAACAACAAAATCCTGTAGTTAATTTCAATACTCAAGAAATGTCTACTAGACTGGGGGACGTCTTGGACTCAAATATGTATCGCTTCAATGGATATGGATGGAGGTATTACTGCACAAGGACCAGATAGATGGAGAGAGAGAGAGAGAGAGAGAGAGAGAGAGAGAGAGAGAGAGAGAGAGAGAGAGAGAGTAATTCAACTTATGGAAAATGCTTGCTGTACGTGTACAATAGAGTGCTTTACTTATATGTGCAATTATATAAAAGCAAACATTTTGGACCAATTACTTACTATCATCAGCAAGATCTAACAAAAGAATTTAATAAGTCTTCTATTGGTTACTTATTCCATGCCAAACCCAGCATCTAATAGGATATTTGCCTCCTTATACACATGGAGAACCAGATGACGCGACATAATACTTAATCACTCATTCTGTAGTCTGATTACAACATTAGGTCATTGTTGGATTATGGGATTTATACTTGAAAATTATGTGTCAGAAATGGTATTTGCACCCATTAGAGTGTCCAATACTCCGGGTAACATAACACATGTAAAGCTGGAGATAAGAATTCACAAGTCAAACTTCAAAGATGGATTAAATAAAAGAAAAGCAACAACAATAACAGCAAAAACAAGCCAATGCATAATAAAGCATAAATATGAAATCATAGCAATAAGAATTCATTAGATTTCAAGGTCCAACATTATTCTGTGAAAATGCTACACACCTAGAACTACATAACTAATCTTGAACTTTGGGTGAATCAAGATTCAGGAGTGAAAACACGGGTCTTGGCCTACGTAATCATACTAAAACACAAGGAAAATGCTACACACCTAGAACTACATAACTAATCTTGAACTTTGGGTGAATCAAGATTCAGGAGTGAAAACACGGGTCTTGGCCTAAGTAATCATACTAAAACACAAGCAAGATGAACCAATGCAAAGCTAGACATCCCCAGTGAAATGAATAATTTTAGCAACAGGTCAGGACTATAAAAGATTCATAAAAATAAAAGCAGGCTGAAACCATTTGGCTCGGCCACATCAAACTCCTAAGTTTGCACCTCTAAGGTCTATTATATAGTCCAGATTCCAGAACACAAAAACTGCTGGCACTTAGATCATCATATTCCATGTGACTGGAACCAACTCAGACAAGTTGCTATAGGCATCAGCCGAGTTGATGCAGTGCAACTACACTGAGACAATCTATGATCAAAGCAGAGTTTTCATAAACCCATTTTTATCCTTTCTTGTAAAAGTTGGGGATGGGAGCTTTGACATAGGAAATAGAGTCAATGTCTAACTTTACCAAGTTATATCTATATAATCTGGTAGCAGCTAGGACTAAGTCCAAACTGAAAATGAGATTATCATTTTTATTCTTGAAACTGAAAAAATTAATTCTAGACTCAATACATGGTGTAATTAGAAATAAGGTGGACAATTCACCACTTCCACCAACAAAGACATTGACGATTAATCTGGTTAGGGTAGCAAACATAAAAGAACAAACCTCCAGTCATAAAAGTAACAAGCTCACATCAAAGTAATTGCATTTACATGTAAGTTTTATCTGCGTAAATGTTACCAAGGTAAGGGTGGCGGTCGAATGATCCAAGGACTTAAGTATCATACCATAAATCACTGGAAGTACCCCTCATTAAGCATGTAAAATCAACAAAAAAAAACAAGTCTTTTCAAGTCTGTTGGGAAGGAGGGGTGTAAAATCAACAAAAAAACAAGTCTTTAACTCAACGAATCAGAAAAGCCATCTTTTCTTAAATATACTTAAAAACTCAAAAGATTTAGGTGTACATGTGTTTTTATGTATAGAAGATAATAAATTCAAATTGTTAAGTTTATTACATTTCAATTAATCATTTTTAAATTGCTAACTACAAACCTCAAGTATTAATTACCTATATTGACTCGACCAAGTATTAATCATTATATCAAGACATCCTCCAAAATAGAATATTTTGCCCATCTAAACATTTGACAATTCCTCCATTATCCAATCAATCGATTGGATCACCAAGCCAACTGCCACATTCATAGATAAAGGAGAAGAAGAAAGCCCAAACTGTTCTGTGGTTCATAAATTTATGATGACAGTCTTGTTTGCATCAAATCTGTCTATGGGATAGATGAACATCATACCTACCTTTCTGGTGTGAATCTAACATGGGAAGTATGTTAATAAAAATAAAAAAAAAAAAAAAAAAAAAAAAAAACTAACATAACAAGGAAGCAACATTACACCAACTCAATCTGATTTCTGGATGCACAAGTTATGCAATCTAAATGAGAGAAATGCTTAAGTATAAACGGATTTATTAATAATTAATAATAACTTGATACCTACGTTCATAACCATGATCTGAAAGGCATACGATAGATGCAGAGCCCAAAAAAGAAAAAAAAGAAAAGAAAAGAATGGATGGCAAATCCAGTCTTCATCTCAATTAGCTTCAGGTGGCAACTGGGTCAATTTACAAACCACAATCCAAAATATACCAGAACTGGAAATGCTAGGTAATTTGATCATCATTTGGAATTGTTTGTAGGTAACTGTTTTGTGGTTGTTAAAAGGTATAGTCACATCTTCAACAATAGGCAGAGTCTTCTGTGGGGATGCAATTAAGGATTGGGTGTAAGTTATTATTTGAAGAAGATGAGCTTAAAGAGATTTTGGGCACCTCTCCATCCGATCCATGGAGAGAGTGGGAATGTTGTGAAGCCTCTTGGACATGATAGTATGGTGTTAGCAGTTGGCAATTAAGTTTTTAGCTGAGTTAGAATGTTTATCATTTTTATTTTCTCAAAAGTGAAACGGTTGGAAGGTGCTCAGTGTTGCAATCACAAGGTCGCAGATTTGAATCACGTTACCATTCAAAAGAAACCTGAATTCCATGTAATTCAAAAGTCCTTAATGAATAACAAGTAGAATATACCTTAAAAAAACATACTTCTCACCACCTCTTTTTTCTACACTCACCCAATTGTGCAACTCTTTCTGCTGATTCCGACAACGATGATGTTTGCTGAAATGGATTTTGCCTATTGAACAAGAAATCTTCGGGCCGATGAGCCCCGGCAGATCTTGAGTTTGAGATCAATCTATCAAAAGAATTGAATAAGAATAAAAGGATCACCAATAAATACAACAAGGTACAATTCACCCCTCAAAAAAGAAAAAAAGAAAAAAAGAATCAGAGAGAGAAAATAAAGAGAGGTCAGTGAAGAAGAACCTGTTTGAAATTGCAAAAAACTTCATAGACCGAAAGCACAGATTCAAACGCTTTTAAATGAGAGAGAAGCACATACACCAAAATTGTAAGAGATTTCGTTCCTGGTTCTCTTACAACGAACACATTCAAAGTTTTCTGAGACTCTTGTAGTTCTATACACACGGGTTTGCTAGTCAAAGCTTTCAAGGTGATGGGCAAGCCAACTGTCACCAGATTTTTTCATTAAAAAACTGAAACTTGTCATTAGCAGCCATTTATGCATTAGCACCCATTTATGCTTTCCCCAAAATAGCCTCATGGTCCAAACGAAATAACTAAATGCTGATGTTGCTGAACAGACCAAATCTGGACGAGAATCCGCTGTTCCAAGGACAGCATGACGATTTGGTTGCGCCTCAACGTCCCAAATGAGAACCTGGTTATAAAAACATAGAACCTTAATCACAGTGGCCAGGGACCTTTGCTGAAGTTGAATCTAAAAAGATGGAAACATAAACTACAATAGCAGAAAAACTTACATCAGGGCTGTCGGTATGTGTGGCAACTATCTTATTGTTCTGTGGTAGTTCCCTGATTCTGTTGACCTGCAAAATCGTTATCAACATATGTAACGCTCCCATGATAATGTCAACAAACATCAAGAATTTTGGAGGTGCTCCTAAACTGTTATCAATGACACTCTAATATTATACCAACAGAGTGGGCATCGAGGCAAAAGGACAAGTGAACTTGAGAACATAATCAATAAACTCTCATTAAATGTTGACACAAAAAGAAGAAACCAACTGACCATTATTCAATAAATCAGTGTCAAATCTGACTTCCAAACTAACCAGCTGAGAATAATAAAGCCCAGACGAAGAGGCCGAAAAGGGGTACCCCAGAGCTGTTCAGAGTACCGTTGTGCAATACAAAAACATGTGATGGTGGGCCAAAGAAAGCAACTGACTGGAGAATGGAGACAAATTTTGAGTTAGGAAAGAATCCACTTCAATAGCTGTGGAGCCTGTCTCACAACATATGGATAAGAAAGAAGACCATATACATTCCTACCGCCAAATGATTTGAAAAGGACATATTGCTATGTCTACCACGTCCAGATGATGACTTGACATACTCCAAATATGGCTTCATCCAAAAACTACTCACCCACCTGAACATCACATGACCTTGTATCCTCTACTACCCAACACTAGCAAAGCGACAACTGCAACATCTACCTTGTTGGGTATATATATGTCGTGTCCTTAGTTCAGAGGTGTGTGTGAAGATGTGGAGAAGGTTTTGGTAATTTCCATGGGCTCTCGAAGGTGTTGTTATACATCATCCTTGCTTCAATAAGAACAGGCCAACCAACAAATTAATACTTATTCATGGATTTTGAAGAAGCCATTTTAACTGCATGTGAAAAACATTTACAGTGATCACTTTATATACTTTTGTTTTACACTTTATATACTTTTGTTTTACAGTCTGTACAATACTGATTCGAATTTGATTCAATACAGAGCTTGATTTCTTGCATTTCCATCTCCTTTTTGCTAAGATTTTAAATGTTGGGCGTGGATGGCACACATGATATCTTTTTTAGGTTTTTTCCATGTGCAGGGCCCTTTTTGTATATCTTTTCCCCTGTTTTTTCTTATCATTCTATTTATTCTTTCTTTGTTATATTCCTCCTCTCCACCTATCTCCAAATTAGTACATATTTAACCCACACAACTCAAGTTACCTAGGCCCCATGTAGAAAGAATGCTCAAACAGGCAGTAGATTATCCGCCCAATACCAAAAGATGGTTCGATCACTAATGGAGTAAAAACCCTATGGTGTTCCTTCTGTTTCTCTTTAGAGATTGATACCATGTTTTTTGTGATTTTGACAGCTTTTCCAAGAGTGCAGACATTGAACTCCACCTCCCCATTAGATTCTAGAGCGCCTTTCATTTCCATAGCTTCAGTTTCACTCATAGCCTTCCAAAATAAGAACTCGTTTTGTAAGTGAGCTGGAAATATCTGACGGAATTTTTACTACTAGTTCTGCAAGGATAAATAATCATAATTTACCTCCAAAGCTTCAACGACCATCTTTTGGCTGCCCTTGAAGGCAAGACCCAACTCCTTTTTTACTGGAGCTATGATCAGTTTCTGAAAAAATTAACACTGCATGAATCATCTGTGAAATTGCACTCAATGGAAGTGTGGAGCCATCAATAAAATTGCTATAGCTCTGATGTCTGTAGACATGCATGCAGATACTGCCCATCCACACACTGATAAATGTGCTAGTATGGCATATTTGGAAGGTGAGCAGGTTCAACTTGTGCCACCATTAAAAAAAATAAAAAATTAAAAAAAAATTGATTGGTTCATGATGCAGTGCAGAAAGGTTTTGATTCCATCTGATGTAGCGAAAGCGTCTACGAGGAACATTCACACGGACGATTGGAAAACAACAATCTATTAATCTATTGATTTGGCTAGGAATACCAGTTAATAGGCATCAAAATTCGTTAATTCAATTGAACACCGAAAATTGGAAGAAACAAAGGGGAAAACTCCTCTGAAAGTTTATTCAATATTTGTTCTGCCTCCATCAAGCCTACAATAGATATATATATATATATATATATAACCCTAAAACGAAAAAGAAGCCCAAAAATGGAAAAATTGCAAAATAACCTGAAAATTATTCAATTTTCCCAAAAAGGAAAAAATTGAGATAAAGACACAACTGAAAAATATTAATCACAACCAATCCAATGCAAAAAACGGAAACTTATTTTGACATTCCCACCTAAAGTTATTGCCCAAACAAATCTTACCAAAAATAGAAAAAAAACGCATTTTCAGAAGCCTAACAATGGAATTTGCCCAAAAAAAATGTAATTTTTTGGTAAGATTTATTTGGGCAATAACTTTAGGTAGGAACGTCAAAATAAGTTTCCGTTTTTTTCATTTGATTGGTTGTGATTAATAGTTTCCAGTTGTGTCTTTATCTCAAGTTTTTCCTTTTTGGGAAAACTGAATAATTTTTGGGTTATTTTGCAATTTTTCCATTTTAGGGTTTCTTTTTCGTTTTAGGGTTATATATATATATATATATATGTATATATATATCCATTGTAAGCATGATAGAGACAGAATAGATATTGAATAAACTTTCAGAGGAGTTTCCCCATTTGTTTCTTCCAATTTTCGGTATTCAATTAAATCAACAAATTTTTATGCCTATTAACTGGTATTCCTAGCCGAATCAACAGATTAATAGAAAGTTGTTTTCCAATCATCCGTGTGAATCTTCCTCGTAGACGCTTCCGCTACATCAGTTCATCAGATTGATGTATTCGTTTGTGAGGGCCACACATAAAAACAATCTGGATGGGGCTAATTAATCTCATATATCTAACTTCTACAGTGAATTCAAAGTTCAACAAAATTCTAGAATTCCAATTCGTGAAATCATTGAGTGATCATGAACCTTGAGAAATTTCTTTCTCATTAGACATATCAAGGAGTTTGAATGTTCATTGAAAGTTATTTCTGTCATCAACTAATGGAAGGAAATAGAAGCACCAACAACCCAATCAAAGAATGCATGATGGGGAATCACTTGCATTTTTCATCATTGCTGGTTTGTGATTGTGATTTTTCTGAGAAACATGCCAAATGACCACTGTTCTTGCAAAAAAAAATATGGCAATGGATTGCATTTGATCTGCTTTGCCTCCAGCTTTTCTCTTTTGAGTGATACTTCTGATTTCTTAATCACTCTATTTGTATCCTAGTTTTTTCCATTTTCGTTTTTGTTTTCCTAATTGGTAAGATGAGTGGCTCAAACCAACAATCTCACAGTTGCAACAATGAGCACCTCCAGACTGCTATGCAGTAGAGTCTTGTGACACAACTAGATTCAAGTGCTAGAGTTTAAACATTGTTTTGTAGTTGGCAAAAAAATGGATATTTCTTCTTGATAAAATCTAATTCAGACATTGAAATACTTATTTGTTATTTGTTTGGCTCAATTGAATAAATAATAAATAAACCGGGCCCCTGTATTGCCTATGTTCTACTGTGATTAGAAGTAGGTCTATTATCATAGGTCTACTGTGATTAGAAGTAGTGTTTGGGTGTAACTGGGTATTGGGCTGATATTATAAATAGAGGCTTAGGGTCTCTATGATGTACACCTTCTTCTGATTATAAAGAGAGTTCTCCCGTCTTCCCCGTGGACGTAGGCTAAAAGCCGAACCACGTAAATCTCCGTGTTCTTGTGTGTGATTGATCTCTTTCCATAGGCCCTAGATCACAACAAACTGGTATCAGAGCTAATTGGCGTGATCGGAAGAAATCCAACGGATCGGATTTGAGAGGGTCGATCTCGAAGTGGCCACGGATTGACGAAGAAGAGAGACAACAGTTTGACGAAGAAGAAGTGGCCACGGTTTGCAGAGATTTGCATCACTGCTGAAACAGAGGTTCAGCAGACGCCGAACGGGAAACGGCACACGCCGGATTTCTGCGCCCATCGCCGGAGTCTTGCTGCGGATCGCTGGAGAAGGAGGGGGCTGCCGCTTGCCCAGCCGTCCCGTTGCCGTGGAAGAAAAACTGGTTGACGTGAACGCTGTGCCGTTGAACGCTGCCATCACGCCGCCGCCTGTCGCCGGACTCCTCGCCGTCGCCGCGTGTCGCCGGAGAAGGGGGGTCGCCGCTGCTATCGCCGGTGTTGCTGTGCCGTTGACGTGGAAGAAGAATTCTGGAACGTCCTCTGTTGCAGAACAGAACGGTTGAAGAAGAAGGGGTAGTGGGCTTGGGCTAGCAACAGTTTCGGGTCGATTTCGGGTCAGGTCCAGTCTGACCCGCTTCAGAAGCCCGTTAGCCAGTCCAGGTTGGGTCCAGTCCAGGTCAGCCTGACCCGTTTGTGGAAGCCCAGAGTCAAAGCCTGTTGCAGAATCGCTGACGTCAGCAGATCGTACGGTCAAAGCCAGTTTGACCAAGTCAAAGGCTGAAATTTGTTTTCGCGATATCTTGACGATCCGGAGTCCGATCGGAGATCCGTTTGAACCTACGGACTCGTTGCGAGCAGATCTACGTTGTTGGAAAGAAGATTGGCTGTTCAACCGTCAATGAAGAAGATTGACTGATTGGAGCGCAGAAACTTATTTCTGCGATATCTTAGCCGTCCAAAGTCGGATTTCAGATCCGTTTCTTCCAGCGTGCTCGTGGTGACCAGATCTACACAGTTCTAATGAAAGATTTGCGGAATGGCTATGAAGTTTGACATTGAGAAATTCGATGGAAATAATGACTTCGGTCTTTGGCGTCTGAAGATGCATGCTTTGTTGGTCCAGAATGGGTTGCATAAAGCTTTGAGGGGAAAGAATGCTCTATCTGAAAAATTGTCAGATGAAGAGAAGGATGAGTTGCTGGAAAAGGCGTATGGTCAGATTCTGCTGTTCTTGAGTGATGGTGTACTGCGAAAGGTTGTTCAGGAAAAAACTGCTGCTGGCATATGGCAAAAGTTGGAGAACTTGTACATCACGAAATCTCTTACGAATCGCTTGTATCTAAAGAAGCGGTTGTTCACGTTACAAATGCAGGAAGGTACGTCTATTTCAACTCACATTGATTCTTTCACAAAAGTCATTATGGATCTGGAAAATATCAATGTTGAAATTGATGATGAGGACCAAGCTATTATGTTGTTGTGCTCGTTACCACCCTCATATGAGCATTTTGTTGATACCATGATGTATGGTAGAGATACTCTATCCAAAGAGGATGTAGAGGCAGCTTTGAACTCGAAAGAGTTGAAGAAAAAGGTTGCAGCTGACAATGATAGTTCGGGTGAGGGTTTGGTAGTACGAGGAAGAACAAAAGACTCCAGTAATAAGAGCAAACATAGATCCAACAGGAAAAACATTGAATGTTATTATTGCCATAAGAAAGGGCACATCAGAAAAAAATGTCCCGAAAGGCAGAGGAAAGGGAAAGAAATAGAAGATTCATCATCTCATGATGATTCAGTCAGTATTGCAGATGGAAGATCAGATTATGATTCCGACAATGCACTTTCTGTGATTGAAAATGGTATTCGTCCTAAGGATGAATGGATTCTTAATTCTGGTTGTTCTTACCATATGTGTCCCAATAGGGACTGGTTTATCACTTATAGAGAAATCAACGGTGGTAGTGTCTTGATGGGCAACAATGTTGCATGTAAGACGGTTGGAATTGGAACAGTTAAAATCAAGATGTATGATGGAATCGTCAGAACGTTGGCAGAAGTTCGGCATGTTCCTAATCTGAAAAAGAATCTTGTTTCTCTTGGTGCCTTAGACTCCGATGGTTGTAAGTTCTCAGCTGAAGGTGGAGTCATGAAGGTTGTGAAGGGTGCTCTGGTTCTTATGAGAGGCAATAGAGTTGGAAACTTATATGTTTTGTCTGGAAATACAGTTACAGGTGGAGCTGCAGTGTCTTCCTCAGATGACCATGAATCTGTCTCAACACGCTTATGGCACTTGCGCCTGGGTCACATGAGTGAGAAGGGATTGACAATACTGAGCAATCGGAATTTGCTATGTGGCACAAAGACAAGCAAGTTGGATTTCTGTGAGAGATGCGTCTTCGGGAAGCATCGAAAGGTCAGTTTCAAGACAGGTATTCATCGCACGAAAGGTATCCTTGATTATGTTCATTCAGATGTATGGGGGCCTTCTAAGGTTTACTCCAAGGGCGGGTCCCAGTTTATGCTGACTTTTATTGATGATTATTCAAGGAAAGTCTGGGTTTATACTCTGAAGACGAAGGATCAGACCTTTGTTACATTCAAGCGATGGAAAGAAATGGTTGAGAAACAGACTGGCAGAAAGGTGAAGAAGTTGAAGACAGGTAATGGCAAGGAGTACAGATCGACAGAGTTTGAGAACTATTGCACGGATCATAGCATAGTTCGGCATTACACCACTACAGAAAATCCGCAGCAGAATGGAGTTGCAAAGAGGATGAACAGAACGATCTTGGAAAGAGCTCGTTGTATGTTGTTTACTGCAGGATTGTCCAAGGACTTTTGGGCTGAGGCAGTAAATGCTGCAGGCTACTTGATAAATAGGTCTCCACACACAAAGATTGGTTGCAAAACACCGGAAGAAATGTGGTCAGGTAATCCAGCTGATTATTCTAACTTGAGGATCTTTGGTTGTCCGGCTTATGCTCGCGTGAAAACCGATAAGTTAGAACTAAGGGCTGTCAAGTGCATCTTGGTGGGATATGCTTCTGGGGTGAAAGGATACAGATTGTGGTGTACTGATCAAGATTCACCCAGATTTATCATCAGCAGGGATGTTACATTTCATGAGGATGCTTTACTCGAATCGAGAAAGCAGGTGGAGAGGACAGAAGTCGGTAGCAGCAGTGACACCGTTCAGGTGGAGTCCGACATCCTAGTGAAGAAGGAGAGTGCATCCGACTCCTCCCGGGATACAGGGGATCGTCAGACTGTGCAGCAGATGCAGCAAATAGAGCCGCAGATGCCGCAGACGGGTAGACCGCAGAGAGAAAGGAAACCGCCAGTTAGATACGGTTTCGAGGATATGACGACGTATGCGTCGACATCAAACAGTGGCCGTGATGATGTGGTTGCATACGCATTGACGACTGAGTCTCTTGAATTAATGGAAGGGCTGGAAAGTAGTCAACAGGCAGCAACTATAACTGAAGAGATGGACTCTCTTGATGAAGAAAATCAGGCCATCGGATGCAAGCGGTTCTACGAGGAAGATGAAGGAGCTTCCAGTGCAGGTAGAGTGCAGTTTAAGGTTCCTGATCATGTATGCAGTTTAAAGAAATCATTGTACGGGTCGAAGCAAGCTTCTGGACAATAGTACAAGCGATTTGGTGCACTCATGAAGGAATGGTTTAAATTCAAGTTCAAGCATTGCTTGGACTTGATTGGTGTGCTCAGTACCTAAGTGCCCTAAGGGGCAGGTGGAGACGGTGAGACGTGTTTAGTGCATGAGGATCAGCTTCAATGTTCGCCAAGGTAGAGATTTGTTATTTGTTTGGCTCAATTGAATAAATAATAAATAAACCGGGCCCCTGTATTGCCTATGTTCTACTGTGATTAGAAGTAGGTCTATTATCATAGGTCTACTGTGATTAGAAGTAGTGTTTGGGTGTAACTGGGTATTGGGCTGATATTATAAATAGAGGCTTAGGGTCTCTATGATGTACACCTTCTTCTGATTATAAAGAGAGTTCTCCCGTCTTCCCCGTGGACGTAGGCTAAAAGCCGAACCACGTAAATCTCCGTGTTCTTGTGTGTGATTGATCTCTTTCCATAGGCCCTAGATCACAACATTATTACATGATAATTTAGAGTGAGATTTGTTCACAATTTTTATTGGTCTTATTTTTGCATGATATTGATATGTCCATTTAAAGATACTTCAGATATTATACCAAATCCATAAATTTTATTTTCTGGGATTTGTCGACTAGAAAAAGTTGCAGTAGTTGTGGATTTTGATGTATACATTACCCACACTCATATTACATAGCCACCACATTATACACATTCTCAAAGCCAAACACTTGAAAGTTCCCATGTTTTGCAAATGAAAAGATATCACAATCATTTTCATGCATCTAGAAACACACAAACAGGACATAAAATAGGCCATCAGAATTCTGCCACCCTTTTAAAGAGGCAAATGATATTGCTGGTTCTTAAAGACAAAGGGTTTGATAGTAATATCAGGTCATATCTGCCTCTCACTTAGCTAGTTCTATTTTTATTTAATTTTATCATTATAAAATAAAATCATCAGAAGCGTGTGGATCTCACATGCTGGAAAAAGTCACAAGTGGAGAAAGAAAGGTTACTCATACCCCTCCAGCACTAGTAACTTTTGCAGAAGCGATCAGAACTTTAGCCTGCCTCAGAATATCAATTGCTTGAGGTGCACATGGTTTGAATCAAGGTGTTCACTCCTGTTAAAATTTCTCATTGAACGACATTAGGAAGTAAGAACTAATTGAGCCATCTTCAGAGTGATGGAATAAGGTTATAGTGATGGTGAAAGCCATTCAATCTTCAAACCAGACGACACCCACACAGCCAGAAAGCCATTCAATCTTCAAACCAGACGACACCCACACAGCCAGCTTTGGTTGCCGCAATATGTGTATTACAGTGATGAATTTTTCCAATTACCGCCGCTGTAAGTCTGACGCTAAAAATGTATTTTCTTTTAGTATAATAAATATGTGGGTTTTGTTGCTGTTGACTATTTTTTGTGCGCATGTGTTTTCTTTTTCTTTTCTCATTTTACTTTTTATAAAATCTATAAAATTACACACCTGCTACATTACATATTATCTTTTTGCATAATATCAGTATTTGCATGAGGGTTTTAATTTTCCTTTAGTGCAAACTAAATTAATCTCATTTCTTTCTCCATCAAGTAACGTCGTTCTTATCCCACACGCTCTTCTCCTCGACCGCCTCAACTTGATATCTATGTTGTCATAATACCATCATCAAGGTATGACCTTTTCCATTATTTCTTATGTCATGGCATTTGGTAATGTTATTTCAAGAATTGGGTTCTCTCTATTTCTTCTATTCTAATATGCCTCCTATTCTTGTGGTATATGAAATAACTTTCTAAGAAGTTTTTTGTGCTATTCTTACTTCCAACAAAATGGCTTCTTCATATAAGATTTATGTTCATTTTTTTTATATAATTTCTATGATCTTAGTTTTCTTTTATGCAATGATTACCTTTCATTTAATTTCGCATCTATTGCAGCATATGTATCATTCTTATCAGTAAATTTAGAATATTTATATTTATTTTGTTATTAAGTTTGATGTTATTTTTTTAATCAATTGGTTTCTCTCTGGTTATTCTCTTTTAATTTAATAATGTTTTCCACCTCTATGAAAATGAGATCCAGATATGGTCTTTATCTTTAAACACAAAGAAATAAGTTTCTAATATGGGACTTATATTGATTTTTGATTAATTTCTCTCAACTTATTTTATTTAAGTTTGCCGATTTACTTTCTCATACTTTAAGATAATTTAGAATTAGAAAGGCACGTTAAACTCATAGATGATATATTAATTGTATGAATTGTTAAAAGGTTAAATTCATCTCTTATACTAAATTATGCTCTTTCCTGTATCCCCGTATTGTTTTAATAATCCATTGCAATTTACATTCCAAACCAACATTACATTCAGCAACAAAGGACCAGGTGTCATCTTCTCTCTTAAACAAAGAATGATTTTTTGTTTAATTTCTTTTTAATTTATCATTTTATTTTCTTCACTTGTTTTGCAAACTATTCTAAACAACACTCCTCATCTGATTAGGTACTTGTTTGCTTCTGGTCTGTTGTTTTCAATAAGGTCTGAATTGCTAAACTTGAAATATTATTTAATCTTCTTTTTTTTTTTTAATATCATTATGTACTCTTAGATTGTTATCTTATACACTTCATTTTATCTTTTTAATATGAAAATAATCTTACTATAATCATTTCTCTTTATTTATTAAAAGTTTAGTTAATAAGATATTATATCTAACCTACATATCTATTCATTATATGTGAACTACATAACTCTATTGAATATATTGACAGTTGACACCACCATTTTAAACAAATATGCATCTGTTGATTATATCTTACCATAGGATGTATCTGTTGATTATATTTTACTAAAGGACGAACATTTAGGAGGATAATTTTTAAACTCAATCTCAGAGGTACTTTTGGTAATTCAAAAGTCATATGTTCACTATATTGTACATTTTGTAATTCACTTTTTCCAAACTATTGGTTTTCTTTAATAGAAAAAATATGAACTTTTTTTTATCGGTAAATAACAATCTAACTTTTGATTTTCTTTACAGATTGAAAGTTAATAAGTACATGAAACACACCACATCAATAGGACAAAGTTAAGACAACACTGACAATAATAACGCAATAGGTAGTCCTTGTTCTAGATCTCCATGGAGTTCAAGAAACAAACCAATCAAGAGCGAAAAAAAAAAGTGATAATTAGCAGCTTAACCATTAGTCTGGTTAAAATATGGTACTTCAAAGAAATACAAATGAAATATATAATTAACATTTAACAATATACGTCATGAAATTGAAAATCTCCATTACATCTCTAGGCCTTGAGATTTATTAATGGGTCCATCTTTTGGCTATTCAAAACATTCAACTAATGGGCCCTACCTTGAATATGTTAATCCCTAAATTGCTAGATTTGAAAATTATATCCAATATTTTTCCTCTTAAAATTTTTTTGAAGATTTCTGCTGTTTGTTATCATCAACGAAGCCCATTAGACAATCCCGGGCTTCGGGTATTCTTTTGCTTCCTATTGAAAATTTAGTGGATTTTCAATTATTTTGGTTTTACCATCCATCGTCAGTAATTGTCCTTTATCCAAAATATGTGAAACAGTGAACTGTATGTTTGTTTTCCATGCAAATGATCCCTGCTATGTCATAGACATATTAAATTTATTGTTATACTTAAATCATCTTTTTCAGTTATTTCTTGAATAGGTATGTGGCGCAAATGCTCATTGGTACCTAGCAGACAGTGGGTCAGATCCTGGGGATGTTTTGCTGCTAACAAGCAGGTCACTTAGCCATGATACTTCTGGCCTTCGTCCTGCTTCATATAGAGCTGCTTCTGACTTTTCTTCCAGTACCATTTCCGCTGAAAGGTTTAGTATTTGCAGAGTTCATTTATGTACTCTGTCCATTTAATTCATTGGGTCTTTAGTGTTAATTCATACTGGTTATATTTCTCCTTGTTTTAAAAGAATTTATATTGTTGAAGAGTTCTATTCAACTAACGGGGCTCTTACTACATTTGCATTTTGATATCAGGACATCAGTGGCATTTAAGCTCATGCCACAAGGCAATGCTATATTGGACTGTTCTCTAATTTCTGCAGCCGGCCATGTAATACCCCAAAGCTATGTACCGATCTCTATAAGCCAGCTTATGGGTGACCTTTCTGCACCAGATAATATTTATGTAAGTTTATCTTTTTGCTTCAAAATAGCACTGCAGCCACTGATTTTATAAATTTTTGTTCAAGCATATTTTTCTTTTCTACTTTGCTTACAAAGTGGATGGATTAGAATATTTTTAAGATGAGTTAACACCAATTATGTATGGACTCTAATATTTTTAGATTGTAAAGAAACAAACCAAAATTGGAAAAGTTACAGTAGTGGATGCTTTTTGTTGCAGTTGCAAGTTCGAGTCAGCTCACCTTTCAAAAAATATAAATAAAAAGAAAACTAATAAAGAGAACATTTAAATGAGAAGAAAATGGATCACATGTTCCTACTTTGTTCCCAAAATGTTGTGGCTTTCAATCTTTGGAAAATTGAGTAAATATCGTGTTTTGGTTCATCTTCTATCATCTTTACTTGTTTGCTCGCTTTCAATAAGCATACATTATGTTATTCTATCCATTCTTAAACCCTCTCTTGCTCATGAAAATTGTAATTTTCATATGGTAATTTGGTATACTTGGATGAGGCCTTGGTGAACAACTCTCTGCTCTCATGAAGCATGCATTGAGGTTGTAAAATTTAATGGTCAATTTACATCTTTTTAAACTCACCAACTCAGGTAGGCTTTGCTTGGACACAAATCACAAGTAGGTGGAATCTTTTCCAGAATGAGAATTATTCATTTCATCGGTCATTTGGTGAACTGTGAAAAAATAAGAGTCACAAAAGGTGGGATACTGCTTTGGAACTCTTCTACCCCCAAATACTAATTGGCATCCATAGTTGATATTGTTTGGGGCTGAAAAATAAAAAAGTAACTGCTTCCCACCGGATGCAATCTGTGTTTTATGAGTTGTTCTAAATGATTTTTAGAATTGACAACAATCTTGTAAATTAGTTTTTTATATATATTTAATTTAGTATGGAATTATATGTTTTAAAGGTGATTAAATCTTGTAGTATTTATAAGAGAGTTTGGTGCTCAAAGTACAGTTCTTGTTTAGAATTCTAATATGCCATCGAATAGAAAATTTCTAGAACTCGGGCTGGATTGAGTTCTCAAGCATGAAATTCCAGGTTGAATCAAACGTGAATTAGAATTCCAAAGGAGTTTAGCAGCATTTTGAATTTCAGCATTCCAAATTCTCTGAATGCTAGGAAACATGAATTTGCCAAATTCTTATAACCAAACAGTCCTAAAAAAAAAAAGTGAACCTCACCTCTTCTGGTGGTTGGATTAATGATATGATTTGGATTCTAGGCGTAAGATGTCATTAGATTAATTTGATTGGATTTTACTAATGGTATGGGGTTTCTCGTTTTAGATTGAATAGCAGGTAGTTTTCAATGGCTTTGTTTTTTATTCTTAGCTGGATCAATGCTGACGGTGCTTGTGATTTTTTTTTTTTGGTTTCTGTATTTGGGATCCATGTTGGTATTTCAGATTTTTCTAATTGTTCTTATTTTCAATGATGTAGAATTATGAAGTTTTCATTGATATTCTTCATTCTTTTTAATATCTACAATGTATCAAAACATGATTTTTAATCGTAATGATTTAGTCAATTGGATTTGTGGAACTTCTGATGTTAATGTTTTATTGTACCAATGTATATTTTCCTCTTTATTCTTTCTTCATTGGTTTTTATTTTTTTTTTATTTTTCTTCTTCTTGATGTCTTTGCATTGGGTCTAACAGATTTGTGCCCATTACAACTTTGGACCACTGATTGGACTACTGATTGCATGTTGATCAATAAATTACCTTCATCAGTTTCTATCATCGTATGAACTTCTTTTGAGTTTTATTTTTTCGAATAGATCTAAGACTCTCTCTTACATGCTTCCTCCGCTTTTTTTTTTTTTTTGTCTTTTTTTTTTTTTTGGAGATTACTTTCCTTTCTTAAGCTTCCTCTGCTTGTATTCTATAGAAGTTGAAGCTTTTTAACATTTTTATGTTTGATATCTTTTATTAACTTTAATATTTGTAGAAAGGGAAGCCGTGGATGATTCATCTTGTAATCTCAACTTGTGATTATTGTATATTTATTTATCGCTGCAAAAATAGAGAAAACTACAATTCCTAGGTCCCATGATTAGGTAAAGAAACATTGTTTCAACAGTTGGGCATTTTTTTTTTTTTGGTCTCTTTAAAGATTGTTGTAATTAAAAATGTTAGTCTGGGTTGATTAGGTTGGAAATGAAAATTTACATTTTGAAGCTAAAGCTGTGCAAAAATGGAGCTTTTCATGCTAACCATACTTAAAATGGAGGATGCAGCCCGTCAGAAGTGAACAACAACTATCCTTCTCTAAAACCCTCCATCTATAGACTTGTAGAACTTATTTTAAGCTCAAGTAGAACCTTGCTTCTTGTTATCATACTTTTATTTTTAACTTCTTTTTAAACATGTTGTAAAAGAATTCAGTTTACTTTCATGTAAATGTTGGGATTGAATTCTTGGTATTCATACCAGATGGCTCATTTAGCAACGACTAGGTGCAACGCACGTACCAACCACCACTAATATATATAAAAAAAGTCTCTAGTGTATATATATATATATATATATATAATATATATATATATATATATATATTTATAAAGTCTTCATAGATTTAAGTAACTGTCTCATTCCTCTTTATGGCAAGAGGATATATTATTTGTTTGTTTGCAACAACTGGCTTCTAATAACAGATTGCATTTCATGCATCACAATCAGGACCACCAGGCCCACCGTAATAGAAAGCAAGACCTCCCCCCGTGGACGGAAATACATCTGATATGCCATAGCATTTGGGTTTGGAAACCTTTGTTTCGTACCAGTAATCAGGCGTTTTTCCACTGATGTTTTCATCGTAATAGAGGCATTTTCTGAAGTAGGCTGCTTTTCGAGGTCCTCTCTCAGGCCAAAGACCACTACCCATTTCAGTGCTAGTATGTTTTCCCCCGGGTACACTGTTGTAGAGTTGTCCTCCCCACTGAATGTAATCTGCATTTTTTGCCATGCTCTTGAATAAAGAACTCGGCCAGTACCCCAACGTTTTATTCTCAACCACTAACCACCAATTACCATTTCCTTGGTCCTGCGTAAAAATTGAAGAGAGATTTGTAAAGCCTAATAGACTTTATAAGAATTAAAGAGACAATTGAGTTCCAGTTTTTCCAAACTCTTTCCTTCATATTAGAAAAGAATAAGAAGGAAGCAAAAAGTAAGTCAGGTTTGCAATATTTTCTATGATTTTCATATCTTCACAGAAAAAACAAGTATTTTATCCAACAATGGATGGATGATTTAGGACATTAGGCTTGTGGGCTAGACTCATTGAAGTCGATGTATACACGAGGCCTAATCTAGAACTGTCATCAGGTTGGTGATAATGAAACAAATGGTTTTTTCTAGTAGTTCTTAATTAATGGTTTAGTTTTTGTTTTTTTTTAACCAATAAAAGTAGGGATGCTTTGCAAATTATTGAATCCATGATAAAGATATATAAGAAGGGCAACTAGAGAATTACCCTGAATATCTTCACAGCAATAATTATCTGCTCGGCACCATAGGAAGAAACACGTAAAGCACCGCCCAAGGTAAGCGCATGGCTTGTTTGAACAAAACCAGGGCATTTCAAGTTGTAGCAACCAACGTTATTATCCGTCTGATCAGAGACCAAAAAAAAAAAAAATAGCCCACATATAATTCAGCTTGTGTCATAAGCCAAATGTAGATCACCATCTCATGTATCATAAAAGAAAGTGTAGAATTAATTAATTTACTTACACCCCAAAACGTATAAAGTCGTGTTGCAGCATCTCCAAACAAGCTTGGAGAAACCTATGAATTTCAAGTGCATGAAAGAAAAGAATAAGCGAAATAAACAAATTTCAATCATATATCTATTATTATGCTATGTGATATCTTATCAGTGGGTCATGGCTGTCAATTTTGTTTTGGACCTCATTTAAGGATGCAATATGATATTTCTGCGTGCCAAAGTGAATATGGTATAAGCATACCTGACAACGTTAAACTACGCATGCATTCTCAAATCTAAACTCATAATATGAAGTTTTTTTTGTACCCAGTATAATCTGGGCAAGAGCAGGAAAAATGTGACCCAACCCGCTGGCCCGATCCTACTCGGACCCGCTTTTGACCTGTCAAATCCAACCCGCAAAATATGTAGGTCGGCCACAAGTAAGGATTTTCTAGCCCACATAGAAACGGGTCAACCATAACCCACTTGACCCATGTGCAGATGCATCTTTCATCCTCGTTCCTAATTTTTAGCGGAAGAGAGGCAGAGAAAATGAAAGAGGAAATATAAATTGGAGATGAAGAAAGAAGAAAAAAAGCTTCTGCAATTACCCATCTCCACTATTACCCGTATCTATCCCCTCTGCAGACCAATCCCAAATCCTAAAACCCTAACCGACCCTCTCTCTGCCCAAACCCCAAATCATCCTCCCCACCCAGTGGTGGTTAAGGGGAGCGGGGCAGGGAGGGGAGGGGGGCAGTGTTAACCCAGAAAAAAATTCAAATCAAAAGTAAAGAATTCTCATATTGAAATCTTATGTGCGAGGGAGAGAACTTACCATCCACCCAGAGCTCACCAAATCGAAGCTATCTCTTCTACCGACAAACATAGTACCTTTGGTACTTTCACTTGGCACCTCCACGCGTGGGTTCCATATATTGATAACTCCTTCACCTCCTTGAAGACTCTTGTCGAAACTTAATTTGACACTCTGTCACATTGCACCAAAATAGTCAAAAGATAACACTTCATACTCAAACTTTCGGTTATTGGAAATTAATAAGTTGTAAGTTTTCATGTTCACAAACTTATCACAACAATCACGTCGACTGACAATAAGTAACTCTAACGAATCAATCACCATCATCTCAACAATAAGTGTACCAAAAGAAATGCAACTCAAATTATTACTCACTTCCAATTGTGCGGACGCAGCAGCCAAGGACCTGGCTCCGAGTAAGTGTCTCTTTCGAGTCCTTTGAATGGGAATTGTTCCTTCTGGACAACTTCCGCTTTTATGCCACAACTGTTCTAGTAGTTTTGAAGATGACATATTTTCTCCATCATAAATGCTTGGTCTCATCTGTAATATATGTGCCAAAAAAAAAGAAAAAAGAAAAAGAAAAAACCATTCCAGCAGGTTAATATCAAGGAAACAATCCTAAGACTCTACTAAAGTATAAAAGGGACAATGCATGATACGGGTTGGGATGACTAAGTGATCCGAATTTTTCCACATGGCCTGCCACTAAGCTAAAGTCTCACTGGTTTCTACACATTCCTGCTGGTAGGTACACAGGGAAGCACGGAAACCATTAAGAGTAAATAAAACAAGGGTTTGAAAAAAAAAACCTGTATGGTGTGATTTTTGAGCAAGGGATGGTCAAACGCAGGCTGCTTATAGATATCAACACAGTCAATGATATCGCCATCTTCGCTCTGTAGCCACAATCACAAAAAAAGGAAAAACATCATCACCTTTGGATTAAAACATTCACTATTTATACGCTATAACAGGTTGCGTCACTCAACCAAAACTGGAATCGGTTCAAAATATAAAATTCCACACTCGCCTATAACCTGTCAAACCCGCTCCCACCCCCTCAGATCCCTATAAAACCAATCCTTTTGCTTGTGCAATATCTCAAACCCATGACTTAATGATGCAAACCAAAGGTTTAAACCATCAAGAAAAGGTAGAGAATGGCTTTAAAACCGATCCATTGTGAGATATTAGATGTTAGAAACAGAGAAGAAGGAAAAAGTCAAAATGCTAAAAGCAAAGGAACCACCTTAATGGTCTTGATTGCAGGCTTATTGAGTCGTTTAAGCTCTCTTCTTATCTCCAAATCTGCAAGGGTTTTTCTTCCTATTGCAGTAGAAGCTCCATGAACATAAATTAAACTGTGGAGTACCAAAACCAACACTACCTTTTGGCAAGTTACTTTTCCCATTGTACTCAGAAAACCACCTACGTACGTACAAAACCATCATGATAACATATCATATATAAAGAGATGGAAAAGATGATACTACACTTTGATAATGGAGGAATGAGCAAACCTTCAAATCAATACCGCTTTTCTGTTGTAGTCGGAAGAGGGTGTGGTTTGGAGATATATATATATAGTGTTAGGAGTCAATGAAAAATTAATGGAAACTTATCCCACCAATGTGAAAAATTAATGGAAACTTATCCCACCGATATCTCTGTACTAATGTGATCATCTGTCTTTCTAAAACGAGAAAGATTACAACGTTATCAAATAAAAATAATTTAATTATAATCTAGGCATGTTTGGTCATGGGATGTTTATGGGTTGGCCGTGCTAAATCTTAAAGAAGGATCTCGACGACTTTTTCTGTAAATTCCTTCCCCTTTCTCTCTTTTATCTATATCTAAAAAATCTAATAATGCAGCTAGAAATTGATCTCTCAGTAGTACCAACAACCATTAATTTGTGATTAAGACGACTGATTTCTTTTCTGAGTTTTACATAGAACCCCATAGTTTACTTGGCCAACTTCTTTTATTTAACCTATTTTATCTACAAAGTTTAAATTAGAGATGTAAAACGTGTGGAAAATCATGTGACCTGCATGTCATGGGTCCTACGTCGGGTCAAGCATGGCAATGGCCATTAGAGAAATAAGCATCTCACTATAAACAATAGATTTGATCTGCACCCACCAATAAAGATTCCCAACCGGATTAGTACGGATGCGGGTTTCTGGGGAAGAAATGTTCAAGAAGCGTGGCTCTTCGGGTCCAAGCTATGTAAGAAATATGGGAGCCCGGGGGTTTGTATTCTATCCATTCTATTTCATCCGGCAAGTAGAAGCACATGCGAAGAGATCTGTGACTTTTCAATCGGCAGAATGCATATAGATCTCCGACCGCATGTCGAAGTCTCGCACATCCAAAATCAAATAGCAAAGAAAATAAAATTAATTAGATCCAATAGGGGATGAAAGTACATGATAAATGTTTAAAGAGAATCATACATGAGTTTTACATTGAACACCATATTTTACAGGAACACCAAACTTCTTTTGGTTAACCTAGTTCATTAACTTACACCAGAGTTTAAATTAGAGATGTAAAATGGCCCGTGCCGGCTATCTAGATCTGAGCCCAGTTGTGCCTGGTCTGTGCTATGCTTACCTGTAAAATGTCACAGGCCGTGCCTAGGTTGGCGGAGGCTCGGGCCTACACAACCCACACGAGCGAACTGGCCAGTGCCATGCTACATCATGCCCTCCACGGGCCTTATTGGGCCGCGTTGACCATCTCTCCTTTTTTTTTTTTTTCTGTTTATAAAAATTTTTAAATATAGATTTAATGCTATATGTAGATTTGAAAGAGTATATTTCCAATGCTCCACCATTAACGGTAAGTAATAATCCCAATTGGTTGGAGGAAATAGCAACTTCCCAATCTAATGCCCGTTTAAGTAAGGGTAATGACATTGATTACCATCTGAAGGCAAATCGTTACCAATCTTTAGATAGATAATTCACATCCATATAAAGATAATTTACATCCATATATGTATGAATTATGCCGATACCCATAAGCTGAGTCGAGATCCTGTTTTCATTGAAATAAGGGGATACTGTTTTACCCTAATGCACCTTCCATGGAATGAAAAAAAAAAAAAAAAAAGAACATAAAAGATTTTATACAATTGGCATGATTTGATAGGATGAAACAGCATCTCCACGTTTTAACGAAAGAGGGGATCCGAATTCCCTATAAGTTAATACCCCTGTGAATTAATACCATTTTGGGAAGATAATTTCCGTAATCCCATCCTAGCCAAAAGGCCCATAACCCATTGACCTGGCCACCCGACATGGCCCAGACATGCCGAGCCCGCCCCAAGCATGTGGGCCATGCCACAGGCCCTTGGCCCAGCCAATGCCTGGGCTAATCAACATGTACACGACGCATTGATTGGTGTGTTGAGTTGTGCTAGGCCTGGGCGGCCCTGCCAAATTTACATCTCTAGTTTAAATTTTAAAAAAATTGCCCTGAACATTATGTTGTCGCAAGTCTACAAATGCATCAGTGATTATATATATTAAAGCAACATTCATCTTCACAAGAGAGCGACATGTGGCACATCTCCAAAAATTCTCGCAAAGCATCATGAGAATTCAAATAGATTCCCCAAATCTCCTCTAATCTTGGTTCTCTATTATCTACTAATTTAACTCCATATCAACAAATGGAAACACATTTACATGAGTATTTGGTGGATATGATCATCTAATTTTCTTTAGAGTGCGATCATGGGCTAGGACAAGCTTATTTGGTGATTAATGTACCTAACAATATTTTTCCCATTTTACTGTAGTTTAAATTGTCTCTATAACTTATTTGTAATCTTAATTATTCAGTTTAAACTATTTTTTATTTTTCACTCCTACCATTAGATAATAAAATTTGTTTCTTTTATATTTCTTTTTTTTCTTAGAATATTTCAAAGATATTTAAATCTTTTATACTTTTTTTCATTTTTGACCCATATTGAGCATGGGCCTCTTACAGTAGTTTTTATTATATATTAAAGAGCAGGTGAATTCATGGAAAAGCGACACGTGGCGCATCTTCAAGATTTTTGCACCCCTTCATTCCGGAATGCATCTTCAAGATTTTTACACCCCTTCATTCCGGAATGGCCCTTCCCCTAAATCTAATCAAACCTTTTCATGCATATTAGGTGGGCGAAATATCCCTATAATCTCGCACGTCTTCTCTCCTCCTGCAAATTGGAAGATTGCATTGACATGATTCGGATTGAGACCTAAACCGAATGACTTACGGCGGAAATAGATGTGGATTTTAAGTTGACATTTTTAAGTCTGGATATAGATTGATCTGACCCACACTCGATCTATCTCCATTCCAAACGGCAACAGGTTCAGGTGGGGTTACAATTGGGCCCATATTGTCCTAAAATCTGTATCTGGGCCTACAATCGATTTGGGCTTGGATTAATAGATCATATCCTTACCTGGGTTTAAGTTTAATTTGAAGACTCATAAAAGTGCTTCATCCAAAACCCAGAGAAGACCCAACTACTTGGTATACTTTGAGCTGGGACAGTTTCATGGAATGACCCGGGTAGCGTAAGGGATTGTTTGTACACCAAACTGAGAGAAAAAATAAGCACAAAATATTGGATCCCTGTCCCACTGGTTTTCCATAAATTTGCCCTCAAAGACATAAGTGAATAATGTTTTGATTATCCATAGAAGGGGTGCTAATTAATAAAGGGTCATCTTGGATAATTTTGACATGCCCAACATACATATACATACATATTATATGATATACATTTGAAGTATGTGTACTTAGATCCTCAGATTTCAACTAGGAGCCCAAGGGACCAAATTAGTGGATTCTTCCAACACAAGTCCTTCAAGTTATACATGGGATGATGATCGTTGTTGTCGTTTTAGCGTTCTTTTATTAATGGTTGTGAATCTTGGGTTATTAAATTTTATTTTATTTTTTTTCTCGTTTTGGATAGGGATGTGTTTGGATGGGTTATTGAGTGAAGTTGCAGTTGAATTGAGTGGAAATGACCAGAAATCAGCAACTCTAAAATTCAATCACATGCGTTTTTATGGTTCAGTTTGAAAGTTAATTTTTTTTTTTTTTTTTTTTTTTTTTTTTGGAATGTGATTTATTGATATGAGTTCTAAGACAGGTAGTTGCATATTGGTCACATTTCTACTTGAGGTGGTTGGAGAAGCTCATCAAAAAAATTTTAATCATCACAGAATAAGGTAATATATTCTCCTACTTCATATAAGAATATCAAAATGCAAGATGAGGCATTGTTTTTTTATTTTTTTAAATTTCCAGATCTACTATTAATTAACTATCATCAGAATATCAAAGCTCAAAGGAAAAAAGGATCTCAGACCTCATAGGAGAAGTTGGAAACGGGTTGGATCTGTATTCCAATTTGCATTCCTATTTGCAAAAAGAGGAGCAGCATACACATCATCTTCATAGAATAAGGTAATCTATTCTCCTACTTTATACAAGAATATCAGAATATTAGAATACAAGATGAGGCGTTGATTTTTTTTTTTTTTTTTTCCAGATCTACTATCATTTGTTGTATCTTTCTTACTATATATTTTTAAAATTTTCATTTCATGCTTATGTTTAAGAAATATTAAGTTTTATTTTATGGACTCCAATTTCGAAAAATTCTATTATCTGTGATTTATTATATGGACTCCAATTTTATTCAAACCGATTATATAAGTTTTATTCTTCATCATACATTATATTATTCATAATTACTCTTTATACTTTCCATTTTCTTTGAGCCAAATTTTATTCAAACTTTTTCCTCCTAATATCTCTTCCCCTGCCCACCATTCAAATCTATCTAAGGAATGCATGGCATCAGAAAGAGTGAAAAGACATGCACATCCATGGACCCTTTTAGGTTTTGTAAACCAGGTTGAGTTAAAAATGGACCTTCTAAGGCTGCTTTGGGCTCGATATTAATGGAGTACATTGGCCCCCATCATAGGCAGAAGTCTTGAAACCCAAAAATTTACATACACCCTATAATGTCAAGTGGTGTTTGGATATGAAGGTCATGCGTTCCAATTAGACATTTTCCAACAGTATGGTTGGTTACCGGTGAAGAAAAAAAAAAACATTGGTTGGTCTGCTTATTAAAGTACTGCATGCACTCGCAGTGTCAGCTACACTCTTAGCTCTAACTATGAACTGGTCAAGTCCTTTGAAGAGATTTTTTTTTTTTCACAAAATTAAAACCTACAGGACTAAATGATACAACCAGTCTGCCAGTCCAGGTTTCAATACATTAAACTACTAAGAGCCAAGAAAATAATATTTTATAGAATATAATCTTTCATTTTTTAAAGAAAAAAATATTGTGCGTTTGGTAATTCAAGAAAATTTTGAAGAAAAAATTCTTTTCTTTCAAAAAGCTCAATATTCCCTCCTATAGCTCCCCCTTGTAGAAAACTTTCTACAAGATAAGAATATTTTAAAATGACTATTACAAAGTGGTAGAGTAAAGTAAAGGTTTTAGTTCACCAAATCCATTATAATGTGTATGATTACATATATGGAAAAGTAAAGTAAAAGTAAATCTCACGAGACGGTAAATGTGTAGTAAAGTAAAGGTGAGATAAAGTACATGGTGAAGTAAAGTGGGAAGGAATGGTAAAGTAGTTTCTTTTCTTTACTTTACTTTATCACATTTTATCGTAGTTTTATATGGTAAATAAAAAATGACTTGTTTATGGGTGTGGTAAGGTAAAATAAAGATTGATGTCATATCATGGTTAAAGGTGAGGTAAAGTAAGGTCAGATGAAGTATGTGGTAAAGTAAACTAGGAGGAGAGAGAGAGAGAGAGAGAGAGAGAGAGAGAGAGAGAGAGTTATAAAGTAGTTATTTTTTTATTGACTTTACTTTACTATACTCTACCATAGTTTTATGTGGTAAAAGAAAAGTAACTTATAGTAAAAACATGAAAGTTAAACTTTACTTTACCACATTAATTTTTTATCTAGACATGATAAATTACATCTAAATTAAAATATTTAATAAAAAATTATTTTTATAATGTAATTTACTTTAATCACAACACCTTCAAACTGCTCAATTTAAAATCTGTAATATTCTTAAAAAATTTCCAAACAGTAAAAATATTATACTGTTATAATATTGCATTATTGTATTCTATTCTATTTTATTCTTGCAATATTTAAATATGTAAATATTTTATTCTGTAGACATCCAAATGGGCCCTAAACTATTTGGTTGAATGATGGAGACTTATAAACATTATTCATGTTTTATTTTAATGCATTGACGCTTCATATCGTAGTTCTTTTATATGATTTTCTATATACTCATTCTATTTACTAAATCTTTAAAATAATTTTATTTCTTATTTCTGCTCACCATTTTGCTTTGTCTTTTTCATTCTTATAAGGTTCATATAACATTCATGAATGGTATATGGAAGTAGGAATTTTAGTTATTCCATTGCAGGATGGAGCGTCAACATCAGCCTCCTCTCCGACTGCATCCTATAATATGTTACATAGTAGAGACAGCTCTGACATCGTCGCCATTGATTCCATAAAGAACATGGTAAGTTTGACTCGAACATGATTCGATGTTTTGCTTTTGACGATTGATTTAGATTTATATATAAGATTCTTTTAAAATATTTGCCTTTATAAAAAAAAAAAATCATGCCTCCCATATGCATTTGACCAACAATTACTTTCTATTTATATTTAAATTTACTTTCAACTAACATCTCTCTATCAAATATCCATGCCCCATGAATGGGAAGGCATAAAGGTATATGAGGTTCTCCAAAAGATGGTGACCAATATTGAATTTCCTATATATATATGTATTAAATTTCATTTTTTTTGTTTACTCGGTGTTTACTTTCAATTTAAATTGGGTTTTTCTTCGATGAATTAAAGGCTCGCGTTGGGTGCGGGCCTTGAAGCGTTAGTATATATTAAAGCAGCAGCCCTCTTCGTGAAAGAGCGACACGTGGCATGCTCTAATTTCAAGAAGTTTTTAATACTCTCAATGACTCTCCAACACTCTCCAAACTAACCACCTAAAATATCTCAATGCAAATCAGGATATTATTGAAATAGGATGCATACTAAATTCTTTTACTTACTTGTCTAAAACTGTAGAGGTGGTAAATGGGTTGGGTTGGGCTACATGGGTCAGATTCGCTTATCAAATGAGTTAGGTACTCCTAACCCGTATCCAACCCGTTTATTAAACTGGTCGGAAACTCCTAACGCGTACCCGACCCGCCCCACATTAACCCGCATAACCCTTGCAGGTTATAACGGGTCGGGTTGACCCTCACAACTTACACCCAAACCTAAATTTATTAACAATGCTTTAAGGCATTGACCATACCAAAGTTTAAATTAGACCCAAACCAATAAGTTAATTTGTGAAAATGAGATAAGATCTAAAAGAACAATCCTTAACTATTGGTGCAATTTAAAACCTATCATGATAGGCAATATGGACAAGCTCTATTTGGGGCTATGATAATTCTAATGTTAATTTATTTTGTATAGGATCTTAAATTAGACTTAGGCTTAACTGATGTTGGGTTGAAAATTTAGGCCTAGGCCTGGGTTATGACGCTATAATTCACCATTTTCTTTAGCTTGTGTCAAGGAGAAAATAGTATGAAAACTAGCATGAACTCAACTAGTACTTGATTATTTTGTTTTATTTATGTTACATTCATTGTATTTTCTTCACATCCATAATCCTCCTAAGAGAGAAGAGCACACAAAAATATTCTTAAGTAAGTTGACAAAGGGTCTACTTTAGAAAAAAAGAAAGAAAATGAATTATTTATACAATGAGTATAGTATACATTTTTTTTAAATAGTGACTATAGAAATAGAAAAACAAAATTAATAATAATGAAATAAAGTTTTCATAAGAATTTAAAAAATATTATGTCAAAACAAAAAAGATACACTATGTAAAATTAAGTATTGAGTATAAGTCTTAGCTATAATAATAATAAAAAACGGGTTATGTGGTTTAAACGAGCTAACCCTAACCCGATCTATTTTAATGCGGATTAGAAAAGCTTGATCCAGGACTGACCCGTATATTATGCGAGTCGGGTGGGTCGGGTCAAGTTGGATTGGCAGGTCAAGTTGGCTTTTGCCAGCTCTATCTAAAAGAAACTCTACAAGAGAGATTTTCATGTAAATTTGAATTTGATTAAGTTCAAATCTTACTTAAAAGCAAAATTTCTCCATTTGTAAAAGATTTCCTACTAATTAGGCTTTTAACTTCAATTACTACTTGGGGGATCAGGCCCTTTTCTTTTTTTCTTTTTTTTCTTTTTTTTTGTTTTTGTTTAGATTAGTTTCTAGATAGAGAAGTTCATGCGGCCAGCAAAGAATCAGAGGCTTCCTCTCTCCAATTCATCCTCCCATGTACCCAAATGTGATATCTGTCATGTAACCGCTAATCACTCATTAATGACTTCACATTTCAGTATTCACATTTCCGTGAGTCCTTCCTTGGCAACATCATAACACGAAAGTAGGTTTTTTTTTTTTTTTCTTGATCATTATTTTTATATTATGGATTTATCACCTTTTCGCCAAAATTCTAGTGGCAAGATTTAGGTGAGAAATAAACATATTTACTTTGCCTTTTTCTTTTCTTTTATTCATTTTCTTTCTTTTGTTCCTTTTTTTATATAACTCTTCAAGGGCTGCTTCTACCAAACAAAATATATTTGGGATCTTCTTCATCTTTGCTAAGATCCAATCCATGTAAGATTTTTCTCTCTTACATAATAAATTAAAGATATGATTTTAAAAAATTCTATTTAAAAACCAGCAATCTTTTCCAATATTAGAATTTGATACCATTAATTCATTTTGTCCTGCAAATTCTCTTACACTTTTATCTAAATCTTAAGAGTGACTATCCATTGCTTTCGTTTTACAAAAAAACATATATCAGGTTTTTTTGGCTTTTCGTTAATCTCAAAGGACAATCACGAAGTGATCAATTTCCAAGCAACTCTTAACATCCTATATGCACTCTCTTTCTCTTTATACAATTGTGCCATTGAAGTCTACCATATCTATACATAAGATTTGGTGCAGCCCATTTAATCAAATGCCACTTGTATGTTGGTTTTGATAGGCCCTAACTATGATAAAATTAATTAAACAATTCAACAGATTTTGATGGGCATAACAACAATAATGGATTAGCAGTTTAAAAAACAATTCAGAATTCAAAGCAAGAACAAAGAATAAAGAAAAAAAAGACATATAAATCATGGAAACCACGAAAGAAGGAAGAACAATAGTGAATTAGTTATAAAGTTATGATCATCAACAGTGATGAGGTGGACCACGCAGTGCAGGTGGGCCATCATGAGGTCCAAGTTAGGTACACTAGAGGCAACGCATCTTTTTTCTGACGCTATAGTTAGGAGTTTCCTATAGCATTTCTGGTGTTCCACGAATTTTTTATCGGCACAATTGCACCATTCCCTACCAAAACAAATTGTAGTTTGGACCTAAGGAGGAAATATACTGGACTTAATTGAACACGGTTTTACCAATATGGCACTGCACATAAATTGATATATGAGATTTAAGGTCCTTTTGCATAACTAGTATGGAATTCTTCGAATTGAGATCAATGTAATTCTACTTCTAACATACTGTCTTTAATACTAATATGCTTTTATATCTTTATTTGAATGCAACTATATTTTTTAATAACTATCATGGGATTTTTGAGTTTTTTTTTTTTATGTTCTAACATGCCTACTTAAATTACGGGTGCCTTATAATGATAATGGATTATTTGAGAGGTTTACTTTCCCTATTTGGCTTGATCAAACAGTAAGGACCTTACTCTCTTTTCTTAAGCTTAGTTCTGATGTAATTTTATTTCGGTATCTTTTTGTTTTTTATGGGTATTTTTTTGAACTTTACACCCATTCCATTCCAACTCCTCATATGTTTAGTACGAAATAAAAAGGCATAAAGTTTGTACTGAATCTCCATTTTCAGCACCTTTATATTGATTTACCTCTGGAATCTTTTAAAATCAATTAAAAAGAGGATTCGTAATTTTTAATACTTTCCTAATAGTTTTGTAAATGCACTTTTTAAAGGAAAAGGGGGTCAAAACTGCTAATATGTTTTTTTTTTTTTACATGCAAATATTTCAGCATTTGTCGATACATTGTTGGGAACCATGCTATAAAACTATGGTTTAAACCTATTTATAAAAGAAAATGTGGATTTCCTCACACTGGAAGTGTACGGCTGCACATCTACAACAACCTATCCTATAGAATCTTTACACATGTAATGTTTCAAAACATGGATCGCCAATGGAAAAAAAAAAAATTCAAAATGCTAAAAGCAGAGGAGTAGAATTCATTGACTAAATAGGAATTCATTGACCTGACAGATGATTCCATTAAAGACAATTATAATATATATATATATATACATATTTATATCTATGAACCCGATTGAGTTCAATTGCCAATTTCAACTTCAATTTTGACTGCTTATTTATTTTGACTCCTCCCGGATTCCCTCTCTCTATGTTTCCCATCAACAAAAATGTGATAACGTTACTCTTCGTTTGGAGTCCCCACCTTCGTCTTCTTTGAATATCTTTTTCGCTTTGAAGCATGATATGAACACAGTAATAAATAAATTAGATTTAAATGATTTCAATTTATATCTATCAACTATGAAGTGGTATTTAGAGGATTTACATTATCTTGCTCTGCTGCAAGTGTGCATTTTTGCTGCACCTCTCCATCTCCGGCATGTTAGACTCATGGTTAAGCAACCCAGACTATTGAGACAATGGACCAGAGAGTATATAGAGGATGCAGAATGACTAGGTTGATCTTGGAACTATTGTTCCTCTATTCTTATATATTCATATGTAGGCTACTGGTTGAAGAGTCGTGATCTTTGAATCAGAAAGATTGCAAGGAAATCCTCCATCCATGGTGGGAGTAAAACCTGAAATGAAAGCCATATTCATTGGATCAACATTATGAAATGAAAGCCATATTCATTGGATCAACATTTTGATAGTTGAATGGTTTGGTTTTCCAGTCATTCATTTTTGGGCCATGGCTATCAAATCACCCTTCCCTTTCACTGCATTCATGGGACGCAGACTATAGTATCAATTGAAATGTTGCATTAATATTCAAACCTAGATGTGTGATCATTGATATTAATTTGTGTAGGACTCGTTTGAAAAATTGTAACACGTTTTGCTTTTTGTTGATAGAGTTCTTCCGAATGGTATGTATAGTTATCTCAATTGAATTTTATTAACTATCTTTCAAATGGTTTGTGCACTATCATCTTTTCTTCCAATCAAGATTTCTTCTGTGTGTATGATGAATCTTCAAAGGAAGCGACCATCATATTTACTGGGAAGACATAATCAGCAACCAGTGATGAGTTTCAATGATATAACAAATGAGGCCAGGCCTACTGTTTCTTTCTTTTCTTGATAACCAAGCTTATTGTTTCTTGAAGCCTTTTCTTCATTAGGCTTGATGGTAGATATTTTCTCCAGGATTCTCTTAAAGTGCATTTTGATGATTTATGGGAAAATAAAAACTGCATAAGACCATTCACAAAAATAATAATAATAATAATAATAAGTATAAATGCCCAAATCATATGTGGATTGTATATTAGGAGAACAATTTAATAAGCGATGCCCAAATCATAAATGCCCGCACTGAGCATGGGCAACCAACCAATGACATTTGTAGCATGAGATTTAGCATATTGAACTGGTTTTTTTTGTTCTTTTACTTATAATGAATAGAAGTTCATCATGTTATCTACCGCAACCTTTATGAAACTTAATAATGACTGTCAATTCATTTGAATTATATATCCTAATGCCCTACTCCAAAGAAAATGTGTTCTGTATCATGCCTGATATGGTTCCTAAAATATATCTACATGGGAGTTTGAAGCCACTCAAAATGTCAGTTTGCTACAGTCCTCTCCTTTACATTCCTATTAAAGATGGGTTGTTTTGAAAGCTTATAAATATAGAATCGAAGAAATGTTAGAAGGAATACCTACAAGAAAAATGGACATGCAAGTTTGTCTTCTCTTAACTCCCTTAAATTATTTTGTATTTACCATTGATGTTGCCATTTCATAGTTCCTAACTTTAAGCCTGCAACAGGCGGACATGACCATCGGCTTGACACAACCTGATGATCATGTGGATGCATTGGTCATGTGCAATTCTATATGAAGCATGAACATCTAACTTCAACCATCAAAATACACTTTTCTCAATAATCAATAGTCAAATATATGAGTGGACTGTTGCAGGTAAGGATAAATCCCTATGATTGCTGTAATTTCAAATAAAAGGTTTATTCCCTCCCGGGCCTCTATAATCTAATGATTAATCACATGTAAAGATTTTCTATTTTAGATATGTTGTATTGGAAACTTCAATTTAACTGTTACAAGTGATATTGTCAACATAGACAATTGACTGTTAGGCTATGTCGTTTGCTTCTCCATTTTTATGTCTACTTTCATTTTGATTTTTCCATTTCTTGTCTCACATTGGTTATCTTCTACTTTAACCGGATGCAACTTGATTTGTTTCTCAAAATATGAAGCTAATAAATAAATCATTTATTTTTCTGACAAGGGATAAACTTTAGACTACTTCTGTGGGTTTTATTTAGACATTTGGATTATAAATACCACAATATATTTTAGACAAATTTAAAAACTTTAAAAAAAAATTTAATGTTAAATGTTATGCATTGCGTCCCCCGTGTTTAAGTTTTAGATTTACTCTATCCTCGTATACCTTTAACTTATATATTAATTAGTAAAATTCTCAATATAAAGTTATGGTAACGTAATTGGTAATAGCCAATACATACGGTTCTTTATTCTTAAGGTAATGTGATCAATTACTATCTATCATGAGTTTTTTTTCTTTTTTTTTTTAATTTTAAAATGAATAGAGAATTATCTATTAGGACACCTGACCTAACCTGTAAAAATCATGGGTCGGGTCGGTCGGATAGCGTTGAGGGCAAAGAAAATTGCCATTTGGATTGGCCTAAGCATGAACCACACCCGACTGATTGTCGTCCGGTCAAAACAAATCGAGATTGGTCAAAATTGAATTCCAAATCAGTCTCTTCCATTATTAGATTTATATAATCAGTTTTTTTAGGATAACGATGGATAAATCATTATTGTCAGAGAGGAAAAGTATGACATTTTTCCTTACTCCCCCCAACTTCAAACCATAACTAATAGGAGCCTCATGAGATAATAATTCCATTTATACAGTAAGTTATCATACGCCCATACAGAAGCTACAGATAACATCACAAATTTGGAAGTTACACATGAGATCAGCAGTTCGCAACACCAATGGCAAGAACCCTACCAAAACGACACATCTAAAAAGGATGAAACTATAGGTGTTATGGAATTTCGAAGTGAACAAGTGAACTCCTCAGAGACCATGCCAATGATTCGAGTACAGAAGCTACACATTACATTCACAAACTTGAAGTTAAACATAACATCAGTTGACAACACCATGAGATGAGAAAAAAAAAAAAAAAAAGAGGTTATAATTCATAAAAGGGCACACACATCTACAGCAATCAAATTATAGGTGCCAGGGGATTTCAAAATGAACCCCTATGACCATGCTCAAAGATTTGAATTTTTTTATAATGTAATACAAGATCACGTTTTAGCTTTGGTAATTTGGCTTCTTTTTTGCCTTGATAATGGGTTTTTTACTTGGGTTTTTAGATTCCAGTTCTATAGATTTGGATATCTCATACATAGCGCAAACTGCAAGTAATATGTATGAGAAACTTGAAGAATTCAACCAAAACTATCATTTAACAGCCTCTAAATAAAATCAAACAATGAAAGCACATCCCGAAAAGTAAAATCCTAAAATGAAAACAAAAACAGCATCTCATAGTCTATCTCTCTCTCTCTCTATCTATCCACACCACTGGTCCAAGCAATCAGAAGGCCACATCATTAATGGTTGTGATTTCTTATGGCTAACTTAGAAACGAGCAGAGAACTAATTAGCTGGCATTTCGGTATGGCAGGGAGTCAGGGACTAGGGGGACTCATGATGAGAAGTATAAATGAAAGATACTGACAGCTGCCTGTAGTTTAAGATTTCCTTATTTTCGAAAGTGAAGTTAATTTCTTTTCTTTTTTTTTCTGATGACAAGGAACCCTCCGACCCCTCTTGTGGTTGATCATCAGTAAAACCCCAGATGCACAAATCTTTGAAGCTCAAAATAAGAAGCTAAACTACAACTTTGGAAGGGAAATCATAGAGAATTGACTGGGACGGTGTTGTAGGTCCACAAGGCCCTCTTGTGACCAATCTATGTTCTCCACACATCTAAACCCAAGTCTGACACTCATCTTATAGGCCCAAAACTCAATCATGCAATCTTCCCAAATGGATCCTTATCTGATGGTTATGATTTAGACAATTTCAAGGCCCTCAAAATAGTACCATTACAAAATCTTGCTGGTGGCCATGGACTTCCCGCCATCCAAAGGATACCGTCAGCATTTCTTGTGACACAAGAGTTAAGAATTTCATCATCCAAGAGGCTGCCCCACATGTCCCAATGTGAAACACATGTGATCTAGGCCCTTTGCTGGGTGGGGCCATATGCAAGTGATCATAAAATAAAAATGGCATATGATACATTTTTTTTTGGGAAAGACGAAGGATTAACTTTTCCCATCACTGGACAGATCAGATTTCATTCTTAGAAAAGGATGAAATAGCTTGCAGTTCTTAAGTTTAATATAAATCTCCCTTGTGAGTTTCCATTGTGAGTTTCCATTGTTGAAGAGTGTCTTCTTCGTGAGAAGGTTCCTGCGGAAACCTCGTTATTGCGTTTCGGCACTTTTCCACCCAAGCCCTAACCCCAGGGCCTACATCACTTTGTGTGAGTATATGGCCTGAATTGGAGGGGCCGTGGTTTGGACTCCATTGTTCAGGAGGAATCTGTGAGATCGTAAGTTGGTAAAACTGCTTCATCTCTTCTCTTTACTTCAAGTGTTTCAAGTCCCCCTTGATACACACAGAATCAGGGAGGAGTCCTTCTCAATCAAAGGAATAAAAAAAATGGGCTTCTTAGAGAAGAGATGAACAGGCACCCTTAGGAACCCCATCCCCTTGCAGATCAGGAGGATCAGGGAAGAGTCCTTCTCCATCTTTGTTTCTAATATCCCACATCATATCTCCAAAACTGAACTGGAGGCTATGTTTTGGAAGGCCGGGAGAATAACTGACGTGTTCATCCCTGTAGACAAGTGGAGCAAGAGGCTTCGCATTCATCAGATTTGCGACTTTCAGATTAGTAGAGAAAGCAGTGGAGCTAGCAGAAGGGATCTTGGGGTGGCAGGAAAGTCCAGGCCAACATAGCTCAGTTTAGCTCCAACAGAAGAGTGATAAAGGATCGGTAGAGGCCAAAGGAGGGGTGGAAAACCACTTCACAGCCCTTTGCTCCGGCAGAAGTGCTCCCTCCAGAAGGTTTCTCAGAGAAGGTGATAGCGACAGGTGCAGAGGGTAGCTGTGAAAGGCTGAACTCAAGAGCAGCAGGGTGGATAGTGAAAGAAGGCACAAGAAAAGGAGTCAGGGTAGCGCCATGGGTGATAAGGATCAGAAGAAATAGCGCCATGGATGATAAAGGAGCAGAAGAAATCACTATATCATAGCCTGGTGGGATTCCTGAAATCAAAATCAGGTGGCATCAAACAGGCAGAAAGATGGCCGGTTAACTGCTCAGGGATAAGGCCTTGCAATACTCAAATGCTAGATAATCAGGTGGTTTGGATGCAGTTCTCCTCACAAAAGGAGGTTGAAGAAGTCCTCCTTGTGGCAGCATCTAGAGGATGTCCCTCTCCCTTTTCAGTGTTGGAGAGATGGATGGAGGTGTTGGGCTCCCCACCAAACACTTCTTGGGTTACAGTTAAAGGCCTGCCTCTCCAGGCGTGGCATGAAGTGCTCTAAGGGAACTTGAGCGGATAGGTTGACGGACAGTGGAGATTGATGATGTAAGATACCATGTACCAACCCAAAAGCTTCAGTGGATAGGTGGAAGGCCCAAACAAGATGTGGGACTTCCCTACACTCCCCCTCACGTGCAGGCCCAACAAATTTCATGGAGGGGCCTGCCACGTGAGCTACACAAGAACGACATGATCGAAACATGCTATAATACCTTGTAAGATACCATGTACCAACCAAAAAGCTTAAGCTGATAGGCGGAAGACACAAACAGGTATATGAATCCATGTCCAACTCAAGACTTAGGCGATGTGAGATATGGGACTTCCCAACGGATTAAAGGACGCAGAACAAGGAGATTCTAAAGGAAGGCAGAATCAAGATCATGCTTGACAAAACATTGACTCTGCCTCAACTGATTCCTGTCTAGGTGGAGGACTTGAGTTTTGTGGTGCACGTCGAGTAAGTAGAGGATAACAATTGACAAGAGGATAGGGAGGGGTGTGGTGAAGGGTTGGGGGAGAAGAAGACAAGTAGAGGAAGCGGGAGCAGAACCCATCCAGGGAGGAAGGGAGAAGACAATGATGTCATCCCAAAAGACTCAAATTTCAAATTGCAAGCCTCCAATGAAAAGGATCATGCTGAGGAATGGGGCCCTATAGACCTGTTGGGCCAAGACCAAACGAGAACTGATGGGTTAGGCTGTGTCAATTCGGGGAGGCCCAATACGAAGAAAGGTCTTAATTTTAAATTAGGGGAGAAAAAAAGGGTGGCCGAAACAGAAGAGGGAAGTGAGGAAGTCGACTCTGCGGGGGAAGCGAGAGGACGAATCCAACTCCCCAAAAGGTCCACAATCCCAGAGACGGAGGTGGAGATGCTCTCGAAAGCTGAATCGAGCAGCAGTAGGGGGAGCCCTCTCGATGGAGGAGCCAGGAGACAATAGGAAGTGAATCAACTTGCAAGGGCTAGAATCGTCAAATGCTCGCTGGAAGGAGAATGCTTAAGCGGGAAGGAGAGGAATACAGAATCTCTAACTGGCACAAGATCAATACAGGGAGATAGCCAAGACGGTGAAAGGGAGTCGGCATGGAGGGATCGTCAATTGCTCGCTGCCAATCAACATCTGGGGATAATGGTAAGGATGGGTTCTGTAGGAGCCTTGATCGACATCCAACGAAGGACTCTCAAGGTTGGATATCGGTTTTGAAGAGGCGAAGTGATGGCTCTGCTCTTCACGCGAGGAAGTGCTTCAGCTCTGCGTCGCCTTAGGGTCGTCGATCCCAGCTTCTACAAGTCAATTCGGCAAAGAGGAACGAGTCTCCATCACCACCCCTAAACGAGGCTCGGCAGAAGGAAAAGTCACAGGTAGGACTCTTTTCAAAAGGGATCTGCAGGATAAAGGAATTTCAAACAAACAATTCGAAGGGTTGTCTAAACAATCCGAGAGAGGGGGGAGGTACTCGGGGGAATCTGAGGGAGAAGTGGAGCACTGGCTGCCATAAAGGGTAATTCAGTGTGGTAAGGCAATTGGGGTTACTATGGATGAGCCAAAAGAAGAATGGGCCTCATTGATGGAGTTTGTACAGTGTAGGGAGAAGCAAACCAAGCAGTGAAGTCAGAAACTAAAGTTAAGAGGAAGGGGGAGAGACAGTGGTCCGGCCCAGCCACGATCAATTGAAGATCAACACCTCTAGCAGTGTGATCGAGTCCTGCAGACTCAAGCCCGAAGGCAAATAGGAAGGGAATACCCAAACAATAACTCACGACAATTCTCTGAAATCTTATTTCTGAATAACACCCATACAACTGAGAATTCCTCCCTATATGTAATAGGGGAATCATCTAAATAGGGAAACAGACTCGTTACAACAATCACTAAAATCTCTCAATCAAATCAAATCACTAAAATTTCTCCATTTGATTACTTAAATCTCTCACTAAATCAAAGCAGATCTACTAAATTAAGAATCTTATAAAGGTAAGCAAGTTGATAAAAGATTTTCCTAGTGGGGCCCATCGGCGGGCCCTATTCTTTCTGGACCATACTGCATTAGAGAGCTTAATGGCCTAAGTTGCTCCATTAACTATGATAAAGTAAAGGAACAGGAGGCAGGGGGCACGTATCTACTAAGAGTGGGAGGAAAAGTTAGGGTTTGTCTTGGTCCTAAATGAAGGTCGCGGAATGTTAGGGGCTTGGGGGGAGCTTCTCAAAAACTAGTGATGAAAAAGCTTCCGAGAAGTCATAAGGTTCAGATAGCAATACTGCAGGAATCAAAACTAAAAGGGGTGTCTGACAGGGTAGCAAAAGAGATTTCGGGAAGGAGACATGTCAAGTGGGAGGCTGTTGACGCAGTAGGTGCTGCGGGTGGGCTACTGCTGATGTGGGACACTCGGTCGGTCTTGGTGTTAAACAGTTGGAAGGATGCATTCTCCCTTTCAGTTTTGGTGGAGGATCTGAAGAATAATTCTAAATGGCTTCTTACAAAAGTTTATGGTCCAAATAATAGTCACAGAAGAATGGAGCTTTGGAGAGAGTTGGATATGATTAGGGGAAGGTGGAATGGTGCTCGGTGCATTAGGGGAGACTGGAACATCATTAGATTCCCAAGTGAGAAACTGGGAGGAAGTAGAGTTACAGGCGATATGAGACGATACACAGACTGGATTAACTCCCATTCCTTAGTGGATCTGCAGCCGTCAGGAGCATCCTTTACCTGGTCAAATCATCAGAGGAACCCAGCCATGTCCAAATTGGATAGATTCCTGGTCTCCACAGATTGGATGGAAATATATTCAGAGGTCCTCCAGGTTACCTTACCAAAACCCGCATCCAATCATTGCCCTATCCTGATTGATTCTAATTGTGAAAGCTAAGGTCCGACTCCTTTCCGCTTCAAATTGATGTGTCTAGAGGAAAAGCAACTCCCTAGCCTCATACAAGGATGGTGGGAGGAGATAAAGGTGGAGGGATTGGCTGGTCATAGATTGTTTGGCTATTGAGCTGAAAGTGCTGAAGAATAAAATTAAGAAGTGGGCAAAGTCGAATTTTGTGGATGTGCAGGTTCAGAAATCTAACATTCTAATGAAAATCCAAGAGTTAGATAAGGAGGAAAGCGGCCAGCTGTCCATAGAAGGGGGGAGAAAAGAAATGAACTTAAAGAAGATTCCAAAAGAAAGTTAGGAGAGGAGATTAGGTGGAGATAGAGGTCTAGATGCAAGTGGCTGAAGGAAGGTGATAAAAACACGAGATTTTTCCATGGGATGGCTTCCTAGAGGAGAAGGGCTAATAGGATCTCAGCCATTATGAATGGGCAAAGAAGACTAGAGAAGAAATAGGAGATTATAAAGCATATAGAAGAATATTTTGCCTCTATGCTGACGAGGGTTGGGAGCGGCCGTCACTGGATAACATGGCGTTCGATGGTATTGGGGATCATTGGGCTCAATGGCTAGAGAGGAAGTTTGAAAAGCTAGAAGTTTGCCAAGCAGTCTTTAACCTTGCAAGTGACAAGGCTCCAAGCCCAGATAGGTTCCCGTTGGCTTTCTTTCAACGCTTCTTGGTGATGCTGAAAAAGGATATTCTTGTGTTCATGAATGAATTTCATGAGAGGGACAGGCTATCTAAAGGCGTGGGGACTACTTTTATTGCGCTTATTCTGAAAAAGTCGGGGGAGATTGGTATCAGGGACTAAAGGCCCATTATCCTTCTAGGAAGCATTTATAAAATTTTAGCTAAAGTCCTTGCAGGAAGAATTCAAAAGGTCTTGCCAAACATCATCTCCAAAGGGCCAGGAGCTTTCGTTAAGGGGAGGGAGATATTAGATGACATCCTGGTGGCGAATGAGTGTGGGACTCTAGGCAAAAGGACAGACTTCCAACGCTTATCAGTAAACAGGATTTGGAGAAGGCCTACGATAGAGTTGATTGGAAGTTCCTTCAATCAATAGAATTGGGTTTGGGGAAAAATGGAGAAAATGGATTCAGGCGTGTATCTTCAGCTTTGATTTCTATTATGATTAATGGATCTCCAAAAACTTCTTCCCGGCTAGAAGGGGGATTAGATAGGGGGCTCCTCTTTCCCCTTTCCTATTTCTTATAGTGGAAGAGGCATTGGGTAGAATGATAAAAGGGGTAGTGAATGCCAATTTATTTTAACGCTTTAGAGTGGCTGGAAATACTCCTGCAATCAACCGCCTACAGTTTGCAAACGATACCCTCATTTTTTGTGGAGAACATGAAGATCAGATTAGAACGTTAAAGCCACACTCCTATGCTTTGAAGCTGTGTCAAGCCTTAAAGTTAATTTCTTCAAAAGTGAGCTTATTGGGATAAGAATGGAGAGCTCTTTGCTACGTAAATATGCAGACATTTTGGGGTTCAGGGTAGGGTATCTACCAGCTTCGTATCTAGGGCTGCCCTTGTATGTGGGGTTGGTTGCAAATTGCAATGGAACCTGGTGGTGGAAAAAGTTGAGAGAAAGCTATCTTCTTGGAAAGCCAGCTACTTGTCCATCAAAGGAAGGAAGGAAGGGTCACCCTTATTAAGTCAGTTTTGTCTAACATGCCAGCATATTATTTCTCCCTCTTTAAATGACCAGCTTTTGTAAGTCAAAGAATAGAAAGACTGTAGAGCAAATTCTTATGGTATGGAAACAACCCTCGAAAGAAGTATCACTTGGTGGATTGGGACTCTATCTGTAAAACGGATGAGGAGGGGCGGGGGGGTGAGGGGGTGTGTGTTAGAAATGGGTGGGATCTCCAGGATGACCCTAAAAAGTCGTCAGCAATATGAAGAGGAGTCCTTTTAGTTAAGAAGCTCCTCATGGAGAATATCAAATATCAAACCGGGTCGAGAGAGAGGATTCTTCTTTAGAAAGACGGGTGGGTTGAAGATAGGACCCTGGCTGTCCAATTCCCGGACCTTTTCAATTGTGCCATGGACAGGGAAGCTAAGGTTAAATCTTACATGTCAAGAGCTGGTGACAAGGTCGTTTGGAGCCTCATATTAAGGAGGAACTTAAAGGAGCATGAGGAATCTCAACTTGTATTGCTCCTTAATCTTCTAAATGGTGTATACATATCAGATAGTGGGGAGGATACTAGGGTGTGGACTACCTCGAAAGATGGCCCATTTAATGTTCACTGCAACTGAGCTGTCAATGTGTCAGATTCTAAATGTATTTTTCAAATCTTCTAGATGCTATTATAAACAAATTACTTCTCTTATACTGGAGTCATGTACATTGATTCTAAATACTTTTACTAAAGTTCCATATCACTGGAGTAATGTTCACTGCAACTGAGCTGTCAACGTATCAGATTCTAAATGTATTACAAACAAATTACTTCTCTTATACTGGAGTTATGTACATTGATTCTAAATACTTATACTATTACTAAAGTTCCATATCACTTCCAATTTCTTCTACTTCTTGAATTGTGGTTAATGCCCTGCCCAGCCCAAGCCAAAAACTGGGTTGGACCGGAAGTGGGCCCTTTAAGCGGACAGGTGGTTCAGCCTCCTCCAAACTAGGAGGAGGAGAACAAGAACCACCTCGTCTCTTGCGATACAAGAAAATAAGCACAATAAGAGCAGTGCCCAGCACAATACTCACAATTATGGCAATGATGATTATAAATCGCCTTACTTCATGCTGCTTGACCGGCACCAATTGGTCCATCGACCCTAGCAGACCCATCAATCGTTCCATCTACAAAAGAAAATTAGAGAGGGATCTAATATAAACAAATCTTTAAAAAACTATAAACGCAACTTAACCTAGTAAAAAAAAGTGAATATTAACTTCATCTTTTTTATCAAAATTAGAGAGGGATCATGTTCCACCTGATGGGGAGAGTTGAGGAGTGGGCTCCACCCGATAGGGAGTATTGAAAAGTATTTATGCTACCTCTACTGACACCTCAAGGTTTTGGTAGGAATGGTTAGCTCGAAAAATTTAATATGTTATCAGAACCAACTGATGGCGAGTTTGAATCTCAGGAGGAACAACTCGGCGCCGCGCCTTCATAGACTCATTCCACTCACCTAACTTGGTAAGTTACCAAGTTGGATTGCCTAGACTAAGGCAAGTTTCAATACTATAGTTAAACAACTTGAAAATTTATCAATAGCTGTTTCTCAGCTCATTAAAGACAGTGTGAAGCATGCTGAGTGTGTGTGAGTTCGACTCTTTTATGAAGTTATGAGAAAAAAAAAACACCCCTCAAAAAAATTGAATTGAAAGGTCACTAAGCATGGTAACTCAAGCGAGCATGATGATGAGTACTTGGCCACACATTCATTTGACTGATGCAACTGGGTCACTTAACACTTGGAATAGTGTTAAAATGAAGACAACGAATGCGCATTCAACCCCATCGTCGGAAAAAAATGAAGCCAACAAATGCAACAGCTTGTCCAACTTAGAAGACCCAGCTGACTAAAATCAAGGACGACATAAGTTTTGGAAAAGTTTTTTTTTTTTTTCTTCCTCTCTCTTCTTTTTTGTTCGGATGGTTGGTTTTAGATAAAGGACAAGGTTAAACTATTACATGTTGTGTCTACGAGTTTTGGTCATGACCGACTACCAATTACTGATTTCCAGTGGTGGCACAATGAACTAAATGTCTTTAAGATAAGTATCTTTATACTGTGTTATAGTGCATGAAAATGAAAAAAGAGCAAATAAAAAAAATGTTCTAAATCCTATTCAGAATTAAATCTGCACTATGGACACCCTCTCTGCTTGGTAGGACATTGCAGCAGCGGCTAAATGAAATGTAACAGCTGCAACTAGGTTGACTAGATTCTCAACCATTATGAGATTTAAGATGCAAGAGGAGAAAATTTATGGGATCCCTTCATGTTATATAGTACTAAAAAAAGAAAATCTCATCTTTTTGTTATGCTTTTGCTTAAAAAAAGAAAAAATCCTTCTTCCACAATATTAGGGTACCTGGCCAAGTACATTCGGGTGAGTCAAAGAGTCCCGACCTTGACACTTGGAATAGTACTGTTGGGATTCAGACAGTGATAGTCAAAAGGTGGGCATAATAACTGTATGGTGGTCCCAGCAATAATTTAGCGGTCCTGACCATGATCCTCGCTATGGAATGGGTCATAATAGCCGAAAAACAATTTGGTCAAACTAATTTAAATCCAAGGACCAGCCTGGGAAAGGGAAAGAGGAAAGTGAAGTCCAGATCCCAGTCACATGGTGATGGAGAACCTAGATACAATGGGGTCCTAGAGAATTCCTGAAAGGAATTCTGGCTGTCTGGGAATTTCATTGTTCCTTCATTAGAATTCTAGGAATTTCCAAATGCCAGCTCTCTTAAGAAGATTTCAGAATTCAGGGATTCCGGGAAACCTCACAAAAACTCTGGCAACATCAACAATCATTGCTGATTGTGTTTTTAGGCCAACCAACTGGGAAAAAAAATCTTCTTCCTCTCTTCTCCATCTTCTTCTCTCTGTTTTCCCTTCCTTTTCTTCTTGATTGTCTCTCTCTTTTTTCTTTTTTTCTTTTTTTGTAAGATGGAATGAGAACAAGAAGATGAAGGGATTGCAAAGAGAAGCCAATTCTTTTTTTGGGTTTTCTCCTGGGGTTGCAGAGAGAACAGAAAGATGAAGGGATTGCAGAGAGAGAGAAAACAGGAAGATGAAGGGATTGCACAGAGAAACCAAAAGGGATAGGATTAAAAACGCAAGGGTTTAGAGAGAGAGAACGAGATTACCAAGTGGTGAAGACAGGACTTAATGGCTTTTAAGGGGAGCTGGAGATGTAGACATGTACATGCCATCCGTGATTGCAACTGTTAAATATATGGGTCCCACCAAAAATAAAACTTGCTATTTTTGGATCATTATCCTTTTTTATTGAATACAAAGGCCCACCTATGATTAGTGCATTCCCTCTAAATATGCTTCCATTCCCTTCACTGTTAAATATAACAGTTTTTTCTTATTTTCTGGAATTGTGGATGTGATTAGTTTTTGCATGGATTATGCTTCCTTTTTTTTTTTTTTTTTTTTTTTTTTTTTTTTTTTTTTTTTTGGCTCCTTGAATTGTGAAAGTGGGCCCCAACATTGAGTCCTACATTTTATCATTAATAGGTCCCATGTGCATATTAATTTATATAAATACATTGGTGGGCACTTTAAACTTAAATTGGTATATAAATGCATACAAGTGTAAAATTCTAGTTAGAAATCCCTATAGTTATGAAACTGGGAATTCACGAAATTTAGGAATTCAAAACTTCTCATGCAGGATTTCAGGTATAAAAGAAACAGGGAATTCAGAAATGACAGATTTCAGTAGCATTTCAAAATTCCAGCATTCAAAAATCCCAGACAGCCACCATTTCAGAATTCCAACATTGGAAAATCCCGGACAGCCACCATTTCAGAATTCCAACATTTGAAATCCCAGACAGCCACCAGACATGAATTCCAGGAGTTCTAGTAAACAAATGGGCCCTAATTTGAATGTAAAGAAATTGTGGATGTGAAGTTGGGGCATTTTCTGGAACTTGAACGTAACTTGGATAGACCTTGCAAACCGCATCTAATGCTTTATGGAAATAACGACTAACAGTGGCGCTCGAATGGTTGAACCGATTAGCAGCAACTCTATTGGTAACATTGTGGGCCAATGTGTGGAGAAATATTGCTAACTGCTCATCTATGGACATCACTCGTGTGTTCTGAAGGATTCCACGATGCATAAGTGTTTCACGCAGTATTACAAAGCAATCAGGACTCATCCCCAGGTTTTCATAAGATTGAGGGCCCTCACTTGACAAAAGCTCTTCTACCCATGATTTGCCTAATAAATATGAAATGCATTGTTTCTTTCTAGTTTGCTCCTCTAGTAATGTTAGCCATTGTTCAGCCAACCCACAACATAAGGCCACAGCGACACCAACAGCTGATACTAAACGTAATTTTAAGGATTCTGTTGTAATGCAATTGAAAATGTCATTATGTACAAACAAAATAAAACGATGCGAGTAAAGTATCAGATGCAAATTAAAACAAAATAAAACAATGCGAGTAAATTTCCGTGATTATGTTATAATGCATTTGAACGACTTACTATGCATAAGTATGTTAAAATGATACAAGTAAAACAAGAGGTGGAAGACTACAGCTTCCATTGAGTGTTAAGGCTGCATGGATAGCTACCATTGAGCATATTAAATCCAAGAAAAAAGTTAGGAAGAACTGATAGCTTCCATTGAGTGTTAAGACCCCAGCTTTGAATAAACCAACGTAATTAGGTTTTAATCTTGCAATAAGAAAACACCACATTAACTACATTGCACCTTGAGTTTCAATCAATCTAACGAGCTATAACAATGAGAAAGAAAACATCAATAAAATTGTATAAAAAGATACAAAGGAAGATTTAAACAACTATGCTTTCTTTGAGTAGGTTCAAAAGATCATCCTAAATGACAACATTCACATAGTGGAGTTCACGACAACCCACCAACAAAAAGATTGAACTTTTTCTCATTAGCATCACCAATAATCCCGGGAAACCAAAAAATTCCAAATTAAACATTTCAAAAGCATTGTTATGAATAAGTTAGGAATCTAGTAAGATATGGTTACATATAACCATGATAGGTTACAAATGATTACTAACTTGGTCATCATGTAGATAACCACGATTGGTGTATTCTACAACAGAAAAGCTTGCCCTTTCAGATCAAAGTGCCAATCTTTAAAATCTCAAACAGTCAAACATCTCCAACCCCTTCTTAATATAGGTTTTTCTTTCTTTCTTTCTTCCTTTCTATCTCTTCAAGTCTTACACTCTTTCTTCCTTTCTTGTCTTTCTTTCTCTTCAAACATCACCAATAATATTTTTCAATAAAAAAAAACTAAAATGCAAATCATAACTAAAACCCTCAACATGAATATATATATATATATATCAATATTACAAGAGAGTTCAAAAAATACTCCTACAGAACATTGAATAAAGGAAAAGAACACAAAGAAGTTGCTTCTGTCTTGTAACTTATCTTGCAGACTATTCTTACAAAAGAGGATTGTAACTAGCCTCAATTAACAGCCAAGTAAGCGTAATTAGGGATAACAATAGGGCTGTTAAGTGTCAATATCTTCATACAAGGTGTATAGATAGCCGTGGTTGTGTCAACAAATGGTTCTTGTGTCATCTAGTTACTATGGAGTCCACCTGATCATGATGAAGGCATCAAGACGTCCATTGGCAAGAAGAAACTTCGGTATTCATAACGATTTTTTTATAGGCTTATTAGAATCAAAGGTCAGTTGTATTTAGTACTTTAGTTTTGAGAAGATCGGCAAACTCCCTCATGATAGGAACTATGTAATATGTATTGGCTTTTGATGTTTCAAATTAGATCAAGTTCAATAAGAAAAGCACACAGATGCAGAAGTAAACTTGAAGCTATATTCCATTACGATATTGGAATTGTAATAGCCAGAAGGATTTGAGTTCAATGAAACAACCTCAAAAAATTAAAAACTTTTCAACAAATGAAGTGATCTAATGCAAAAAGAAAATACAGGTTAATCTTTCAAGAAGTAAAATACAGATTAATCTAAATAGAACACCACAAAGATCAACTTAACTCAAACGTCATAATTAAGCCTAATCTAATAAAAGACTCTGAAACTTTGACACAGCATCAATAAATTTCAACATGAGGCGAATCCAAAAAGCAACATCATATAAATCAATCTAGAAGTTAGTTTTTTCACTCAAAATCACTACCTTTAATGCTGTTTTTAGAACCCACCCCGTTTGCAGAATCAGTTAACTGGCCCACTCTTTTGAACAATCAAAACAGTAACTACGAAAAAAACAAACAAAAAGAACTGATGGAACTGGTCAAGTCAAGCTCGATAACAACTTATGACAGCAGCAAAACACCCTATAGTTGTTCACATGCACAGAAAAGCAGCGATGTATCAACTACTAAGGCATGTTTGCGAGTATATTTTTTTTTTTTTCTTGTTGTCCCATTGAAATGAAGATTTTGTTGGTTTCACTTATATTCTCAATCGTAGATATTAGGATCTCTAGTTTTTTAAGGTAACAAATTTAGTAAGCTTTCTTTGCTTTTTATGTAAAGTGAAGGGCTAATACGAGAGAAATTAAAAGGAGAGGGTGAAACAAAAAAAAAGAACATTAGGTTTCGAATACCATCTCTTCCGTAAAAAACGGTTAAAAAGACGTATACTATCTCATGCCGGTGAATGATAAAAAAGACTTGGGGTGTTCACTGACGAGGCATGGCCATTCCGAGAAATGTCCAATGGCCACTTCTAAACTAGAAACCTAACCCTGGCCCAAGCATGAGTCCGGCCTGAATTTGTTGGCCCGAACCCTAGCCGCATGGAAATCATGAAGCCCGAGCCCCACCTATGTTAAACCTATAGAATAGAAAAATGAGTTTCTTACCATGTCCTAGGACAGCTCAGTTGCTCTGGTCATATCACCTTCTGTAAGAGGTCATGGTTTTGAGCTTCCGTATTACTGCTCCCTCCCTCCTTCATAATATATATATATATATATATATGTGTAAGTATGCATACGTATGTGTATATCTATATTTGTATATATAAATTTGGGCCGGGAGTGGATATCGGCTCTCAACCACTAAGTGCAAATAAAAAAAAACCTGAGCACGAAACATCTATTAAAAACAAAACCCCATGGCCAAAGCCCAATCCATGAGCTCCCTTAAAAAAAAAACACTATTCTTTTTACGAGGGAAATTAAAAATGCTACTCTCACCTTTTAATTCTACAACACCCTTACTTTTGTTCACTCTTTAATTGATCTTTTACTTTACTTCAACGGTAAAGTAAATCTATGGTTTATTGTGTTTTTATTGTAATTTGATATTATTTTACCCAATTGTTATTCGCACATGTCTGTCCTTCATTTTGTGGAACTAAGCCCCGACCCATGACCCACCAACAAGCAAAAGAAGGGAAAAATGATATAAAAAAAAAAAAAATCAGATTGAAAGATTACCGCCAAATGTACCCACAGCATATCTGCAATTTCCAGTTTTCCTCCTCTCAGAAAACTGAAAACTTTTAGCATTTCATCAATTTTTGTGAACTTTTTTGTCTCCTCCCTGATAACACCTATCATCCTTAATTTTAATGTGAGATGTTGGTATTAAATGGGTTTGAATTATTTCTTTATGATTCACGAAGTAGTGATTTAAGTGCAAATAAATAAATAAATCTGAACCGTCATCCAACAGTGGCAAATGATATATATTTATATATAAGGGTCGCTACAAACAAAACTTCGTACGTTATTATCTACCCATTTAATCAGTTGTTATCACAATTAAACTCATATCCTCTCATTATCAAGTTGTGCTTGAACATAGATGTCAGATCAAACTGGCTTGCTATGGTCCTGTTTGGTATTGTGTTCTTGTTTGCCTTCATGGATTGGAGGCTACATGGTTTCTTTGAATGCTCTGGATCGAGCGGATTAGAAAGAATGATCCTTGGTATACTTAGTTACGGGCATTTTTTATTGTTTTCTCCCAGTATTTCTTTTCTTAAATTCTGATCAGTGCATGAGAAAGAGTGGCTGTGGTTTCGGAGGATGCTTGGCTGGAACTTTTTATGGTCATGGCTTCTCGGAGAAGGGTATCGATAATTTGGTTTTGTAGGAAATTGTATCGCCCACATGCCACTGATCCCACGTCAGATCAAGTAGGGCTGATGCCAACAGAGAATACAATCTCACTTAATGTAAAACTTGATGTGATGGTCCCACTAATAAAACTCCCAATAAGATTAGTAGATGTGGGTTTCTTGGCGAAGAGAAACCTTAGAGTTGAGTATTATTCCATCCCACACATAGGTGGATTCAATTACTTAAAAAGAAGATAGTTGGTGGAACTGAAGTGAGAACGGCAAATGAGCTTTTGGTCGAAAGATACATGCAAAGCTTTTTCTAGGAAATCCCATGTAGCAAGTCATTGCAACCAAATGGAACTTCACCAATGGAGCCCAAAACCAAAAAAAGCAACCCAAAAACAAATAAAGACGTATGTTGTTGTGTTGAATGCAATCCATATTTAGGTAGTTGTGTAGTAATTCAGAAAGTAAGACGAAGGGTGGGAAATTGTTCGGATTGTCAGATATTGGGGACTCTCAGATATTTGTTAAGTTCTGAAGGCAAGATAATGGCAACAGTCAAGCTGACACCAAGCAACAAACAGAAGTTTGAAAAGAGATATCCAATTCAATATCTCCATCCATTAAGTATCCTATTCACTCTCTAATCCATTCAATGTCCATTCATTCAATTTCAGTTCAATGAAATGCCACTAAGAAAAGAAAAATGCTTTATTTATCAACAAATGATTTATCAGCTTGCAAAAATTTGCTTATGAGAAGTTGAAGTTCATTAAGAGCAATTAGGCCCACCAGGCCCACCGTAAAAGAATTGAACACCAGGAGTACCTTTGAGCACTGATACATCAGATACGTCGTAGCAAGCTGGTTTAGAGACCTTACTTTTAAAATTGTATGGGGTTATTCCAACAATGTCGTCCGTGTAGAAATAGACACATTTATCAAAGAAGGCAGCTTTTCGAAATCCTTCATTGGGGAAATGACCGCTACCCATTTGAGTGCTGGTATGACTTCCCCCAGGTGCCGTGTTCAGGACTTGTCCTCCCCACTGAATGTAATCAGCATGGTCAGCCATGTTCTTAAACAAAGAACTTGGCCAGTACCCCACCGATTCACCTTCGACCACTAACCACCAATTGGAAGTTGCTTTGTCCTGGGGCAATAAACCAGAAAACGTATGTATACACAAATTAAGGAGAGATTGTGTTGTAGTAGTGCTCCAATTCCACCCCCAACATTAGAAGAGACTTTATGGATGGTTATGAATGTTTTTAGGCATATCTGGGCCTGGCCCATCTTTAGAAACTTATGCCAATTATTGGCTGAGGCTTGACACAGGCCTTGATGTCCCTTACCGAGGGGCCTGGCTCAAATATGCCAGGGCCAAGCCCATCCATTTAGCCAATTGGGCTGGGGAGGTTTGGACTTTTACAATTATTCAGGCTTTCCAGCACTTGTTTCAACCACTACTTAGGCGCAGCTGAGCAGGGCTTTAGACATGTTGCCAGCTTCGCAACCCGTGAGTACACTTAGTTAGATGCGGATCTCAAAGCTCTACTATATCATTTCAGGCTAGTCATTTCCTTGGTCAACCATCTACAAGAAGATTTGGCGAATTAGCTAATTACAAGTGTCATTTAAAATTGTTCCTTATCATCTCCTAATGACTTTGATATTTCATAGAAACCACTTCATACTACGCTTGCAGAATTTGCTATAATCTTGCAGCATATCTTCTCATTCGGAGAGGGAAAAAAAAGTTATTCTACCCCACCATGGATAGACGATTTGGGGTAGGACTGTTCATAGGTGAGGCACATCCAGGCTCAGCCTAACTCAAGAAGCATGGCCCAAGCCCGAATCTGCCCATTTCGTCAATCGTTAGGGCCAAGGTGGGCTTTTTTCACTTGTTTGAACTTTCAAGGATTACGGCATGGGTCATTAGGTTGGTAATATGAATGTTCTCATTGAAAGGTTAAGAATTTTTTGACCAGGGATACTCTCCACCAAGAAAAGGTCGAGTGGAGCAAGAAATGTTTGCTTTGTTTCTAGTGGATTACGATTACCTTGAATATCTTCAGATCAAAGACTTTTTGAAGCCCCCCATAGACTGAAGTAGGAGTGAACACCGTGCCTAAGGCAATCTTTTGGCTTACTTGAACAAAACCAGGGCATTTCAAGTTGTAGCAACCCAAGTGATCCGGCTGGGTATAGATGATACATGCACAATTAAGAGAAACTACTACATCAAATCACAAGAAGCAATGCAATATAAAAAATAAGGCCAACAAATCACAAGATTTTACAATGGACTGATCATAATTTGAGGAAAGTTCGAATCCTCTCCAGCTTTTGCTGGAGAGACTGGAAGAGATCGGAAAAGAACTCTTCCTGATTGAAAATAGAAAACATATGTAGCTTATTAGAGTCCCAACAACGTAATGAATGGGTTATTTTTATTTTGTCAAGAACTACAACCACTGGATCTCGCCTACCAGAAAAACTAAAGCGCACAACTCTACCAAGACGAAATGGGAATTTGAAAGGAGATCACTCTAGTTCAGGTAAATTTAATGTTTGGGATTCAAGCACATAATTTGACCTGTGGAGTCAGATTTATGCATGTCTATAGATGGGCAGTGCTCACCACTTATGGGCCCACCTAGAGCCATGGCAATGATAGAGGTGGCGGATCGAAAGATCAAAATAAAATATACATGCAAGCAAAATCTCAATTCGGGTAGATCATCAAGCCTTTTGTTCCATCACCATCAACTTTAGTGGTTTTAGAATATATCTTGTTTTCAACTAGTACAACACTACGACTACAGGACACCACTTACAGCGAAAGATAGTGTAAAATTAGTTACTTACAGTTGTACCCCAAAACCCGTAAAGTCGTGTTGCATCGTCTCCAAACATACTTCTTGAAACCTGAGAAATCCAAATGCTTAAGCGAAATAGATTAAACAAAAGAAAGAAACTTCAATAATATATTGAAATGTCTTAGGAAAAGAAAAAGATGCCATATTAGCCATATATCTGAACTTTCAGAATCAATAGTTTAGACTTCTCAACTTGAAGAGAAAAAAAAAATTTTATTTTTTCTTGCAAGAGTATGTTGCCCCACCGTTCACCAAAGTTGGGTTCATATTACGGTGGACCTGCTCTTATGACTAAGCAATAAGCTCAAGACATTTCCATCAATTTATTTTTACTACAAGAAAAAAAAATGGAGAGAGAGAGAGAGAGAGATTACTATCCACCCCGCGTCGATCAAATCAAAATTATCTCTTCTACCAACGAATATGGAAGCTTTGCTAAATTCACCTGGCTCCACATGTATGTTCCATATATTGACAATTCCTGCACCTCCTTTATTCTTTTCGTCTTGACTTACTTTAGCGCTCTGACATAGAATAGCAAATAATCATACACGATCTATAGCTTTGGTCACTCGAGAAATACGAGTGCACTTTCATTATTAACAAACTTGTTACTATCTTCACACTTGATAATAATTCAAGGAAGCAACCATCATTGTCTCACAAATGGTGAATGAATTGAAATGTAACTAATATTATAACAACTCACTTCCAATTGGGATGCATCCAAGGAGATGGCTCCAAGTAAGTGTTTCTTCTGAGTCCTTTGAATAGGAATTGTTCCTTGTGGACAACTTCCACTCTTATGCCACAACTGTTCTAATGGTTTCGAAGATGACATGTTTTTCCCACTATAAATGCTTGGTCTCATCTGCAATACATTAAAGTCTACATTAAAAAAAAAAAAAAAAAAAGTTCAATTCAAACAATAAGGGAAATAATCCTAGATCTTGTAGTACCAAAAGGACAAGGCATGATATTGTTAGGCAAGGTTAAGTGAAAATCATTCTAATCATTCAGCTGCACGGCCGCAACAGTTGTACATGAATCAAAATTTTCCCCATTGCCTAATTTTAATCTAATGTCTCTGTTTTAAAGTTTCAACACTGTCATCACTATTTACTTAAGACATGGTCTCTACACATTTATGCCACTTACGTACATATGGGAAGAGGAGCATGGAAATTAAGATTTTAACATAAGAGTAGATACAACATCTGATCGAGGAAATGAAAAAAAAACCTGTATGGTGTGATTTTTGAGCGACGGGTGATCAAATGCAGGTTGCTTATAGATATCAACGCAGTCAATGATATCACCATCTTCACTCTGTAGCCACAATAAAAAAAAGAGCATGCATCATCACCTTTAGACTAAACGATCAATATTTATCATTGAGTAATTAGGTTTGCACATATGTTTTAAATGTTAAGTCATGTTTGCGCGCCCATTATGAGATGGGCCACGGGAGAAAGACTTAATATTAGTCCACTATGGTAGTATATCTTGGTAACCTTGCCCCAACTATGTTAGAGTTGGCTAATTCTCTTTCTCCATTTTGGTTTATCCCGGAAATGTTGTTTTCTCCCTTCTTGGTCCGCTATGATAGTTCCATTTCAACAAAATGATGATAGGAATCCAGGTATAATCCTATTCCAGTATTCTATAAATTTATAATTTACGTTTGATTAGATTTATGGAGGGTGTGGGTGTGTGTATAAGTTTGCCATGTTACTTATTATGATATAATGATACTCTCAAAAAATGGCCTATCTATTACAATAAAATTGCAGTCCTTAAGCTTTCAAAAAATTCACAACTATAAAAAATATCACGCAGCCTTCTTAACAACACTTGTTAACGTAGCCTTTCTTTTTCCTTTTCCTTGTTAACGGGACATTCTAGCCTACAGTACCAGGGTCGTACACCCGCATCCGTGCTACAAGGGTTGTGGATGGGCCAGTCAGAGCCGGGCTGAGCCATATCCTCGCACGGCCCATGTGACTTTAGTAACACAGGCCCATGTCCAGTTCAAGCTCAATATGGGCTTTAAGTGCATGCCCTGAGCTCAGCCCACGTTAAAAAATATCAGACTGAAGCCTGCCCAATTGGCCAATTGGGCCAGTCCAGGCCCAGTTTTGGACTTTCTAGCTCATAATCCATCCCAAATCATATATTAAATAGGCCACAAAATAGATCCAAGCCAGCCTCATGTACCTAAAACCTCAAGCCAGAACCTAGCCTTGAGCACCCAGCCCATTGTAGTGCGCCGTCAGGGACCTCTACCTTGGTGATGTTCCAGCACCAGGGTTTTTTTTCTTTTTTTTCCCTTGCTAGTTGGCCCAATGGCCTAGAAGAGGGGAAATAAGCTGCACACCCAAAGATCGATCCCTGGGTGGTGCTATGGCAGTGAGTGTGAGTACCACAGCAACACTTTGCATTCCCGCCAGCACCAGGGGTTGATCTTGGGCACTAATAGTGAGAATATGGTTCCCTCACCGATGAGCTATCTCACAGTTTTCTTGATCTAACATCTTTCGCATTAATGCATTTTAATCAGTTTTTAGCATACTTCTTATTAAGAAAAATATGACTTTAACAGTTTATGATAATAAGCATTCTATGATAGTATTAACGTATTGTGATAATATATATATATATATTAACATCAATATCATATTAATATTATGTTATAAAAATATACAATGATATCAATATTAGTATCTCATTAAAATTCCATTAACATATATTTATATTTATTCGAAAAGCCCATAATGATTGATATAAGTTTTAGTATTTCATGAATCTTTCATCAATGAATTATTTCTACTTCTACATCATTTTTACAATAGTGCAATTTATACATGGAAAGCCATAACCTTCAATATATATATATATATATATAAATATATATATATATATATGTTATGAGGGATATTCTTTTGCATCCCTCCTTCACCATATAGTGAGAACAAACATAATGGGGCCCCACCTAGGGACCCACTGATCATGGGACTTGTGGGGGATGGAAACAGACATCTTGAATGAGCCCATATATTAAGTTTGGGGTCAATCCCATGCCTCAAACCCTTTCATCCTAGGCCCACAAATCTAAATACTTTATATTAAAGGAAAAAATTTGACTCTCAATCCAACGTTCAATCCATTTGGATAGGTGAAAAATCAACGGGTCTAGTGTTCTTAAGTAGGTTTCATGTGTGAGGATAATTCGGTTGCATCATAAAGTCGGCCCAACAATGTTGTCTCTCACCATGTTATAGTGGGGGATGGATGCACATGAATATTTCTCATTATATATATATATATATATAAGGAAATGCATATATTCCTGCCTTTTTTTTTAAAGATTCAACCAAAATATGAGAAATACTTGAAGATAGATGAAATTGCTCGATCTCTATCTCTATGTCGTGAATCAATCCTCTTAAGAAATCTAAACATTTTCTCTCACATTTCCTTCTGTATCAAGAATCAACGTCAAATTTAAGGAGATTCTCAAAGAATCGTGAATATGATAAATCAAGGTAAAAGGCCATTGATGACAGCAAACCCTATCCGGACACTGGGCCACATTGGTATGATCCACAAGGGGGCGGACCCAAGTATAAGGGTCTCGGGCTGATGGCCTCAACCGAACATAAAAAAAAAAAAAAAAAAGCTTAAAATTTTTAAAAACACCCCCGAAAATTTTAGTAGTTTATATTAAAAAAATTTTACATTTGCTCCTTCCCCAATATTTTTTTTTTAAACCAACGAACCCCAAGTTCGATTTCCTGGTCGTCCCTGAATACATGCAAACGAGTGATCACACTAAAACCTATCGTATAGAAGCTTAAGCCGCACGAGCTTTAATCGAGCAATTTCACTACAACACAAGTATATACTACAACCGGTGTAGAGCAAATCGCCAAACCAAAATGCAAACCCACTCCGAAGACAACTCGAGATAAAAATAAAATATCTCACACTTTTCCCAAACCTGAGAAACCTAGTCACCCAAGAGAAAGTAGTTGCGCTTGTTGGAAACAGTGAAAAAAAATTCCATATGATAGAACCAAAGGAACCACCTTAATGATCTTGATTGCAGGCTTGTTGAGACGTCTAAGCTGTTTCCTTATTTCCAAATCTGTAAGGTTTTTCCTTCCTGCTGCAGTGGCAACCCCCTGAACAGAGAGCAGAACGAAGGCTACCATAACCAACGTTAACTTTTCGCAAATTTCTTTTGCCATTGAAGCAAACAAGTTAGAAAACCACCTACAAAATATCAAACATTAAGATACATACAAGAAGAGATTGAATAGATAACACTATTCTGTCTACAATGGAGAAATCAACAAACCTTCAAGATAACACTGGCGTCCACAATGTGGTTAAGAAACCATGAATGATGCGTATATATAGTGTTAAGAAACATTGACTAGTATGGAAACATTTTCTTCAGAACCTTGACTAGTATGGAAACATTATCCTATCGTTATCTCAGCAACACTGTGATTATCTGTCTTCCTAAAATGAGAAAGATTATGACTTTGTCCTTTGAAGATCTCTTGATTATGAAAATCTAGGCAAATCTGTCTTACTAAAACGAGAAAGATAACAATCTAAGCACGTTTGGTCGTTTAAGGTGGGGGTTTTTCTTACCACAAAAAAAAAAAAAAAAAAAAAAACAGTAGGGTGTTAATGGGTTGGCCTGGCAAAAGCTTATCGAAGCCTAGCCCACCATCAAGCCTTATCCTGATAACCGGATTCAACCCACAGGCCTGCAACTCAGGCCCAAGCCGAGCTCATTTACAGAATATGCACACCCTTTGTTTGAATGTGGGCCTTAGGAGGGTGCTTAATAGGGATGTAAACTGGTCCCCAATTAATAATTGGGTTTGGGTCTTTATTTAGGTTCCGATAAGTAAACAAGTACGGGCATGGATCCATTTTTTGGACCTGTGACCTAAACGGGTCAAGTCCAGTTCCACCTTTGTTCCGACCTGAGGACTCAGGACCCAGACTCAGGACCCGATATATTACATCAAGTTTAAAATAACTTCTTCTAAAAGCTAGTTTTTTTTTTTAATTATTTAGCTAGTTTATTCTAAATAATTCTCAACCGGACTCAGACCTGGATCTGGACCTATATCATTACCTGGTCCGGTTCCATATTCTCATTAACGGTTTCAATTTCCGGATCCAAGAAACTAGCTCCGAATTGGGTCCGGATTTGGCTACGGGTCCACCATAAATCCGGACAGAAATCGCCCTGTTTACAACCCTAGTGCTTAAGTATATACCTTGAGGATGAATAATGAGTTGGCACGTAGTGGATTGGTGGACAAAGAGGCCACGTCGCTACACCAAAGTTGGGCCCCACAACTAAATTACAAGATGCGAATTGTGAGATAGGTCCGCACAATATATGTATGAGTACTAACCCTATGTGCGAGTCAGTGTGCATACCTCAACATGGGAACCACATGGGACCCCACCTGGGACTGGGACTAGGGGGATCGAAAGATCTCCCCTGGCCCTTCATCTCTGCAAAGAATCAACCCCATGCTCCACCTCTATCATCTTCATCTGGGCTGCACAAGTTTAACGGTGTATAGTTCATTTGGATGAGTGTGCAATCGATCCAACATTGTACAGTACATCGAATGGGTGGAAGGGTGGGCCCCATGTGAAATTCATGGGTGTGTGTGTGGTCCATTCGGATCGGCCACCCCACCCCCACCCCCCCCCCCCCCGCCCCCCCTTTCCCAATGCATAAGATGCGCACCGGGCGCACCTTATAACTACTCTCTCTCTCTATATATATATATATATGCGCAATAGGCGGCCCTGTTCTAGAGGACACCACATCAACATTCTCAACCCTCACGGTCCCATATCAAAGCTCTCACAAACGCCATGTGGCATCACAGCTGATGCAAGATAGGATTTTCAAAATAAGATTTGTATTCTGACTAAATTTAAGGGTGGTTTTAAAGCAAGACATCAATTTTTTAGGTCATATTAGGAATGTGAATGTAAGCAAGTTGGTCAAATCACAATTAATCTCTCCTTTTTTCTTCCTTTTTGACTCCCCTAAAGTCTCTCCTATTAATTATAACATTATGCCCTTTCTATCTTTTCTAATTTAAATCCTCCCTTAAAGTAATCTAATCATAAGCGTTTTTTTCAATTAGCGTTATCAAACCTCACAGAACCACATCAGAGGTCATGAATGCCAGCAAGAATCACAACTGATGCCAGAAAAGATTTTCAAAATAGGATTTTTAGTTTAACTAAATTTAAGGGTGTTTCCAAAACAAGACATCAAATTTTGTAGGTCACATTAGGAATGTAAGCAAGTTGGTCAAATCACAATAAATCTCTCTTTATTCCTTCCTTTAACTCCCCTAAAATCTCTCCTTTTAATTATAGCATTTTGTCCTTTTATCTTTTCAAATTTAAATCTTCCCTCAATTTAATCTTATCATAAGTCTTTCTTTCAATCAGCGTTCTCAAACCTCACGGTGCCACATCAGAGCTCTCATGAATGCCAGCTAATGCCAGATAAGATTTTCAAAATAAGATTTTTAGTTAACCTAAATTTAATGTTGTTTCCAAAACATGACATCAAATTTTGTAGTTCATATTAGAACTGTTAGCAAGCTGGTCGAATCACAATAAATCTCTCTTTATTCCTTCCTTTTAACTCCTCTAAAATCTCTCCTATTAATTATAACATTTTGTCCTTTTATCTTTTCAAATTTAAATCTTCCCTCAATCTAATCTAATGTCAAATCTTTCTTTCGAATTTCCTTCTTAATCATCTTGAATTCTCAAATCTCTCTTGAAATTCGCTCCAAATCGAGAATAATCTTTAATTTAAACAATCACAATATGTTGTCCACAATAATAAGGAGACATGGTTGTTTTTCAATGCAAACCAAAGATCTAATTTTGGCATTTCCTTATAACGGGATTATATTAGAGAGGTGCTCCTATGAGAGGCACTCTCACTAAGCTGGGTGGGGACCCTCACATTTAAGGTGGGGGTCATTGCATTTAAGTTGGTGAAAGTGGATATGGAAGTGAGGGCCCCCACCCATCTCTCACCAACTTGGTGAGAGTGCCTCTCATAGGAGCACCTCCCATTATATTAAACTCCCCTTGGACAGCCTCACCATTTGTATCCTCTCTCTCCTTCTTTCCCTCTCCAATATTTATGGGGAATCGGTCCTATAAGAACCATCCTTACGGTATGCACAGTTCGGAACGCCCACTCGACCCACCTTATGAACTGTCCTTACGGTATGCACAGTTCGGAACGCCCACTCGGCCCACCTTATAACCCATCCAAATTGACCACTCAGTCACAACCATATACATATATATATAGAGAGAGAGAGAGCGTATCTCTCACCTTACTATGAGAGATAAAGTGGATGCCCTCACATCCATATCCATTGCCAACAGCTTAAATGTGAGGGCCCCCACCTTATCTCTCATTGTAAGATGAGATATATATATATGTGGACAAAGATCTTCTAAGAGCGAGTTACAATAAAATTTTGTTAGCTCACGCTTATATATATATATATATGGGCAAAGATCTTCTAAGAGCGAGTTACGATAAAATTCCGTTAGCTCACGCTTGTGCAACCTACCCTTGATCCATCCAAATGGACCAAACACATGACTCCCCCTGAATTGCACACGTCCGCCAACTTTCAGTTAAATCCAAATTTATTAGACCGTTGGATCGACTGTGTACCGATTCGAATGGACTTTTGACCATTAGATTTTTGGAGACTAGATGATAATAGAAATCATGATTATGATTGATTCTTTGCAAAAGGGAAGGTCATAGAGAGTCTTTCAAATCACTCCATCTCCATAGCCATGTGGGTCCCCAGGTGGGCCCCACCGCACTTTTCAAAGAATTCCTATTTGATAGTTTATTTAGTCCTTCTTTTGAAGCAAGACATGTACAAAGGACTACGATTAAAATGAGGAAAAAAAAATTTTAATATATGCCCATCCCACGTGAGCACCGGTGCTCATGGTCACCTATCATGAGCACCGTGCTCACGTGGGAAGGGCGTATATCGCGTTAATCTCGGATTAGGCGTGGGCCGTGTGGCAGGCCAGACTTTGGGTTTTTTATTACTCAATCAAGCCTGGCCCAATTACTAAATGGGCCCGTATTCTAAACCCAAGCCCGAATTGGACTTTGACTGACCTGGACCATGAGAACCCCTAGTGCCCCAGGTGAAATAAATATACATATCCAGGTCAAAAATGGTAATCAAAACTGAGCATTTGAATTTGAGCCCGGGTCCTTCGTTGTAACGATTACATAGGAACTGTGTAACATACACAAGTAACACCATCCTTAGGCCCACATAGATATAATCCATACCACTCAAGATAAATCCCAACCCCCCTCAACTGATACAACCTCATGTCCCATTTGAAAATGAGTGGGTCCCATCATCTGATTGAGCACCATGATGAAAATATAGCACCATAATATATCCATTGGCAAACCCCTGCGCCCGGACGACATAACTGCTTCTCAGCGTATTCTGTCGTATGCCAGAGTGCTGGTGAATCTAGACGTGTCTAAGCCTAGTCCAAGTTCTATCACAGTTGAACTGGAAGGTGATGATGCAGTGGTAGATGTAGAAGTTTTTTTATACGTGCTCTAGATTTGGATGATTGGGCATCACTTGTGATAGGCAGGTCCCAGAATAATCTTGATTAAGGTTCTACTTAAAATCGATATGATATTATTAAAGCTATAAGAGTTCCATATGCAAATTCATGTTAAAAACAACACAACACTGTCATAATAACATATCATAACAAACAACTAAGCCAACTCCACTTCGGGTAGAGAAGCTACCACAGGACTACGAGAACTGCACCCCTTCTTAATATAGAAACGCACGAGACACGAGATTATAACTAATAAAATAACAAGAGAAACTATGATTAAAACTATTGCAACTGTGCTTGGTTTTTCTCTCCCAGATGGAATCAGGCTGGGATAATCCCACCGAGGACTTACTGGAGGTGGCGCCATGGACCAACTAGAAGCTGCAAAAAGAAAAGTAAACCGTTAAATAGAACAGGTCTCACTGCGAAATAATATTCTGATAGAAGAGCTAAGTTAAATAATTAACATTTGTTAAGGATAAGGATATTGTGCCAGCTGATTCTGCTACAGAGAAACCCATCACAACAAACTCAACTAAGCCTCCCTTATCATTAACTGCATATCAACAAATAGATTTCAACATTCTTATCATTATCAACTGATCTGTCTTACCATTGTATATATATATGAATGTAATACTTTGACTGTGTTGTGTGATCAATACAATATATTTCTTAGACACAAATTACATTTAAAAAAGAAAAAAAGAGAGGAGAGGCCAAGTCAATAAGAGACTTCTGAACCACTGAATAGATCAGCACTAGGAGCATTTCACTTTCTAGGGATTACAGGGGTCAATCTTTGGTGTCATAGGTTAGACCTACAGTACTGTACATACCGATATATAAAAAATTTACAACTCAGTATCATCCAATTGCTTTAGATAAACAAAGCCCACCATTTACTTGTTAACATCATCACTTTTGTTTAAAAAAATGAATGCATGATATGTGATTAATTATGCTCATATATTTTGTTGCTTCCTAGCTACTTGTTAATATTGTCACTTTCGTTTAACACTCACTGCTGTGTATGAACTCAAATCCCATGACCCTAGTTTGGTACTCATCCAATTCAAATCCACCGTTGGATTGAACCTCCAATATGTTCTCCCCACGAAAAACATCACGAGTAGTTTGCAGTGGAGGGAGGATTTGTTTTGAGGGGAGGCTGTTGTGATTTTCAATTAATAACAATGAAAGAAGAGAAATGAAACGTAACAAGTCGCATAAGCATTTCTGGAATAAAAAGATCGCAAGAAGTCAAGATGGAAGGTTAAATTCATATTGTCGACTTCTAACAACCAGAACTTTTGATCCGGGTATCGTCACAGGGCCCATAATCATGCGTTTCTTAAGCTATGGACGAGCTCTATGAGCTGGACGACAGACAAAGGAGGCCCATAACCATGCATTTCTAAGCTATGGGCCTCTTTCGCATCGCACCCTGGGAACGTTTCTTTGTTCCCATGAAATGAAAATTAAAGAAATGTGTTCAGTCACATTTTATTTTATTTTTGAAAACTGTAATTAAGATTTCATTAAATAAAGGAAAAATAGAACACGCCAAAACTTAAAGAAAAAAGGAGCTGTGTTCGATCACATTCAATCGAGTGTTCCGACACAGACGTCTCTCTAATGTTGCGTTAATGTATAGGGCGATTGTTTTTTCTTGTTTTGGAAAGTTAAAGAGTTTGTATTTCCAAAGAGAGATTATAAAGAACAAAAGAATGAGAGATAGCTCCAAGATCGCTTACCCTGCATTGGAGCCAACGAATCCAAGACCTTGTAAATGATTGGTGAGACGGAGATACCAAGCCCGTGGAGCTTACTTTAGCCCATAAATGGCTTGATGTAGTTTGAATACATGGGTGGGTCAGCTCGGATCCACAAAGCCTTGAGGTTGGTCCATCTATACTTCTTCAGACAAAACCCCATGAAGAAAGGCATTGGGAACGTCTAGCTGGCGAATAGGCCAACCACATTGAATAGCAATGGACAACACTAAACGTACAGTGGTATGTTTTACAACCGGACATAATCAATGCCAGGCTATTGGTGAAAGCCTTTAGCCACAAGTCGGGCTTTGTACCGATCAATGGTACCATCAGATCGCTGCTTCACTTTATAGACCGATTTCCACCCTACAATGTTGGAACCAGGTTTAACAGGTACTAATGTCCAAGTCCCACCAAACTCTGGAGCCATCGTTGCACGCCATTCCTCTGTTTTAATCGCCTGCAAGTAACAGGTGGGCTCCGATGGAGCTAAAGTTGCCTGTAAGGCTGTAGGTAATGGATAGCTAGTCGTCATCAATACCTTGGGTTTATAGATGCCGTCCATCGATTGGCTCATTACATGTGCTCGTTGTGGTACTATAAGTTTTGATGAAGCAGGTGTAGCAGGTACAGCTTCAGTCTAAATAGACAGAGGCTGGTCAGAAGTATTATAAATGGGCTCTGCATGGCAACCACCAGGCCTAGTGATAAATCGTCGTCTAATGCTAGATGCAGGACCTAGGGACAACTCTTGGCCAAAGTTGATTTGTGGTGCAGGTGCATGATAAGGGCCCACTGGTGATGACGGAATAGTGGCTAATAATGGTGCATTTGAGACATGTACCAGTCCCAATAGCTTCTGAATGGGGCACATGTGGAGCCGGAGAGGAACAAGGCCGAACATGCATGTGGGCGGTACCAGGTCCTTGTGATAAATGGCAACGTTGATCACTAGTAGTGGTGTGAGTCACACCTTGATTCATGTGCCCTTTTGAAGTACAAGCAGGTGTAGAGGCTGCTGTGGCATTGAGATGAGAAGGCATGTGTGCAGAGGGCATAATGTAATATCCTGAGCTACCTCGGCCCAGGATTAGTTTGGCCCAGGTAGGGCCCTTAGTTGTTTAAACTACTATGTATTAGAAGTGTCTCACGTGAGTTGTATTTTTTGGAAAGAGCAGCAGTTGTATAACAACTCTAATTAGGAATATGAAAGAATGATTAGGACTTTAACCCTCCCTATATATTTAAAAGAAACCAACGACCCTCTTTTGGATTCTATTTTTCTTCCTTTGAGAGAAATTGAGAGGAAGTGTTGACTGCAATTCAGAAGAAGAGGAAGAAGACAATCAGAGGAGAAACGAGCAACGAATGTCCTATTCGCGTCCACACATTGCAAACGCAACCATCACGTACAAAAGGTGAGTGGATCTTCCTAATTAACCAGTTGATTAAACAAGATGATTGGTGTTTTGTGTTCTGGTTATACTATGATGAAAGGATCTGTTTACATGTAGATCACTATTCTGTGTTTGTTTATGCTATGTGTAAAGGATCTGTTTTAGTCAAGAAATCCTATACTAATGGATGTTAGGATGATACTAGTAGAATGGAATGCAGGAACATGGATTAAGGTTGAAACTCTGTTGAGAACAGAGATTGTCGACATGGTGATAACTGATATTGGAGGGTTGTGGGACCCCATGGCCCACTCGATGGATAATCTGGACCATGGATCCAGAAGGGGACCCATGGTCGACCCATAAGGACCTAGACCCATGAGGAGTGGGCCCCACCTGGGCCCTCATCCAATTTCTAAGATGCAATTCAGGCGACTGTTACAGGCACTATGGGTACTAGTCATCAGGACCTTCTGGGGCCCACCTGGTCACCTGATTGGAGATCTGGTCCAGTCATCAGATGAGGGACCCCTGGGTGACCTTAGGGATGGTGGCATCTGGGATTTAGATCAGTGGGACCCACTGCCCCATAGACTCAAAGAGTCCCAGGCATGAAGGTGATGGAATCAGGGCTGGATGATGACCAAGGATGAAAATAGCGGTAGTGGCGGGCGTAGCGGCCTACCGCCAAAACGCTACGTAGTGGGCGATACGTAGCGTAACCACGCTACGTAGCGGCGTAGCGGTGCGATTTGGAAAAATCGTCAAAAAAATACGAAAAAATTCTAGAAAATCTAGAATATTGGAAAATGAGAGAATGTATTTTTTTTTGCAAAAGTAACTAAGGTAAGGGGGCGTAGCGGTCCCCTCGCTATCTGAGGTCCTGTATCGCTGTATAAATAGAAAATAATAGTAATGATCATTTTTTCACATGTGTTCATGTTGCTTGATTATGCTAACTTAGAAACTAATGAAAGGCTCGGAAAAGAAAAAACTATATCATGAAATCAAGACTTAAGAGTACCTAGAGAAAAAAATACATCTACCAAAGGGGGTGTCTAATAGGATGTACTTAGAGAAGAACTCTCTGTATCGACTGTAATTCGGCGAGATCATGTGCTTTTTGGTGTTCTTTTAAACATAAAAGGGTAGAAGAGTTGTGTAGAAATGTTATTTGAAGAGGAGAAGAAAAGAAATAATTCTTATTATGTATTTTTAAAAAAATTGAAAAGTAGGAATTTTTCTCATCCTGTAGCAGCCCCGTAGCAGTCGTAGCGGGCCTATAGCGGCCCCGTAGCGGACGTAGCGGCCACTACGGGTGCGGCGGCCGATAAATCGGCCGTAGCGTAGCGGTGGCGGCCGCTACGGCCGATATAGCGGCCGCTATTTTCATCTATGATGATGACATGAGTTGTGGGACCCATTAGTGGACCTGATTGGAGATCAGGACCCCACATCTGAAAGGGGACCCATGGGCGACCCTTGTGGTGGTAGACCACTAGGGAGTGGGTCCCATCTGACCGTACACATAGTGACAAGTATTATATCCAGCGGGATGGGCCGTTGCATATGAGACTATGTAGATTTGAAGCTGTGGGCCCCAAAGAGTGGTCTGATAATAAATCAGATCCATTAAGATGATGCTCCAGCCTTGGGCGACCACAGACCTCAAGTCTGATCTTGGACTAATTAAGTGGGACCCACCGGATTTTGCCTATCAAGAAGTTTACACGTGACTTATGTTCTGTTTATGGGCTCTGTGGTAAGATGAGTCTTGGAAGAGGTCTAGTAACTGAGATAGACCTGGACTGTGTGGGGGAATATTAATTAACTTTCTTATTTAGATGAATTGGAGATTTGTGACTGTGATTAATGATGTGTCGTGTTATAATAAAGTGTGGCCCATCCTAATACCAATCAATACCAGTTATGATTGTAAGTGGGGCAATAACTAGTAAATTGTGAAGGGGTTGGATCCACACTACTGTTGTGTAAAATTGTTAATAATAATGGAATCTGGTTGCTATTTGATTATGAGATATTATGCATTGGATCCCAGACGTGGGATGTTGGACTTAGTGTCCGGGCCATTATAGTGGCTAGTCCTTGTGGACGTGTCTGATGAGACAGGGTCATGGTGACCGGTATACATATATACGATAAGCCTTGGAGGCGTGGTAATGTGCGTGGGCACCAAAATATTTTATGAAAGTACTTTTAATGGTGATTGATTTATGTATTTAGATTTGTTGTTTATACGATATTATGTTTATGCTGCTTATGTAATTAGGGAAATTCATTCACCAGTAATACTGATGTTGTGTTGCCTCCTTCAGGTAATCACATTGCGGGTGGGGCAGAGCAAAACGACGTCCAGCACGTAAACTTTGGCATGCGTGGCTGACGGGAGAGAATGAGAAATATTCTATTAGATGATAAGGGGATTAACCCTTGTTTAGGGAATTTATTATATAGACATTTTGAACTGAATTAGAATGTGATATTTGATTCGACATTCATAATTTAATTAAAGTTATATTTTTTATCTAAATGCATGATTCCTTGTGGAAGTCATTTGATGAATGCATGGTGAATATTTACTAAATAATCACGATCCAGAGTCCGACAGGGCCGGCCCCGGAATTTGGGTCGTGACACATAAGAATTGTTGTAGGATCAAGTTGGGCAATAGTGCTATCAGTTGTCACAGTGGGCACATGTTGTAGCAATGCTAGTGCTATTGGGCACAGTGGAACGTGAGTTTGTCCTTGTATGAGTGGTTACATGTGGATGAAAATGGCCCAGTAGTACTTGCTCAGCCGATGAAACCAAACGTGAATCACCATGTGATAGGTTAGATTTAGTGGTCATGGTAAGGGAATACACTGTCTCAGCAAAAACGACATGGCCAAACATATAAAATCGTTTTGCAATAGGGTCATAACACTTATACCCCTCGTGATTACGCCCATAGCCAAGAAATACTCATGGAACACTGAAAAGATAATTTCACCGTTGTGTAGGAACGAATAAATGGAAAGCAAGCACATCCAAAGGAACATAAGATTTTATCGTCTGGTGTTTTGTGAAATTATTTTTCATATGGGGATAGCCCGTGGAGAACACAGGTAGGCATGTGATTAATGAGGAAAACAACAATGTCAAATGCCACATTCCAGTATGACAAAGGTACAACAGAATGAGCCAAAAGAGCTAATTCTGTCTCGACACTGTGGCGATGTTTACGTTCAGCCACATCATTTTGTTCTAGTGTATGAGGGCATGGAATGTGGTGAGAAATGCCATGTTGACTTAACAAAATTTTAAACCTATGGCTTGTGAATTCCCCACCACCATCAGATTGGAGAGATTTGATTTTACAGTCAAGCGTATTTTCAACAAGGGCTTTAAATTGCAAAAATATTTCAAATGCCTGAGATTTAAATTGAAGAGGAAACATCCAACAATACCGACTATAATCATCAATAAAAATAACATAAAAGCGACTTCCACTAATGGAAGATGACGGGTAGTAACCCCAGACATCGGTGTGCAACAACTCAAAGGAAAACCAGAAATGGAAGAAGAACACTGAAATGGTAACCTTGAGCTCTTCCCCAATTGACAGGCAGTGCACACAGAAGGAAGATTGGAGGAACCATGGAGAGGAAGAGAAGATGCAATTGCTTTGAAGACTTGTGAGGAGGGATGTCCCAACCAGTGATGCCAAAGGAGACTAGAAGTGCGAGTGCAACTGAAAGCTGATGGAGAAGTGGGCCAGCTATTTTGAGGAGCCAAAGGAAGATGAAGTGGATAGAGACTAGAGTCCATTACTGATCTGTCCTTCGTAAAAGGATCTTCCCCGATTTGTTTGCCTTGACAAAAAAACCAAAGGAAGTGAAAACAAATGAACAATCACTGTCTTCAGTAAATTGGGAAACAAACAGAAGATTGTGAGAAATATTCGGCACATGTAATATATTTTGTAAAGAGAGATGAGTATCATTAGACAAGCAATGAGAGGAACCAATATGAGACTGATAGGAAGCCCCTTACCGTTACCCACAGTAAGATTATTTGTACCCGCATAGTCTGTGAATGGATAAATTACCCAGATCAGGAGCCACATGGTTGGTTGCGCCCGTTTCAGTAAACCAAGTGGATGTGCCTTACTTTGCAGCAACCATAGCTTGCAGCTTCTCAGGTGGCTGGCGGCCCTGAAAGGAAAGGTCCAACCGTTGAAAGCAATCGAGTGCTGAATGCCCAACTCGATTACAAATCTGACAAGAGGGAGTGCTCACAGATTTGCCGTTGTAAGAGGTATTGGCATTATTCGAGTAGCCACCCCATGCATTTTGACTGCCCCAGCCACGACCATGATAGGTGGAGCGTCTACGAAAGCCAAAGAGACCTTGGGATGCAGTGACGGTTTACAGTGCAGTAGCTGGTTGTTCAACGGTACGAGTGGAGTTATGTAGTTCCAAACTCAACTCAAAGGTAAGAAGTTGACCAAATAATTTTTCAAACGTAAGTGACGTATCCCGATTTGCAATCGAAGTATGAACAGAGTCATACTCGGGTCCCAATCCATTCAAAATTTGATTATAGAAATCATATTCGGTAACAGGATGGGCAATAGCCTCAAGAGCATTGCAGATGCTCTTAATCTTGTCGAGATAATCAGTCACGGACAAACCTTCCTTCTTGAGGTTTTGAAATTGTTGCTTTAGTTGCAACACACAACACCGAGACTAAATCAAATGTAACTTCTCTAGTTGTTCTTTTTTTTTTTAAATTGACTTTTCATTACACAAAGACTGTACAGTATCAGAGGGCTAAAATAGCCAAAAAAGCGCCTACCAAAAACACAGGGAAGGCTGTACAAAAGATTTGCAACCCAAAAACATCGGGCATCAACAAAAGAAAAGGAACTTAAGTAGGGCCAGAAATGAGCAAAGAAGTTTTGAGAACTCACTCTTCTGCGAGTTTATCCGCTTCCGCATTTGCTGATCTCATAATGTCATTGAACGAAACGTTCAAACCACCTAACCACTGAAGCACCTCTTCAATAATGTCTATCAGATACCACGGAGGTGAAGAAGACCGAGTAGCCCACTGTATAACACAAGAAGAGTCCCCTTCTACAAGGAGTAGTTGAGGTTGTAAGCGGGAAGCTTCTTGAAGACCAATGAACAAGGCAAGTAGTTGCGCTTTGTTGATTAAACAAACACCTATTGGGCCGGAGTAAGAGAAAATAGTTATCCCAACTTCATTACGGATGTCACCACCAACACCCACCATACCCAGATTACCAATAGTGCTCCCATCAAAATTTAGCTTCAAAACTCCATGCGGAGGCGGGTGCCATCTAGAGAAGATGCGCCTAGCAATAGGGCGAGATCTGGCCACTTCATCCCAATTGTGAATAATGGGGCTTATCGATATTCCTTTGAATAAAGGTAGGGGGGAGACCCAAAGAGCCACCAGATGCTTGACATTGTCTACTATCTTTGTTGCATCTAAGAATATTCCTTCAAAGCACCGCAAATTTCTTTCTTTCCATAAGGACCAAATTGCCGCTAAGAACAAGAGCTTCCACATGACCCTTCATCTTTTAGAGCCTACCCCTAATCTCCAAAAGTCAAACAAAGAAGGTATAGAATTTGGAAGAGGGCCACGAGAATAGAACCAAGACAAAATAGATCTCCAAATGCACTTGGCAAGGGGACAATTAAGAAGCAAAGGGTCTATAGATTCCTCACTAGCGAGGCACATTGAACATGCATTAACTACAATCACTTTACGTCGACATAAGTTGTCCATTGTTAGTAGCCCACCAAGCAACGCAATCCATCCAAAAGCTATTACTCTAGGCGGTGCTTTCGTGCTCCACAAGCTGCCCCAAAAGGAACGGCTCGCTACCACCACTTCAGACATCGAAAAGAAGGAAGACACCGAAAAAAAGGCCATAAGAGGAAGCCGTCCAGATTCTTCTTACTTTGCCCTCCTTAGGGATGAAGACACTCCCAAGGATAGCTAGCATAGAGCAAAATTGGGACCCCTCCACCTCTTTTAGATTTCTTCTAAGCATAGGCCTCCAGCTGATTTGATCACCTTTTCTCTCCATGCATTCGATAACTTTAGATTCCTGGTTTGTAGCACAGCTGAACAACTCTGGAAAGGTATAGGCCAATGTGTTCTCCCCAACCCATAGATCAATCCCAAAACAAATTTTGTCACCCTTGCCCACTCGTAACCTTACCTGCTTCATATACATCTCCTTTGCTGCAACAATGCCTTTCCATAAGCCAGAAGAACAGGTAGAAGGATCTTGAACGAACCAACCATTTCTAGAGATGTCATATTTAGTGGAAATGACTTCCTTCCATAGGCCCTCAGTTTCATCTCCTATCCTCCATAGCCATTTACCAAGAAGAGCGGAATTTAGCTTCTTTAGAGCTCTTATCCCCAATCCTCCTTCCTTTTTTGGCTTACACACTTGAGACCACTTGATTAAGTGGAATTTTTTCTTCTCCTTTCCATGCCATAGAAAGTCACATTGCATTTTCTCAATGTGGTTCATAACTTCCACTGGGCATTTAAAAAGGGACATGAAGTAAATTGGCAGATTGGTCAATGCAACTTTAATTACAGTAACTCTCCCACCAAGCCTCCATCCTCTCTAGCACCGAAGACCACCGGAGACCAAAGGGAATTAGTGGATGTCCCACCACAAAGAGGGAGGCCCAAATAAGTGGATGGGAGCGTTACAGCCTTGCATCCAAAGATGTTAGCCAGCCTATTTAGATGATCTTCATTCACCTTGATACCTATCAACTCACTTTTGAAAAAATTCACCCGAAGACCTGAAACAGCTTCAAAATAGAAAAGAATAGCCTTGACATTACAGAGCTGGTCTTCATCAGCATTGCAAAATAGAAGTATGTCGTCTGCTAAGTGTAGGTGGGAAATCTCCAAATTGGTATTGGCTGGCCGAAAGCCTTCGAAAAGGTCTGCATTGACTACCGCATGCAACATGCGAATAAGGGCTTCTCCAATGATGACAAATAAAAAGGGGGAAAGGGGATCCCCTCAACAAAGACCTCTAGATGCAGAAAAGAACCTGTTGGAGAGCCATTGATAAGGATTGAAAAGGTAGCTGAGCTCAAACATTCCAAAATCCACGCCATCCATTTTACTCCAAAACCCATCCGTCTCATTAAATATTGGAGAAAATCCCAATCCACCCTATCATAGGCCTTCTCCAAATCTAGTTTACAAATGAGGCCGAGCCTCTTCTCCTTTTTTCTAGAGTGGATGCATTCATTAGCAATTTGGACCCCGTCAAGAGTTTGCCTCCCATACACAAAAGCACCTTAAGCCATAGAAATTATCTTGGGGAGAACCTTTTTCATCCTACTAGCTAATACCTTGGCCAACACTTTGCAGATGGAACCGATGAGGCTTATGGGTCTAAAATCTTTAATGCTTTCAGCAATGACCTTCTTAGTGATTCGAACTATGAAAGAAGCCCCAATGTGCTTAGAAAATTTACCTCTCGCATGGAACTCTGTCATGAACTCCATCACATCCACCTTTATGTCCTCCCAAATGTGCTGGAAGAAAGCTAAAGGGAAACCATCTAGTCCAGGTGCTTTCTCTCCCTTCATATTGAATATTGCTACCTTCACCTCCTCTTCATCAAAAGCCTTTTCAAGCCAGTCTGAATCAGTTTCTTCGAGTGGTATGAAATCCAAATAATCAAGGGAGGGACGATCCCAGTCTTCTTTAGTGAAGAGGTCTGTGTAAAAGTCCACCACATGGCCTGAGATTTCCTCTTTGCTCTCTAACATTCGGTTAGCATCCAGAAGTCTGGAGATTCTATTTGTTCGGTTCCTGTGGGAGGCAAAACTGTGAAAAAAATTTGTATTCATATCCCCCTCCTTCAGCCACAAAACTATGGATCTCTGCCTCCATTTAATTTCTTCTTCCCTTGCTTTACACTGGAAATCATCCTTAAGCTGCTGACGGAGATTAAGATCAAACTCCGATAGAGGTCCAATTTTTTCCTTAGAGTCAATCTCCTTAATACCATGCAACAGATCAGCCATAACAGCTTCAATCGTCTTAACATTGTTCTTTACCCAGCCTTTGATATTGCCTTTAAGGTTTCGAAGCTTTGATGCTAACCTGAACCCTGCCCAACCTTGAATCTGAAAATCAGACCACCACGAGCAAATGAGATCAGATAACCCCTTTTCTTCAAGCCGCATCAATTCAAAACGAAAAGGCCTTGGTCCCCAGTACTCTAGCCTTGAGTCTAAAACAATGGGACAGTGGTCAGATGTTGGTTTTGGGAGCGCCACTGAATTGAATGAGGATATAGGTCTGCCCATTCCCCTGAGATCAGAAATCTATCCAACCGAGACATAATGGGCGGCACCCGGTGGTTAGACCACGTGAAAGTAGCCCCATTTAGTTGCAAATCTAACAAACTGTGGCGGTTTATCCAATATGAAAAAACAGTCATCTCTGGTGATATCCTGCTCCACCAATTTTTCATCTGGCGATCTGATAGTATTGAAATCTCCCCCAATGCAACATGGGCCATTCCACTTGGCTCTAACTGTGTCCAACTCTCTCCAGAAATCAGTTCTTCTTTGATTAGCATTTGGACCACAAACAGCCGATATTATACCTTCTTTATTATTGCCAGGTCTTCAAAGACAACTGAAATAGAGAATACTCCCACCCACTGATCTTTAGAATTGACCTTACGGGTATCCCATAACAGAAAAATGGCCCCTGAGGCACCTGCCGCCTTCAAGGTAGCCCAGTTTATGTATTTACTTCCCCAAATGTCCTTTGCTATTCTCTCCAACCCTGAATTAATTTTAGACTCCTGAATTAGCACCACAGCAACTTTCTGGTTGCGAATTACCAGCTTTACTACTGCTCATCACTCCAAGCTGCCGAGACCCATAACATTCCATGATAGTATCTTCATCGGCGACCTTTGCATTGCACCTTTGAACTCTGGATATTCTGGATGGAACCCATTCCAACTGTTGACCTGCCTGTGCTCTTCTCATAATTTATCGAACTCCTCAGACTCTGTAGTTCTCTAACAACCCTTTTCTTAGACCTCTCCTCTTCTCTGGCAATGGTATTAATCCTGTCGCGCCCTTGCGCAAATTCAATCATTCTTGCCCAGTCCATGTCATTGTTTCCCACCGTAACACCCACAGCTTTCCCACAAATCATTATCTTAGAATTCAACCATTCACTTGAATTAGACTCACAATATATGGAGGAATCTGCCACTCCTTTCTTGATTTCGTTCCTAGTCATAGCTACTTGCTTCGCTGTAACTGGTGGACTGGATGATGACGGAACTGACGTTCAGTCAGCTTTACTTTTATGCTTCCCATGATTTTTCACCACTGAAATCTAGCCCTCTTGCAGATTCTGATGAAGCTATTGGGTCCCTAAATGTGTAAAATGAATGTCATCGACCTCTGTTGAAGGTAGACAGGCCAGTGGGGAGACAGAGTTTACATCGAAGATCGTCGAAGCCCTCTCAGCTTGATCTTCGTCAAAATATCAACAACAACCGTATGAACAATCTATCGGTGCTCGATGGTAGTGTTGGCAAAAAAAAGTAAAAATTGGTTATCTTGTTTTTGCTTTTTAGGCCCTGGGCCTTGTGATGCAAGACAAAATGAAATTTAACCTACTATGGTATGATGAAATCAGATTTAGAATAAAAATTAATATGAACTCGAAACACACCATTCATATTGGTAAATATTGCAATATAATGGGAAAATCAGTTAATGGATCCCAAAACAAGCTTGCAGTCTTGCAGTAAAAGTCCCGCCCAGATGAATGGGTAGGATCCCAATGGAAGATAGAACTCCCAAAATACTTAGGGAAGGCCCAATTGTGCAGATCCTGTAATTCTTATGATGATCTGGGCAAGGGTTGGGTGAGATGGACTATCAGGGAAAAACTGGGGTTGAGATCTAGCGATAAGGGTCGCAGATCTGATGATTAAGATCTTAAATGGAAATTTAGGGTTAGTGCATGAAGTTTGCTCGTAGGAAAAAAAATAGAAAAAGAAAAGATGATACCTTTGATCGGGCTCTCACCAAACTCTGATCCGGAGACGTTACGTCCTTTGAGCAAGGGGAACCCAAGAGAATCACAGAGAAAAAGTGGGAAAATCCATTCCTTTCATTAATGTCAAAGTTTTTCATTACAAGATAGCATAGCATAAGAAAGAAAGAAACCAAGACAGTTTATTAATATTATCCTAAGTGATGACATCATCACATAGTAAGAAGAAAAAAAGACAGAATAAGAAACGGAAGAGAGGGAGGACTTGCGCAAGGTCTCGGGACCCTTTTCTTTTTTAAGTGGTGCCAAACCAGCCCCCCCCCCCCCACCCCCCCCCCCCCCACCCTAATTCTTTATTCTCTTCTTTAATGAACATGGGCCCCTTTTTATGACTCTATTCTTCATTAAATAACTTGGCCCCTCTCAACTTTAAAAACCATTTTATTTCAACCCATGTGGCACTTCCCAAAGTGGAGCCTTCTATGTGATTGCACACATGGGGCCTTCTCTCCTTCAAATGGTAGATCCACCAAAATCCAACCGCTGGATATCATTGTATTGGTAATCTAACAGTGGATTTATGACATCTTGGTGAGCAAAGTCATGATACACATCATCCATCCACATCATAGCTTGATCTGCCACCCTACACTTCCTCCTTTAGTAGACCTTGAAGGAATTGGAGGAATTAGGTATGATGTCCCCATCAATTCCCCTCGGCTGAGAAAATCTCACCTTTGGTGAGATAAAACTATCATACCGCTCCAGGAGATCCGAATTGAGACGCTGCAACTCATCACGTGTGATTAATGTGTTGTAATGTTACGAATAGTTCTTCGACTTGACAAGGAATTTTTGATTGCCTCCTTGCCTGGTAGAGACCAACTGGTCATCCAATATGTCCTCTACAATTTCTTTCCTATGAGCTTTAGGAGGGGGAGGTGGGGTAGGTTGCGGGAATTGGCTTTGGGAAAAGGATGGATCAAAGTCTTTGGGTGCACGAGTTGGAGAAGCATTAGGAGACGGGTTGGCAGAAGGTGTTGAAGACCCTCGAAAAGGAACAAGATCCTCTACATTGAAAGTAGAGCTGATTCCCATATCAGATGGAAGGTCTAAAAAATATGCATTGGGACCCAACCTCTTCAAGATTTTGAAGGGAGCAGTACTACGGGCCTGCAATTTCTTGGCAATTCCTTGTGGGAACCGCTGGAACCGCTCAGGTCTTACACGGACCATAACTTCATCTCCCACTTGAAACTCAATGTACCAACGGTGTGAATCAACAAATAATTTGTAATATTCATTTCGCTTATTAATTCCTCGTCTGATCTCATTATGCAATGCATGAATGTGATGGATGAATGCATCAGCTGACTCAAATGGACGATGAATGGATGACATGGGGATGAGATCTACAGGCATCCTAGGTTTATAACCAGTGACAGCTTCAAAAGGACTCATGCCTATGGATCTATTTACCGAACCGTTATATGCAAATTCCGCAATCGGTAACACGGACTCCCATGAACGGACATGCTCACCAACTAGACACCTCAGAAGGTTACCCAAACTCCTATTCACTACCTTTGTTTGACCATCAGTCTATGGATGGTAGGCAGATAAAAATTGTAGTCTTGTTACCAAAACTTTCCACGGCGTCTTCCAAAAGTAACTAGTGAACTTGACATCCCGATCAAACACAATTGTTTTTGGGACACCATGAAGACTATCAATTCGCTCCATAAAAATTTTTGCAACATGCGAAGCATCAGATGTTTTGGAGCAAGGGACAAAGTGGGCCATTTTAGAAAACCGGTCCACGACAACAAGTATGGAATCATGTTGTTTGTTGGTCTTCGGAAGCCCGAGCACAAAATCCATACTGATGTCTTGCCAGGGGGCAGGAGGCACTAGCAATGGAGTGTACAACCTCGTGTTCTGTTTACGTTGTTTCGCCAGTTGGCAAGTACAACCGCATTCAATCATGCGCACGACGTCTCGCTTGAGACTCAGCCAGTAGAAACGGTCCTCCACAAGAAGAATGGTTTTGTCATGACCAAAGTGGCCGCCTACTCCACCAGCGTGGCGCTCTCAAATGAGAAACTCTCTCATGGAGGTACGGGGGATGTAAATCTAATTTCCTTGAAAGATGGATCTTTCAATGTGAATCTATCCATGCTCCGCAGAGGATTATCAGAAAGAGATGCAAACAAGTCCCCAAAGTCTGGGCATGATGGATAATCATCTCTCAAATGATCAAACCCAGTGACTTCCACATTCATGGAGTGGATTAAACTGACTCTGCGACTTAACGCATCAGTGGGTTTGTTCTCCACTCATGCCTTGTGTTTCAAAACGAAAGTGTACTCTTGCAATAGTTCGACCCATTACGCATGTTCCCCTTTTAGCTTGGATTGGGAATTCAAGTACCGCAAGTCCTCATGATCCGAGTACAAAACAAACTCTTGCGGTAACAAGTAATTTCGCCAATGTTTCAACGACTGAACTATTGCGTAGAATTCTCTTTCGTAGTTGGAATATTTCTTCTATTTAGCCTCATTTAGTTTCTCACTGAAATAAGCAACGGGGTGTCCCTCCTGACTCAAAACACCTCCTATTCCAACGCCAAATGCGTCGCAGGCTACTTCAAAAACCATAGAAAAGTCAAGCAATCTCATGACAAGAGCTTTTGTCATTCTTGTTTTGATTTCTTGAAAGGCTTTGGTAGCAGTCAGGCACCAATTAAACTCTCCATTTTTCATACAATCCGTAATTGGAGCCATGATGGTATTGAATCCCCTGATGAAACGACGATAAAACGTGGCTAGACCATGGAAACTACGTACGTCATGAATGTTGGATGGAGTCTTCCATTCAACAATCGCATGCACCTTTTCAGGATCAGGGGACATACCTGCCACAAAGACTACAAAACCTACAAAGACCACACGATCTGCCATGAATGTGCATTTCTTAAGGTTTGCGTACAGTTGCTCCTTTTGCAAAGTACTACAAACTTGCCACAAGTGGTTGAGATGTTGTTCCTTAGTATTACTATTGGTGAGAATGTCATCAAAGTAAACTACTAAGAATTTTCCAATAAATGGCCTCAATACTTGTGTCATGATGCGCATGAAGGTACTTGGCGCGTTGAACAACCCAAATGGCATCACTAGTCATTCATATAACCCATCCTTTGTCTTAAAGGTGGTTTTCCATTCGTCCCCAGGATGAATTCGAATATGATGGTAGCCACTCTTAAAATCTATCTTAGAAAAGATAGTCGCACCAGCCATGATATTGAGCATATCATCTAACCTAGGTATCGGAAACCGATACTTGACAGTGATCTTGTTGATCGCTCGACTATCCACGCACATCCTTCAAGTTCCATCTTTCTTTGGAGTCAAGAGTGCGGGAACGGCACAAGGGCTTAGGCTCTCTCTAATGAAACCCTTGTTGAGGAGTTCATCCACCTGCCTTATCAATTCTGCGTGTTCCGATGGATTCATTCGGTAATGAGGCAAATCAGGCAGTGTCGCTCTTGGGACAAGATCAATTGCGTGTTGGATGTCACACATGGGTGGGAGTTCATTTGGTAACTCGTCAGGAAAGACATCTTGAAACTCCCGGAAGACAGGTTTCACCTCATGTGGAATACTAGAAGGTGGCTCTTGAGGAACTTCCGTAGTCACTACGGCATAAACAATGGGGTCTTCCTTGGAGCCCTTGCTAGTCCTTTCTTCCAAATCAGCCTAGAACTCACTAGCACTCAAAATGTGTAAGCTTTTTGTCTTAGAACTTGAGACACTAGTGTTGGACTTTCTAATCATTCTCCTTCTTGCCAATTTTATCTTTAGGGGGTAATGGATGCAACTTCACCTTCTTATCTTTGTAATTAAAGACGCGGATGTTGGTACGTCCAAAGTTGGTGACATCCAAATCGTAGATCCAAGGTCTCCCTAAGATAATATGTCCCACATCCATGGGGACCACATCACACCACAACTGGTCCTGATAAGTGGACATGTTAATTGGGACCAGGCAACGCTGAGTGACAGGAATAGATGTAGAATCTACCCATGACACGCGATAAGGCTTGGGATGGGAACTAGGGTCAAGCCTAAACGAGACAAATTGTTGGCAGAAACTACATTAGTACAACTTCCACTGTCGATGATGACCTTACAGCTCTTATCATTGCATTTTGCATAGGTATGAAAGATGGAAGTCCTATGCCATTCCTCATTTTCTTGGAGGGTCAATGCACATCTCACTACATCACATGAGGTGGATCGCCTTTTGTTTTGCTCAGTGCATTTTCAACTCCATGACATGAGGGGGCAAATCTAAGAAAGGATACCCGATCCTCCGGGCCATCACAAGCATCATCACTAGGCACAAAATCCGGGATGTAGTCATCTACTGTTGGGTCATTTTCACCCTCCACATCCTCGATGCAAAGGTTTCGGGTGGGGCAATCACGGGCGATATGCCCAAATCCGTGACAATGATGACAGGTAACTGAATTGCTCCATTTAGAGCTATCACCAGCGATTCCTTTACCTTTACTGTCCTTGATGGCAGGCCGTAAATTCGCGGAGGCCTTGGGAGGTTGACCTCCAAAATTTGGTTTACTGCTCAAAGAGTAAGGCTTAGAATATGTTTCGTAGTACTCACTACGCCCAGCCTGTTTACTTTTCATGGCAGACTCAAGGTCTTGCACTACTTCGTAAATTTCTTCTAGGCTAGTTGTTTTAACAGTGATTAGTTTCCGCTGAAACTCTTGACGAAGACCTGTCCTAAATTTGGAAATTCTAGCATGAAGGTCTTCTTATACCCTACATCAAAGGTTTAGTTCCTCGAACTTATTGATGTAGTCAGTCACAGACATACTACCCTGTCGGAGGTTAGACCTTTGATCTAAAAGTCTATCATGGTAAGATTGGGGTAGATATTTAACCCGCAAGTGTTCCTTCATCTCATCCCATGTACCAATGGGTTCCTCTCGACACTGATGTAACTTATGCTCAACATCCGACCAATACAACCGGGCTTGACTTACCAATTTCATTTTGGCAAATCGAATTCTCCTCTCCTCAGACATGTCATACCGCTCAAAGTAGTGGTCCATGTCCGATTCCCAATCGGAATAGGCTCTCGGGTCAATGCGACCATCAAAAGTTGGTGCTTCTACCTTAACACTCTTCACAGCCTACTCGTCAGCATTTCGTTCTCTACCACGGGCTCTACGGCCATACCTAGCCTCGGATTCAAGGTCAGAATCATCATTGTGCTCATTGCCCTGGTTCCTCTCATAGTTCCTGTTATGATTACGGCGATGTGCCATATCACCGTGTTGGGTCCTCTCAATGTTCTCAGGAAGAGTCTTGAGTTCCTCAGTTTGGGCTTGTGACTGTTGCAAAAAGGCATCCAGTAGGGCATCAGTGTCCTCTTTATTTTTGGCCAAAATTTCTTGGATACTCCTAGACAACTGTTCGTGAATACTCTTAGACAACTACTCAAGATTCATTTTGAGATGTTCTGGTTGAATGTCCTTACCACTTCTCTTGGGCATACAAATGCGAAAGAAAGACTATGATGGCTATCCTAATGATGCAGTGCAATAAAATGTATGATGACCCAACTTGGGTGACACTTTTTTTTATTATTATTATTATGAAAAAAAAAAAAGACTTAGATAACTCCCTAAGAAATCCTAAGCTCTGATACCAAAATTGATACAGGACAAGATGAAATCTAACCTAATATGGTATGATGAGATCAGATTTAGAATTAAAATTAATATGATCTCGAAACACACCATTCATATTGGTAAATATTGCAATCTAATGGGAAAATCAGTAATTGATCCCAAAACAGGCTTGCGGTCCTGCAGTAAAAGTCCCTCTCAGATGAATGGGTAGGATCCTAATGGAAGATAGAACTCCCAAAATGCTTAGGGAAGGCCCAATTGTGCAGATCTCGTAATTCTTGTGATTATCTAGGTAGGGGCTAGGGAGATGGACTATTGGGGAAAATCTGGGGTTACCCAATTGTGCAGATCTCGTATTTCTTGTGATTATCTGGGCAGGGGCTGGGGAGATGGACTATTGGGGAAAAACTGGGGTTGAGATCTAGCGATAAGGGTTGCAGCTCTGATGATTAAGATCTTAAATGGAGATTTAGGGTTAAGGCATGAAGTTTACTCGTAGGAAAAGAAATAGAGAAAGAAAAGATGATACCTTTGATTGGGCTCTCACTAAACTCTGATCCGGAGGCATTATGTCCTGTGAGCAAGAAGAACCCAAGAGACTCACGGAGAAGAAGAGGAAAAATCTATTCCTTTCATTAATCTCAAAGTTTTTCATAACAAGATAGCATAGCATAAGAAAGAAAGAAACCAAGACAGTTTATTAATATTACCCTAAGTAATGACATCATCACATAATAAGAAAAAAAAAAGATAGAATAAGAAACGGAAGAGAGGGAGGACTTGCGCAAGGTCTCGAGACCCTTTTCTTTTAAGTGGTGCCTCCCCCCGCCACACCCCCCCACAAAAAAAAAAAAAAAAAAAAAAAAAAACCCTAATTCTTTATTCTCTTCTTTAATGAACATGGGCCCCTTTTTATAACTCTATTCTTCATTAAATAACTTGGGCCCCTCTCAACTTTAAAAACCCTTTTATTTCAACCCATGTGGCACTTCCCAAAGTCGGGCCTTCTGTGTGATTGCACACATGGGGCCTTCTCTCCTTCAAATGGTAGATCCACCAAAATCCAACCGTTGGATATCATTGTATTGGTAATCCAACAGTGGATTTATGACATCTTGGCGAGCAAAGTCATAATACACATCATCCATCCACAACATAGCTTGATCCGCCATCCTACGCTTCCTCCTTTGGTAGACCTTGAAGGAATTGGGGGAATTAAGCATGATATCCCCCATCACATTCCCTTTAAATATGCTTCCATTCCCTTCACTGTTAAATATAATGGTTTTTTCTTATTTTCTGGAATTGTGGATGTTATTAGTTTTTGCATGGCTATGGTTTGCATGGATTGTGCTTCTTTTTTTTTTTTTGCTTCTTGAATTGCGAAAGTAGGCCACAACATTGAGTCCTACATTTTATCATTAATAGGTCCCATGTGCGTATTAAGTTATATAAATGCATTGGTGGGCACTTTAAACTTAAATTGGTATATAAATGCTTACAAGAGTAAAATTCTAGTTAGAAATCCTTATAGTTATGAAACAGGGAATTCACGAAATTTAGGAATTCAAAACTTCTCATCCAAGATTTCAAGTATAAAAGAAATAGGAAATTCGGAAATGACAGATTTCAGTAGCATTTCAAAATTCCAGCATTTGAAAATCCCAGACGACCACCATTTCAAAATTCCAACATTTGAAAATCCCAGACAGCCACCAGACATGAATTCCAGGAATTCTAGTAAAGAAATGGGCCCTAACTTGAATGTAAAGAAATTGTGGATGTGAAGTTGGGGCATTTTTTGGAACTTGAACGTAGCTTGCATAGACCTTGCAAACCGCATCTAATACTTTATGGAAATAACGACTAACAGTGGCGCCCGAATGGTTAAACCAATTAGCAGCAACTCTATTAGTAACATTGTGGGCCAATGTGTGGAGAAATACTGCTAACTGCTCATCTATGGACATCACTCGTGTGTTCTGAAGGATTCCACGATGCATAAGTGTTTCACGCAATATTACAAAGTAATCAGGACTCATCCACAGGTTTTCATAAGATTGAGGGCCCTCACTTGACAAAAGCTCTTCTACCCATGATTTGCCTAATAAATATGAAATGCATTGTTTCTTTCTAGTTTGCTCCTCTAGTAATGTTAGCCATTGTTCAGCCAACCCACAACATAAGGCCACAGCAGCACCAACAGCTGATATTAAACGTAATTTTAAGGATTCTGTTGTAAAGCAATTGAAAATGTCATTATGTACAAACAAAATAAAACAATGTGAGTAAAGTATCAGATGCAAATTAAAACAAAATAAAACAATGCGAGTTATGCATAAATATGTTAAAATGACACAAGTAAAACAAGAGGTGGAAGACTACAGCTTCCATTGAGTGTTAAGGCTGCATGGATAGCTACCATTGAGCATATTAAATCCAAGAAAAAAAGTTAGGAGGAACTGATAGCTTCCATTGAGTGCTAAGACCCCAGCTTTGAAAAACCAACTTAATTAGGTTCAATCTTGCAATAAGAAAACACCACATTAACTACATTGCATCTTGAGTTTCAATCAATCTAACGAGCTATAACAATGAGAAAGAAAACATCAATAAAATTGTATAAAAAGATACAATGGAAGATTTAAACAACTATGCTTTCTTTGAGTAGGTTCAAAAGATCATCCTCAATGACAACATTCACATAGTGGAGTTCACGACAACCCACCAACAAAAAGATGGAACCTTTTCCTCATTAGCATCACCAATAATCCCGGGAACCCAAAAATTCCAAATTAAACATTTCAAAAGCATTGTTATGAATAAGTTATGAATCTAGTAAGATATGGTTACATATAACCATGATAGGTTACAAATGATAACTAACTTGGTCATCATGTAGATAACCATGATTGGTGTATTCTACAACAGAAAAGTTTGCCCTTTCAGATCAAAGTGCCAATCTTTAAAATCTCAAACAGTCAAACATCACTAGCCCCTTGTTAATATAGGTTTTTCTTTCTTTCTTTCTTTCTTCCTTTCTATCTCTTCAAGTCTTACACTCTTTCTTCCTTTCTTGTCTTTCTTTCTCTTCAAACATCACCAATAATATTTTTCAATAAAAAAAACTAAAATGCAAATCATAACTAAAACCCTCAACATGAATATATATATAGATATATATATATCAATATTACGGGAGAGTTCAAAAAATACTCCTACAGAACATTGAATAAAGGAAAAGACCACAAAGAAGTTGCTTCTGTCTTGTAACTTATCTTGCAGACTATTCTTATTAAAGAGGATTGTAACTAGCCTCAATTAACAGCCAAGTAAGCGTAATTAGGGATAACAATAGGGCCGTTAAGTGCCAATATCTTCATACAAGGTGTATAGATAGCTGTGGTTGTGTCAACAAATGGTTCTTGTGCCATCTAGTTACTATGGAGTCCACCTGATCATGATGAAGGCATCAAGACGTCCATTGGCAAGAAGAAACTTCGGTATTTATAACAATTTTTTTATAGGCTTATTAGAATCATCGGTCAGTTGTATTTAGTACTTTAGTTTCGAGAAGATCGGCAAACTCCCTCATGATAGGAACTATGTAATATGTATTGGCTTTTGATGTTTCAAATTAGATCAAGTTCAATAAGACAAGCACACAGATGCAGAAGTAAACTCGAAGCTATATTCCATTACAATATTGGAATTGTAATAACCAGAAGGATTTGAGTCCAATGAAACAACCTCAAAAAATTAAAAACCTTTCAACAAATGAAGTGATTTAATGCAAAAAGAAAATACAAGTTAATCTTTCAAGAAGTAAAATACAGATAAATCTAAATAGAACACCACAAAGATCAACTTAACTCAAACGTCATAATTAAGCCTAATCTAATAAAAGACATTGAAACTTTGACACAGCATCAATAAATTTCAACATGAGGCGACTCTAAAGAGCAACATCATATAAATCAATCTAGAAGTTAGTTTTTTCACTCAAAATCACTACCTTTAATGCTGTTTTTAGAACCCACCCCGTTTGCAGAATCAATTAACTGGCCCACTCTTTTGAACAATCAAAACAGTAACTACGAAAAAAACAAACAAAAAGAACAATTCGTACAAATCCAGACCAGACCCAATTCACATATAAGTATATAGCTAAAATAAATCGAGGGTCTTTGCCAATCCCGAAGGGATCACAACAAATTATCAAGATCACCCTTTTAGAGCCCCATTTGGACCAACGGTACCCATCATATACCCTGCAACTAAAATCCAAGAAATTGGGTTTTTTTGTTCGTTACTCCTCTGCACTGATGACATTTAGAAAAACAGGAGAACAAGACCCAGAAGTCAAATTACACAAACATGGAAGACAGATGTATGGAACAGAAGCTGCACACCCATTTGCTTATTTCAATCAAATACCATAAAACAGAAGAAGACCAACAACAAAAACAAAGAAGAAAACGGAGATTGTGAAGATAATGAACTCTCGAAAAACCAGATTCTTCATCCCCTTCGATCACATACAAACCATAGAAAATAAAATAAGCAAGGAAAGAATAAAAATTCAGGAAAATGAAGAGGGGGTGTAAGTGTAGAAGAATTCACACCTTCAGACCTGTTTCCGTTGCCGGAAAATGGATGGGGAAGATGACCGTCGGAGTTCCCGGAATGTCGTCGTCCTCTCAGAAATCCCAGTGCCGAGAGCGAGATTTTCTTTGCTAAAGTGGTTTTTATCCTTCCGTCGAGTTGAAAAACCGTTGCGCTCTGACACATTCTTCTTTTTTTGGCATGGCAAGTCTCAGTCACGAAAACCCCACCCCTCTTCGTCTCTCTCTCTCAACCCACCAAAAACCTCATCTCTCCTCCTCTTCATCTCTTTACAGTGACTAGGATTGCAAAAAAATAAATAGAGAGAGAAGGGAGAAACGAAGCAAAACGAGATAGTCATAGGAGAGAGACCAGGAGGAGGAGGAGGAGGAGGAGACATGGGAGTTTGAGATTCCTTGGAGAGTATTTTTACAAGGGATTCTCTGAGTTGGGTTGGAAATTGGCATTGGGGAGAGAGAGAGACGAATACAGGAAGGGGCTCCAATTTGGGAAAGTACGTGTTTTTATAGGAACACATAGTCAAAAGTCCATTTAGAGTTTTTTACAAAACAGCCCCTGCATTTTCGTAAAACCTCAAAGACACCCCTTTGTTTTTTCTTTTTGCATAAGTAACTCTCCACTGACGGTCAACCATAACAAAAGCAACGTGTGATTCCTTGCTCCAATTAGGGGTGTTCATGGCCCGGCCTGGGATGGGCCGGGGCTGAGACATATTAAGGCTAGGCCTGACTTTGGATATGCTGGCCCAAGCCCGAGCCCTCACATTTAAATAATTGGGCCAGGCTGAACTGGGCTTTTCATCTTTATTTTTGGGAATTAGAGCACTAAATAAATTAAATTACATGCATTTCTTACACAATCCTGTTAAGGTTGGGCATGGGCTTTCTAACACTTGATCCAAGCCAGACCCATTTATTCAATGGGCCCTCATTACATATCCAAGCCCAGCCCAAAGGTGGCTAGGCCCGAATCGGGCTCGGGCTGGCCCTACCCATGAGCACCCCAACTTACTCTCCCCTCTTGTTTTTGTTTGACCACTTTACCCTTTACATTTATTCTAAAAGAGACCACTCTAAACCCACAATTTCTAAGCCACAAATTCGAGTCTAAAATATGCACAAGACGGGTGAGAAGCAAGAAGCATTTGTCGATATTTTTTATTATTTATTTTGCTCATAGGTGGAATGATTTTTGTTCTTTGAATCAACACACATTAGGGGCTTTTTGTTATTATATATAATTCTCTCATAGTAATGTCAAATGTCAATTTCTCATTTTTTTTTGCTATATAGGTATACAAAATGCCCCTTTGTGTTTTTCATATAAAATTCTTTTGTGATCTGGCAAAGCTAGGAACTTATTTTTGAGTGTTTTTTTTTTCCAAATCGTACATTTCACCTTATTATTTAATCATTCATAATATATTATATAGCTAATCTCATTTTTCTTATTTTTAATCCATATATGATACACCAAAGAAAAAAAAGACTGCTCATGTACTATTTAGTATGAATCATGAGGGTTCAGAATTAATAATATGTAAAAGTCCATACGTCTGTAACTAGGGGTCAGAGGTAATATTAAGACTATGCATTTTGTTTGATCATAGGACAACTCTAGTGGACCCCATAAAAGCATAAATTTGTATTTCTTCTTTTTAAGTGCCATAGAAAGAGATTTTTTTATGAGGGAGTTGTTGTTTTTGAAAAGGTGCTAAGGGATGTTCTTTTATAGTGATAATAAGTTGGGCATGCCTAATCAGTATGTTCTAGGTATTTGCCAATTGCCACCGTCCTAAATCTTCATCATATCTTTTTTGTTTTTTTTTACTAGATTATACATGTTTGCTTTCAAAGCTATTTTTTTTTTCAACACGTTCATGTTGTTTTTTAATGGATAAGACAGTGTTTCTTCTTTTTTACTGCCATAAAAGGAGATTTTTTTTATAATGACATCACTATTTTGAAAAGTTACTTAGCCTATGCTCTTTTAAATCAACACGTGTTCTTTTTTTCTTTTTCTTTTTCAAAATTTGCATGTGGGACCTCTGCAAAAAAATCAGCCACATCCATAACCCTATCATCTCCATCTGGGCCCCACAATTTTAACGGTGTACAGTCCATTCAAATGGGTGTGCAGTCGATCAAATGGTCGGCCCCATGTGAAATTCAGAGGGTGTGTGTGGTCCATTCGGATGGACCATCAAGTGGGCCCCACCCTCGGTGTGCAAGCTGCGCACCCGACACCTGATAACTACAATGTGCCTCACATCAAGGTATACCATTGAATCAAAACACACCTATGTGACCCACAATCGAACTGCTCAGCTAGATCAATGCTATCTAATTATAAATAGCTATGTATGCCAAATAATTTCATGAAAGAGTACAGTGATTAGATTATCAACATTTTTAATGGGTCATGGCATGAATGAGTAGGAAACCATGATCACTAATTCTACCTAATGAAGAAATATGAATGGTTAAAAAACTATAATAGTCAATCTAAGTTCAATGCACGAACCACTACTAAGTCTACTAGTTGCAAAAATAGAAACGTACAGTTGTGGACCAATCCCTATTATCTCTCAAAATATAATCACTGCTTTCTCTTTATGCTAGGATATTTTTATATCAATCTCTACCATCCTTGTAAAAATTTTGAATGAGAGGTTTTTTTATGGTCATCTTTTATATATTCACCTTGGATTTTCATTGTTAAAGACTTTTGGCGTGAATTCATATACATTGATTCATGTGTACTCTATGAAAACAATTAGACCTTATTATTATGAATGACGAAAGGCTGGGTTTGGTACAACTTGGGTGAATTGGGCATTTGGATGGTGGTTGAGGCAGGACCCACTTTTGGAATTCACCCGCGGCCAATGTGATGTACGGTTCTCATGTGTAACGTGTCACAGTAGAATATTTTCCATATTTAGATGACTATATCATTATTTACACTATTTATTTAAGTATTAACTATGCCAGTAGATAATGGATCATATGAACCTTGCCCTTATTTATGATCCGACATGCAATCGACTGATGATCCGTAGCTGCAAAGCATGAAACAAACGTGATATTATGTGTGATGAAAATTATTGTTGATATTAACATTTTAATATTTTAAATTAATTTTTTCCTAATATAACTATTAATATTAATATTGGAATTAAAATAACATTAGATTTTGTAGTTAAATATACTAATTTAATTTTATGTTATAGTTTTAGTGTTGTTATCTTAGATTTTAAATACAATGAATTTGGTAATGATTTGTATGGTCTCCGTCCTTAATTTGACTCTAATTAAACTACCTAAATTTGTACCAACACAGGCCTCTCAAACACTTTATATATATATATATATTTTATATTAAAGCAACAGGAACCCTGTTCTGGAGCTAACACCTTAACGCTTTCAAACCTCATGGCGACGCATTAGCGCTCTCATAGGCGCCAGCCGCCAAGTGACATAACAACTGATATTGGAAATACGTTTTTTTACCCTAACTAAATATAAGGGGGTTACAAAAAATGAGACATCGATTTTTTGTCATATTAGGAATGTAACTCAAATCACAATAAATTTCTCTTTATTTCATCCTTTAAACTCCTGTAAAATCTCTCATACTAATGGGGCAAAAATCTCTCCATATTTATCTATACATTATGCTCTAAGAAAAAACTTTTCATATTGTCTAGACATCTATGAGTAGGGCACTTAATACAAACAAGTGGTGTTCCTTGGATGAAATCTGGGTTGATGATTTAAAAAAATATTATAATCTTGAAATATTATAGATTTTACAAAGGGCCTGCTAATGGATTTATAATATTAACTTCAAAGTAACATTGAAACTTATGAAAAATAAGTTGGTGGGGTCCCTCTTATAAAATCCTATATTCAAAAACTAGGATGGTGGGCTTAAGTCTTATTTAAGAAAAAGTTGGCCCCACAATAAACTTGTAGCATTGCTTCATTGAACATTAAGATTTTATTAGTAGGTCCTCAATGATAGGCTTGATTTGGATTGAAGTGAAACCAGGCCCACAAGGGATTTATGTCGGTGATTTCATTGCCACTTTAAAATTTTATGAGTGGGTCCTCTTATAAAATTCTAAGGTGAAAAAAATATATTGGTCTGTTTAAGTCTAATTAAAGTAAAACTTGGCCCCATTAATAAATTTTATTTGTGGACCAAAAAATCAGGCCCTTGATGATGAATAGTATATTTGTTCTATTAATTTATTTTTATCAATAATATTTCCCTAAAAACACCATATACGAATATTTTTTTTTTCTTGCTCAAGCTTAGAACGGGCCTTTGTTACTAATTTATATTTTATTGATAATATTTCAAAATAAACATTAATTTTGAATATCCCTTCTTTTTTTTTTGTCCGCATGAGCTTTTGTTGCTAGTAATTCTTAAACTAATAGGGTTAAGTGTGTCATTTGAGTTTTCCAATAAATGCAGAGCGTGAAATTGTACTAAAAAGGGAAAAAAAGGAGAGCCACAAATTGCGAGTTGCTTGTCTTACTAATCGTTGAAGTTGACCGTCGGCGAAGATATACTTACGAACGCCACTACTTTTGGTGTTTCCGAAAATTTACCTGATCCATCGTCTCCATCTCAATTGCTATTCATTAGCTTTTCTACTCTGCTGACTTTTATTGAGCAATACAATTTGCAGAACAATAATCCATCAGAAGAATTTACCTATTTTTCTGAGTGAACAAGCATTCAAACATGAAATGAAGGGAATGCGAAAAACATAAAACTGTCTGTTCAGTTTATTTCTTCATACACTATCTAGTTCATTCTTCATACAGCTCTGTTCCTCCTGCATTGTAGCGCTCAACCTCCAGCTATATATAAGACACCACAGTAATACATTTTCCAGATTCAAACAACAGATATCTAAACTAATCAAGAAATACACGAGGGACTAACACCCAAAAGTCAAACTATTCAAGCAAATGGCAACAGTTGGCTGCTTGAAAGGACAAACATGAATCCTACTCATAGACCCTTGCAGCGGAATGTGCATAAATGGCTCCCAAACTCTGATATCACATCGACCAGTCCTCCATATCCTCCAACTGCGATCACCTGAACCATCATACCAATGTCATGAGCAATAGGAATGCACTCATTCAAGTTGCACAAAACAATTCAAGGATTCTTCTATGTCAGTACAGACGAGCGTGCCGTCAGAACTCATACCGAATTCCTAGGAATTCACAAGAGAGCTGCTTTAATGATTTATCCTAAGGGGTGGAAAGAGGGGTCAAGGGTCAGGATCGAGAGTCCATCAAACTTTTAGGAAATTCATGTAGGCAAGGGTGGGCAGTCATTTCCCATTAGGCGGGGATACTTTGGTAGGGTCCACTTTTGATCCTACAGACAAACACTCTTAACCCCTATGATAGAAGCACATTTCTTAGGAAATCAACAGCGAATGGACAAACAGGCCTTGTGGCACATTTTGCAAGTTGCTACTAAATTCCTAGAAATACATAAGAAATCCGTTCATCAAGGAGGGAAAGAGCGAATGGTTGCGAGTAGAAATCTATAAGGGATCACCACATCCCTAGAATCTAATTTCAAAAAGTGAAGGATGAGTAATAGTTTCTTATCCAAGGGGGATATTTTGAAGGTTGGCAAGATTCACATTTTTACCAAAAACACAATGATTGGTAACCAAAGAAAATGACAATAGAACATACACCCGATGGATGTTGGGAGAGAGAGAAAGATGATTGTGGAGCGCATTGAATCTGTGAAAGAACCATCCCATTGATGTCAAAACGTGTCAGCACAGGTTCTGCTCCAACAGCAAGTATCTGAAATGTGATAAGGTTATGCTTCAATTGAAGGAGAAAAATGAAATCACATTACTAAAAATGATATTCAAGAAAATAATTAGTATATCAATGAACTAAAGCCAAGCATCATCAATATTCATTCATTGCGTGACTCATATTCTATGAATTGAAGAAAAAGAACAATCCAACATTGGAATCTGAGCTACTAGAGATAGGAATGTCCAAAAGGACAAAAATTGACATATGAATGTGTTTCAAGGTGACAATTGAGTTTTCATTTCTTTTTCTTTTTCTTTTTTAGAAAATGGAGCTGCAATTAAAAATGCAAGGTTCTAAAAACTGGAAAGAGCCACCAACAAATATAGCTACATTATAATGAAGAATAGCTGCTCATGAATGCAGACAATAAATTGGTGCTTATGATAGGATAATCTGCCACACAGTATTACCATTTCAGAAGAATAGCAGTCTTTCTAAGCAAAAAGGATTTAGCTACAAGGGGGGCTTTATGTCAATGACGAAGCCATGGGCGGGTCCACGTTCAAAATAGAAATGCCAATACTAAGCAGTCTCTTTACCAAAAAAAAAAAAGAGTCTGGGGCTCCAGTCCCAAGGAAACTGAGTTAGAATAATGCATGCATTTTATTTAATGGGGAATTTATGCAATTTATTATATTCAAGTATTGAGTTAATTGGAGAATAGATAAGATCATAGGACGGTTAGTTTCTGTAATTTTCCATTGCTTTGTTTAAAGTAGGGCACAGCCTGGACAAGTCTCTCTTAGAATCATGGTTTGTGAGTCCATTTTCCAAGAGAGAGAATTGCTTTGGAGGAATATTAACTTTGACTGTTGCTTGGGCATATAGATTTTGGAAGGGTGGGCAAGAATAGAAGAATCTTGGATAGTATACTCCTTTGTTCCTTCGTTGACAGCAAAGATTAAATTTTGTCCAATCCACTGGGACTGAAAGTATTTTGAAGGCATGCCATATATAGTGATTTAGAGAATTTGATATGACTATAAAGGGTGGAATGGTCCCTAAAACATATAGATCGGTAGCCTTTTCACTGAAGCCATGGGAATGTATATTCGGTCTTCTTCCTTTTCTCTTGGTTGATTTGTGGAATGCGGAATTGGAGAATGATTAGAGAAAATGAAAACCCTAGACTTCTAAACTTGTTGTTGACTGGGCCATGCCAGACAGTACGTGGCTCCATCAACAACAACAACAACAACAACCCTCCCCATCCAGAGTTAAGACTGTCAGTAAAAATTAGTTAAGTTTAAACCGGAAGAGTTGAAAACTTCAATGGAGAAATTGAGGCATTAGAATCTAAAGTCTTTAAAATAAGATGTACAAAGACAATATGTATGAATTGCAACTTCAGTAGGGATGTGCATAGAGCTGCAACTCTTATGAGAATTGAAGCTGAAGCGATATAATGAAGAGATTCAATTTCTGATTCATTGGCTAGATAATTAGTAAAGATGGAGAAATTGAGGAATATGTTGAACATAGGATAAGAGCAAGATGGTTAAAGTGGAGACTTGCTTTTGAGTGCTTTGTGATCAGCACATATCAACAAAAGATTGAAGGATTAAATTTCAAGATAGTGGTTAGACCATCTATGACTTAGAGTAGAACATTGACCAATCAAAAAACAACAAATACACAAAATGAGTGCAGCAAGGATGAGAATGTTGAGATGGATGTGTGGTAGAAGTAAAAAGGATAGAATTAGAACTGAGTGCACTTGGGAGCATTTAAGGTTAGCATCGATAATTGATAAATTAAGAGACTCGTTTAAGATGGTTTGGACATATCCAATGTAGGCCAGCAATAGCACCTTTGATGAAAAGTTTTTCTATGCAAGTTGATGGCCCACCAAGGCAAAGGGGTAGACTGAAGAGGACATGGATGCAGGTAGTAAGGATGGATCTAAAAAAGTGTAGTCTATCTGAGGACTTGACTAAGGATGGAATAGAATGGAGATTCATATAGCCGATCCCAAATAGATGGGGTGAGGCTTTGATGATGACGACGACGACGACAATGAAACAAGGCACTGAATAACCCCTTAACTGTGTTTTACGCTTCCCAGATATTAATATTTTCTGTTTAGTTGGTATGAGAAATAGAATATTTTTTTAAAGAAGCGTGAGATGCCTCAGTGGTAGGAGGAATGCTACTCACCTGCAGTGCCAGGGGCCAGGGATCAAACCCCTGGCACTGCCAAAGTACCACCCTCAGTGTACTCGGGTGGAGGACGAGGTGGAGTCGTACTTGGGCAGTGCGAAGGACAACGAAGAAGCATACTCAGGAGGAGCAAGCAGTGCATGACGGACCCCAGGGATGACCCCCTAGGCTGATAGATTAGGCTGGTTTAGGAATAGGATTTATCATTCTCTCCCATGTAAGGCAAAAAAAAAGAAGAAGAAGAAGAATGATATTTTTTTAATCTATCAGAATAGGATAAAGAAGGTAAAGACAATCCAACTGTCACACATTGATTAGCTGCAACCTATAATGAAATACTGGTGGGGCCAGCTTGAGTAAAATTGTTTTCAAAATAGATTAAGGAGGTTATGGTTTAGCATAAATACTAAGCAAGGCATGGAATTGAAGCTTACTTGATTGTCATCAAAAAGCACATCTTGCGTCAAGGAATGCATGTTAATTGTCAAAATGCACTCGCAAGCAGGTAGACTCCAAACAGAGAGATTCTTACCACTGCCACAAGCCTGGCAAAGAAAAAAATAAAAATAAAAATTCATCCCCATTCAAGAAAACCTGAATGATCATAAAAATAAACAAATTAAATAAAATAAGGTAAAAGATTCCTTCACATCTAGAAAGTATTACCTTCAGATTGGAAATGATAAGTCATTTTTATTGACAGTATAAATCAGAAATTATGGAAAATAGGAACTATGATCAACAGAGAAAAAAGTCTGGTTTAAGGTTAAAATATGTCTCACAAAGTTGGAAAATGGGTGGAGCTAGTCTGGGCCTAGCACAAGTGTAGTCTGCCTTGGGATGAGCATCAAGGGGCATTGGGTGAACCCGTGCCTGTTTTCTTGCCCAAAAGATAAACTGGCTAACCTAGGCCTATGTCTTCTTAAAGACCTAATGAGTTGACCAGCCAAACATTCATCACAAACAAGAACATTTTTCCAATGAACTTGGCTCAAGCCAGACTTTTAGGCCAGATGTTGAATCCATACATCAGAAAGAAGCATAATATATATATACATGACTTAAAACTCAGAAATCATGGTCACGATAATGAACGCCTTCCAACTTTGAAGCAGGCTCTTATCAAACAAGCAATATCTCTCTCTCTCTCTATATATATATATATATCCGAAAGACTGGGCTCATGCCAGACTTCAAGGCCAATATACCGAATCAGGACCAGAATATTGCCAATAATTAAATGGCTTGAGCTTGGACAAGCTTCAGATGTGGCACCTTTCAAAGGACTAAACAAAGTGAAAGACCCAAGCACGTGATGAACAAAGAATATGAAATAGGAGATTACAGAATTTACGAAGGACAACATTTGGAAGACATACAGAACAATGTAATTATAAAACTATAGCCTATAAGCCCATAGCAACGCTTGGTGATAGTGAAAACTCCGCTAGTATTAAATCAACTATGAAACAAAGATCAGTGGTAAGGCACTTTTTATGAGCCTAATCTGTCTATAATCTCAGTTTAATAAATATCTCAATAAAGAAAAGAAGCTAAAAAATCTATAAAAAAAAAAAAAAGTATTTTGTACTCATAAAATAAAATACTCTTACCAACCAGCTTTCACTTGTATCAACAGCAATGCAACTGACCCATGAGGAGGCTCCCTTCAACTTGGATTTATCTTTGGAATTTATAACTTGAACACATTTTCCACTTTTGCAGTCTACCAGTTACAGATAACCACAAAACACATCACAATGAGCAACACTGAACTCCAATTATAATTATTCCATATCAATGTTCTATTAATCAATATAGATGATGGCTAAATATTGATAATAAACCGAAAGGCAAAGACAATACAAGCTCTCTCTCTCTCTCTCTCTCTCTCTCTCTCTCTCTCTCTCATAGATGAAAATGCTTCGTAGCAGCCGATATATCGGCCGTGTCGGCCAATGCCACCACGCTATTTGATATTTATCGGCCAACGCACCGTATCGGCAGCTACGCGATACATACCGCCACGCTATGTGGCGGCCAATGCCACCACGCTATTTGATATTTATCGGCCACCGCACCGTATCGGCAGCTACGCGATACATACCGCCACGCTATGTGGTGGCCGCCACATAGCAGGGGGTTTTAACCCCCCCCCCCCCTCTCGCAATTCGTCCCTATTGTGCACTTTCCCTTTCACTTTTTCACTTCTCTCACTTTTTACATCTTCTCCTTGCTGTGAAACTTCTAAAGTGCTGTATTTTCAAGATTTTACTATTTTAGGCCCACAAGATCCACAACAAAGTGACAAACATCAAAACAAGGAAATAATCAAACTAAATCCATTCCATCTTCATCAAGATTCAAGATTCTAGGTATGTTTTTTCTTTTAGATTTTTTGTAGTAAGTTGACTTTTGAGATCACATTCAATTAATCTCTCTCTAACTACTATAAATGCTTCCATGTCTTGTAATATTGTTAGATCTATGTTTCCTTTGATGATGCACACATATTTTTGGTTTTTTTTTTTTTTTTTTTTTTTGCTATTTTTTATTTTCGAATTTATTTATTTTTTGGAAAAAAAAATGTGAATACTCTTGGACAACCCATGAAACCACTTGGAAATGCATTCTAAATTATAGATCTATGTTTCACATGGATCAATCCATCACATTTTGAATGTTTATTGATTTTTCTCCATTTTTTATTTTTAGATTTATTTATTTTTTGAAAAAAAAAAGTGAATACTCGTGGACAACCCATGAAACCACTTGGAAATGCATTCTAAATGATAGATCTGTGTTTCATATAGATCAATCCATCACATTTTGAATGTTTATTGATTTTTCTCCATTTTTTATTTTCGGATTTATTTATTTTTTGAAAAAAAAATGTGAATACTCATGGACAACCCATGAAACCACTTGAAAATGCATTCTAAATGATAGATCTATGTTTCCCATAGATCAATCCATCAAATTTTGAATGTTTATTGATTTCTCTCTATTTTTTATTTTCGGATTTATTTATTTTTTGAAAAAAAAAATGTGAATACTCATGGACAACCCATGAAGCCACTTGGAATTGCATTCTAAATGATAGATCTATGTTTCCCATAGATCAATCCATCACATTTTGAATGTTTATTGATTTTTCTCTATTTTTTTATTTTCGGATCTATTTTTTTTTTTTTAAAAATAATTTTTAATATTTGAATACCAATCAAATGTCTTGAAAATGGTTCCTTGATTTGAGATTTACGTTTTCCATAGATCATTCCAACATATATTGCTTGTTTTTTTACTTTTTTAATTTTTTAATTTCGGATTTAAAAAAAAAAATTAATAATGGAATGCCAATCAAATGTATTGAAAAATGCTCCTAAATGTTATATCTATGTTTGCCATAGATCAATCCAACATATCTTTGTCATTTCCTAATTCTATTTTATTTTCTTATTTTCGGATTTTTAAAATTTTTGAAAAAAAATTATAATTTAAGTAATGAAATACCACTTAAATGTCAAGAGAATGATTCCTAAGCGTTAGATATATGTTTCCTCTAACATGTTTCTTTGTTTTTTTAATTTTTAACATACTACTTATTCATATTTAATTATTTATAGCCAGATATTCAGTCTTCTATTGTTAACTTAAAATGCCTCATGATATTGATCCCGCATGGAGCTTTCATGAGGCAGTTGAGAATAACAGGTTGAAAATCAAATGCAAGTTTTGTGGGAAAGTGAGCAATGGGGGCATTACAAGATTCAAGCACCACTTGGGCCATATTTCTGGCAATGTTGATGGCTGTACTGAAGTACTAAAGGAAGTCAATGAACAAATAAAAGCTTTGGTTGGCCAAAACAAAGCTAGAAAAGTAGAGATAAAAGAAAAGAGGCGGCAAGATGTTGATGCTGCCCGTTATGAAGTATTTGGGGATAAATACTTTGATAAGGAAGATGCACAGATGGAGGCTGCATGCCGAGAGTCCATCATGAGTCAACAAGAAGAACAGGAACGTCGTGCATTTGCTGCAAGCAAATATTATGATGCATGGGGCTCATCTACTGTGCCAAGGCAGCTAAGCAAGGGCAAGGGCATTGCGGGGGCCATGCCTAGGGCATTTAGCACCCGAGAACGGGATGTTGATGTACAAATTATCTCTACTAGAAGAGCAATTCCTCCCCCTGTTGATCCTCTAGCATATAGAAAAGAGGGAGATAAACAACCAAAAATATCGTGTTGTGAAAGGGGTAATGAAGGCTGCAAGAGATGGGTTAGCCAAAGCTACAACAAAATGGCTAAATTCCCAAGAACATACCACCTACAGCAGTAGATTCCCCATATTTTCAGACTATTCTTGATGTTTCCGCCGAAGCTGGGCGGGGTATATAGGCGCCTCCGTATATGATGTAGGCACTAAATACCTTGAAGAAGAATATATGGAAATAAAGGCTTGGGTGGAACAGTTTAAGCCCATGTGGCAACAAAATGGTGCTACCCATCATGTGTGACGGGTGGACCAGCGGCACCCATACACAATTAATAAACTTTTTAGTGTAATTAGTTGCTGGGATTGTCTTTGTGAAGTCCATTGATGTAACTGAACATAGACGGACAGCCACATATATATACACTCTTATTGATAGAGTTGTAGAAAATGTGGGAGAGGAGCACATTGTACAGATTGTTACAGACAATGGCACCAATTTCAAAAAAGCAGGTCAGTTATTAATGGACAAGATGACCCATTTATTCTGGACTCCATGTGCAGCACACTGCATAGATCTCATCTAAGAAGAGATTGGAAGGAAGCCAAAAGTGGCTTTACTGATCAAGGCATGTAGAGGAATTACAAGATTTATATATGATCGATCATTCATGAGTGTTAGGCTTGATGAAAAGATACACAAATAACCATGCCTTGGTGCGTCCAAGATTAACTAGGTTTGCAACCCATTTTCTAGCTATGGAAAGCCTTATAAGGTTTAGAACGGAGCTGATTCAGATGTTTGCATTAGAAGAATGGCTTCTTTCGAAATGGGGCAATGCAACTAGTGGTCCGGGGTTTGAAGTCCCAAACCTGATGAGGGACAATAAATTTTGGAAGAAAGTGAGGAAGGTATTAAAGGTTTTTGAGCCTTTAGTTAAAGTGTTGAGGCTTGTAGATGGTGATGACAAGTCGACAATGGGCTTTATATATGAGGCAATGGATTGGGCAAAGTAAGCCATTATGGAAAATGTTAGATATCACAAGAAATATATAAAAATTATTGATGCCCGTTGGAACGATCAGTTGCACCATCCATTGCATGCTGCAGGTAATTAATATATATCTTTGATACCTTTTGTTTTCCTAATTAATGTATTTATTATCTTGTTTGCTCACAGTACATTCTGCATATTTTTAATGTAAGTTATTTTTTAAATCCCGAATTCTATTACCGCAATGCCAAACTACATACCGAAGTAATAGATACGGGCTTGCGGGTAGGATTACGGGAAGTATTGAAGAGGTTGTTAAACCCAGATGATCAAATTGATGCCATACAAGAGGTGACTGGGTGGTTACTTAAGAGAATTTAATTATGCTGCCAAGTGCCAATTGCCATACATGCAGTAGGGGTTTACTGATTTATTTTTAATTTTCACATCGTAGATATCTATATATACACGAAGGAGAGGAACCTTTGCTGACCTTCTTGTGCAATGATCGATTGGAAGGATGCCACATGGTATGACTATGAACAAAAGACCCCACCCAACAATCTTGATCTATATATCTTAATTGATTAGAAGGACTTGAGGGTTACGAATATCTAATTTTCTGTATTTATTTTTTGCATTTCAGCTGATTGGTGGATGAATTATGGAGAGAGTGCTCCACATTTAAGGAAAGCGGCTGTTTGCATCCTTAGTCAAACTACATCTTCCAACTGTGAGAGAAATTGGAGCACTTTCTCCTTGATCCACACGAAGGCCAGGAATCGACTTACCATGCACAAACTCAACAAGCTTGTATACTGTCATTACAATCTAAAGTTGAGAAACAGAACTAGGGAGAGAAGGACAAGTGATGATCCTGCTTATTGTCCTATTAATTTGGATCACATATTTAGAGATGGCGATCCCTTACTCCCATGGCTAGCCGAGATATAGGATCCGCTGCTAGATTCAGATCCGGTTTTTCAGAGAACGGTTCAAGAGTTGATACATGAGGATATGGGTGAGGCACCTGCAGAAGGTCAGCCACCTCAAAGAGAAGGTACCAGTAGGACTAGGAAGAGTGGGAAAGAACCTGCTCATATTGGATCTTCTGAGAAAGCTAGTTCCACCACAGTCTCTTTGAGTAGTCATGGTGGAACTGGAGGAGGAGACAGTGGGACAGGTGGTACTAGTGAATACTATCAACATGATGAAGATGGTGTCGTTCCTGTAGAGGACGTACATGAGTTACCTCCATCTGGAAGATTTGATCCAAGCCGTGGTTATCAACGGCGCCGAAGAGACTCACCACCTAGGGCTGGAGGTAGTAGTGAGCGAGGAAATATGGGTGGAGAGGTTGGTGGACAACAAGTGGCATCATGGTCTGATTCGTGGGACCCTAGGTACGGTGGACAAGGACTCTCACAATATTTTCCATATGGTCAAGCGCAACAAGAAGAAAAAAAGTCTTCAGCTTCAGGGTCCTACTCATATGGATATGGTGACTATGGTGAAATGCAAAGATATCCACCTCCACCTCCTCTAAGTTCCTATGATGCGGCTGCCTTGTTTGGATTTGTGGATCCCAATTCTCATCAATATCAAATTCAATATGGTGCCGATAGAAATGATAACAATGATGGGGATGAGGATAACAATGGCGCCTTGAATCTTGGTAGACATTCCTTTTGGTGGTGATTAAGGTATTCCTATTTCCTTCACTAACTCTCTACTCTTTGTCATTTCTAAATTGGTGTTGATTGTTGAATGTTGATTGTTGATCACTTCATAGTTTATTCACTTGATTGAATTTAAATCTTGAATGTTGAAGTATTGATATTTGATTGTTCAATGTTCACTAATGACCTAACTCTTAAGTCTTATGCCTTTATTTCATGTTCTTTTTTTTTTTTTTTACGAGCTTTCCATTACTTTCTAAGTTAGCATGACTAAGAAACATGAATACATGTGAAAAAACTAATCATCACTATTATTTTCTATTTATACAGCGATACAGAACCTTATATATTAAGAGCACCGCTACGCCCCCTTTTCTTACTTACTTTTGCAAAAGAACCACATTTTCTTTCATTTTACAATTTTCTAGATTTTTTGGAATTTTTTCATATTGTTTGGGCGATTTTTTCAAATCGCACAGCTACGCTACATGTCGCCCGCTTCGCAGCAGTTTGGCGACGGGCTGCTACACCCACCTCTACCGCTATTTTCATCCTTGCTCTCTCTCTGCTACACCCACCTCTACCGCTATTTTCATCCTTGCTCTCTCTCTCTCTCTCTCTCTCTCTCTCTCTCTCTCTCAGCAGCTAAGGAAATAATTAAAAGATTTTGCTAAACAAAAAACAATTATCCCAAACTTTTAAGATAAGCACAAAAGGCTACTTTTTGGCATTACATCGCTAGTTCAGAAAAACCAGAAAAATAATGCCATTGACTTTTTTTCAGCTAAAAGGTGGTAGTCAGGTTCAGGTACAGAGTTGGAATTTTCTAGTGGGGTGGGTATGGTTTATCTTATTCCTAGATTCCCAAAACTTTTTTTGTTGGATCGTAGACAACAAGATTTTGTTGCAAAGAATTTTTCTACTGAGGGTGGACGTGTTGTTTGGGACTTCTCTTTCTGAAGAAATTGACAGCTATTGAAATCTCTGATTTTGCTTCCTTGTTCGGTATGCTCAATAAGATTTATTTGCCAGTTGATAAATCTGATGTAAGTCTCTGGAAACCAGATGCTAAAGGGCAGTTTTCAGTTAAATTTTTCTATAATGTTTTGAATGACAGGATTGGACCAATGGATGGTTGGAATTCTTTTTGGGATCCCTTAGTTCCGCCTAGAGTATTAGCTTTTTGTTGGGTGGCAAGAAACCCTAAAATTTTGACCATTGATAAGTTGAGGAAAAGAAATCGTATTATAGTTAATGGCTACCCTATGTGCTTAAAAGATGAGGAAACTGTACATCATTTGTTTATCCATTGTTAGTTTGCTTGTAAAGTTTGGTATTTTGTGCTTAATTGCTTTGATATGAAATGGGTGGTGCTAAGGACAGTGGAAGATCTTTTTCTACAATGGCGTTTGGGAAGTAAGGGTGGGAGGGGTAAAATGTAATGGAAATTAGTTTCATATGCTACAGTTTGGAAGATTTTGTTGGAAAGAAATAGAAGAGTGTTCAGAAATTTCAGTAAATCTGTCGAGGAGATCACTCGGTCCATTGTTTGGAATGCGTCGAAGATGGCACGTAACAGAAAGGAGTTTGGAGGAATCTCTTTGGCGGATCGTAATCGATCTTGGGCTTATGTTTAAAAGGGCATTGGCATACAAAAGTGGTGCATATATAGTTGAGTGGATATGCCCTCCTCTTGGAACCTTAAAGTTGCATTTCTATGGTAGTTTTTTAAGAAGTACTCATAAAGGAGGTAATTGGAGGTGTCATAAAAAATTGGAATGAAGAGGCTGTTAAAAACTTTTATGTGCCTGTGGTCTCTCTGGATACTAATGAAGCAAAAGCGTATACTCTTCTAATTGGGTGCCGTGAGTTGGAAAGGATAGGAGGGACACATCCTACTATTGAAGGAGATTCTGTTTTGACTATTCAGTCCTCTGGGAAGGCTAGTTATCCTTGGCAGATTGTGGATTGAAAGGAGGTGTAGGATATATCTACAAAAATTGGTGCTTCTTTTCGTCGCATTTTACGGGAAGCTAATTCAATGGTGGATGGTCTTGCCAAGGAAGGAGTTTATCAACCTTCTATCTTATTTGTTGTATAGTTTTTATTAGTTTTTTTTGTTTTTCCCTGTATTTGGGTGGCTGTTTTGTTTGTTCTCTCTTTTTCCGTTGGATTAAGATTTAACAGTTAAAAAAAAAAAAAAATCTAAATCCAACAAAGTGTGGATCAGGTATGGTAAGGAAGGTGGTAGCTGGGTTCGGGTATGGATGCACTGGAACCCATGGTTTTAGAAATTGGCCAATTCAACACGGACAGTCAACCCCTCCTCTCTTCAAGCTCTTCAAGTGAATTATAGTTGGCTGAGTCTAATGGTTTTTGGGCTTTAAATAGACTTACTTGTTTCTTTTTTTCTTTTTCTTTTCTATTGGCAACATGACTTGAAGCCATAACCTTAAGATTGTTATAGTGAGCACCTTCCACTGTGCCATGGGCTTTGTCTCTTATTTCTTTTCTTTTTTTTTTCCTAACTAGAAAAGGTTGTGGGCGGCTCTTATGGACATTTTGTACCCCGACTCTAAAAGACCAAAACCATATTTTTAAAATAATCCAAGAATTTGAAAATCAGCGGTACTAGTATCATTCATCCAACTGAATGAAATCTAACTTGGGGACCCATTTGTGAAACTAGGGGATTCTGTACTACGCGTATTTTTGTTTTCCATATGAGAGAGGAATCCTGCATCCTACCTAGGGATGCAAACAAGTATCTGATCCTTTGATTATCCGGAGGTTCTGACCCCTAAAAATTCGGGTTTGAAACCTTTTTTAGGTTCCAATTCATAAATGGGTCTCAGTCCAAAACCATATAGGTTCTAACCTGTGGAGCCGGGACCCAGCATACAAGTCTTTAACGTTCTAAACTGTAGCTCAAAATCAATTTTGTTGGACATTTTTCTGTTTAATCCTGGAGGTAGTAGACTTGAAGTACTGTTATAAGTTGAATGATATCCTTATTTTAAGCAAAATAATAATAATAATAATAAAAAGAAGTTAGAACTGGTTTTGAAACTAGATCCCGGTACTTAGTTGGACCCAGATCCGGGTCCTCTTGTCGGAACCAAGTCTAGAACCAACAAAATAGGTTCCAAGTTGGAACCGGAACCGTTATTTAGAAACGGGTCCAAGTCCGGGTCCAATATGGTTCGGACCCAAAACCAGCTTATTTGCATCCCTATTCCTACCCCTCCAATATGAAATCGAAATCCTCAAAAAATAGTTAATTTATGTTCTGTTTCCACAAGGAAAATGTGTCGTACCAAACCACAAGATAGTTGGCTGCACAAAAAATATAACAATCGTCGTTTCTATTGCGGAATCCTCTCGTCAAACAAACACACCCTAATTTATTATTAATATATGAAAAACAAATAATCGTAAAATTCTAAATTCATAGAACTTTATTTTCTGTTCTTTAGATTTTTTATTTTATTTTCATATCTTTTCAAATGTTATTGAGGTCTAAGGTGCTACTCAAACCGACACAACCAAGTTGATTTAGCTAGGGGCAAGTCGCCCCTGAGTCCGATTTTTAAAAGCTTGCCCCAACCCGTACCAACCCTGATCCATTGCATCCATACTCTGATCACGTTACAATTTCCACTTTGCTTAAAGGATTCCAATTGCAACTATAAAACCCAAGTTAGGACTACAGGGACATAAGAATAGCAGAAGATGATCATATACAACATGAATACAAAACACTCATGACTCATCTACTTTCAGAAACTGTATAATTTTAACCAGATCAGATGGCACACAAAATGGAGAAGAAGAACTGCATATTGAATTATGTCATTATTGGTCAGACATGCAATACTTTATTCTTGAGCACAATAAAGTGAAATCAACTAATATTTCTTAGAAGATGCAATCAATTCGAGAAAATAAACAATTAACTAGCCTACATTTGCTAAATGCCAGATGAGGGAACATGCCATCCAAAGAATACCAACAATGAATACAACATTAGAGAATAGAGAGCAAAGCACTGTCAGGAAGTTAAAAATGAACCATCTTTATGAACTACAATTAAGAAAATAGACATTCTATTGAAAAAATAAAAATCTTTTGCTCACCCCATACTCTTGCTGTTCCATCCTCCGAACCGGTAATGATCTAATGACCAGAAGAAAAAAAAAATACATGAATGAACAGAAAAAAAGAAAGAAAAAACTACAAATTAAGGGATTCAAACAGCATACGAGCTCAGACTTTAGAGGTTAAAAAAGGTATAGCTGGAACAAAGTATTAAATTCCTATCGAGGGTTGGGAGGGGGGGCGGGGGTGGGTGGGGGGGTTGGTACTTTTTAACTTTATATTTTTTTGTAAGGCACACGAGCAAAGTGAGGCTGCTACTGCAGTGATGACTGGTGAACTCAAAGATTTTGAAGCTAAATTTCATAGAGAAATCAAAACACCTGCTGAACTGTGTGAGTTTGAAGTTGGATTTAATAGAGACATTAAGAAACTATGTAAAGTCCAAACGAAGGCAGGGATTGACAGGCTTTGACCCATTGGACTGGTCACATCGGTCCATGTCATCCAGTGCCAACTCATCCACTGTCCATCATGATGTCATCCACATCATACATACAAAGAGAAATGCTACCGAAGTTGCTGATTGGTTAGCTAGCTGGGCGCATTAGCAAGGAAAGGGTGTTTTGGGATCCAGAACATTTCTTGCGATTCTTTTCTTTCTTTTTCCTTCCGTTTTTTAAGGGAGGAGAGGGGGTGCATCTTTTGCGTCACAGTATATATCTCTTATAATGTATACACTTTTGTAATTCATTTTCTTGATATAATAAAAACTTGTCGAGGCATCATTCAAAATATAAACTTCAACATCAGGAAAAAAGAGAGAAGATTAACCTGATTGCTTGATTTACGTGAAGCGATACAATGCAAGTAGTCTGAATGACCCCTAAAAACCATTTTGATCTTACTTGTCTCCTGAAAATTCCAATATGAATCACATTGGGAAGAAAGCAGTTGGAGAACAGATTAAAAAATCCATGCTATTAACAAAATGGACCAATTCTGGAGTAAAAATGACAATTCAAACTTGTTCTCCATAGATAAACATAATTAAATATTAATTTACCTTGAAAAATACCTACCACATCCCAACAATAAGCATAAGCATCACCAACAGCGGAGAAAATAGAACCCGCCTATTTGAGGGGAAAAAGAAGTCAAAAACTTAAATTTCAACTGATTATGACACTAAGTTGTTATTATCAAAATGCAATTGGGTGCAGACATTGGGCAAAAAATGAGGAATTCAAGCCATAGCGTGTAGCTTTCATGGCTAGCAAAATTGCATTTCTAAGGGGTACGAACCCCATTTCTTTTTCTTGTAGTAGCAGATCAGTGAACAGGGATGGTGCAGGCCTAAGCCCATGCATCAAATGGGCTGGCCGATGGATCCATTGAACCTCAGCCCATATGCGCCTGAGACCTATAGAAAGAGTTCCAAAAGGACAGCCCATGATCCTTCATCAACTCTTCTCAGGGCATGAGCATGAAGTGGGACTCCTAATTAATTTTCACATGTCAATTACAACATGCAGTCAACCAAGTTGATAATCTGTAGATTTAATTTCCTGTCATTATTTCTACTAAAAAGTCATAGTAGTGTTCTATTTATTTCTTGTCATTATCTCTATTAAAGAGTCATAGTAGTGTTCTATTTATTGTTTAAAGAGTCGGTTCATTTCTAATTTCATGTTTACCTAATGACTGAGTTGTAATTAGTTTCATAGGAAGATTTTCAAAATGTTCCCCAAGTTTTTGGCTAATTTAAAAGAAGGGTTGAATGAATCCCAAATATCATTTACGTCCTAATGATTTTGAAGAACTCCATCAAGTAGGTCATTTCCAGCCAAACCTACTGGAAAATGGTAACTTTAATGGTGGAATGACAAAAACGCCCTTGTGTGAAAGGGTTAAAACCATAGTTATCAAATTCGTTTCAGTCCACCCGAAACTTCCGGATTTGTTCAGTTTGGTAGGAAAATCGTACCGAACACCTCATTTGTTCCTGTTCGCTGAGTATTTCGGGTAATTTCGGACGAGATTCTTAGTTTCGGACCAGAACTGGTAGTTTCAGACGAATCATATGGCCGAAACCTCCAATTTGTGTGAATTTTATCAAATGGCAGAAGAAAAAATTAGGGATGTTGAGAAGTTATTTTTCTATTTTTAACCAAAAAGGTTATTTTCATCTTTTGATTTTTTGTAAAGATATAAATGTGGCTGATTGAATCGTTTCATGCACCTTCATAACCGAGCAATGACTTTTGCAGAAAACACTTCTTCTAGCGCACTTGTGACCCTTATGCTCCGCCTGTAAATTCTAGTTGAATCAGCCATGAGCTTCAGAAATTTCAGTTGAATCCCCTTTCCCTTACCAAAGCTTGATACCATTTGCTACTCAAAGCTTTACTCGCTGCTCTTGTCGACGTGTGATCTTCTTCGCGACACACGAACCCTTCCAGAAATCAGGGCAGCATGTTAAAAGACTCGTTTAGCCCACTTCCGGAACTTCATGTAAAGGCAAAATCCCCTTGCGGTCTTTCATTTGCTGGCCCCACTTAATCGGATGGGCCCACCGTAAGACCGAATAAGTAACCAACGACCATTTTTTTAATCAATCAAACCTGGGCCATCTGATTTGAGTACATCCGGATGCACTGGAGTTGGAATTTGTTTAATCGTTAGTTTTTCGTAAGTGGGCTCAGTTAAAAGACAAAGATACTCAAATCAAAAGAGCCCACATTCAGATAATTAAAAGGAACCACTTGATATGACTTGGAATTTTGTTTGTGTATTAAAAGTATCATACTAAGTGCAATTTGATTTAATGGAATAGAGTGGAATAGGAGATTTTGACACATGTTCCCTATTTTCTAATAAAACTTTTTATGTCGTCACATCGTCAGATATGCAAAAAGTTTTTTCTTTTTTTTTTTTTAATTAGGAGATCCGAGGTCGGCTCATTTTATAATTATGAAATCTGATAATGGTTAGTTAACTGACTTTCTGTTGTGTGTGATATATGAGGGGATGTATTTGATGGAAATAACAAAAAATACCATCGTTTGGAGATTATAGTTTTCATACTTACTAGAATGAAATTTGTTACATTATATGCATTTTTTTTTCTATTTTCCGAAACAAATTTCCGAATTGGAAAGCTGAAATGCCGAATCATCCGAAACATTAAAGCTCGGAGCCAAACCGAAATAGGGTCCGAAACGAACTTGACAACTATGGTTAAAACACTTTTCTGCTTCAACAGAACAGAACTATCAGTAAGCTTTCCTTCCCTTTCCTTCTGCTACCAGTTAAACATTAGATTGAATAGATTCTTGGAAAGAGACAGTCCATTAGCCAAATCTGACACCTGATCAGTAGGTTTATCCCTGTTACATGGTCATATTTAAGTTTCCTTCCATCAATGAACTTCTATACCTTCTTGCAACTTTTTTTTTTTTTTTTTTGGGATTGTGGTGGTTGGGGGGGGTGGGCGCGGCGCCGCAAAGAATTGCATGAAAGAGCTGTAATAGGTCAAATTGTTTTGTCTCAGATTTTTAATATATATTTTTCAGCTTGTGTTATTACAGTTTCTATTTTGCTACAAATGCCATAATGTTACAGTTTCTATGTTGCTGCAAATTCTGTTACAATTCTATTTGTTATAGAAATTGTAAACGTTTTTTTTTTTTTTTTTTTAATAACACAAGGTGTCCCAGCCTTTCGGGCCAGAATAATCCCTACGGCCCAGGAGAGAAATTGTAAATGTTCTTTCACAATTTCTATTCTTATACAGTTTTTATTCTGTTGCAGTGCATATTTTGTTCTAGTTTCTGGCTGTTGCAAACTCTATGCTGTTATAATTTCTGTTCTGTTACAGTTTTTGTTTTATTACAGATTCGGTTATGTTACAGTTTTTCTTATGTTATAGTTTCTGTTATGTTGCAGTTTCTATTATGTTGTCGATTCTATATACTTGCTCAGTTTCAGTCTTTTGATGGCTCTGGTTGATGTATAACAGTTTTTGTAACTACACTATTACAGTACAAATGCTGAGGTGTACTATATTGGAACTATTACAGTTATATTTTTCACTTGCCCTGCAACCTTCATAATCATTACAGTTGTATTTTTCAGTAGCCCTGTAATCTTCTTCTTTTTTTGAATAACATGACTTTAATTGCAATATAGAAAACTTCGAACTTTTTCAACTCTGTGAGCCATATATAGAGACAGAAGAAACTGACATTAAGATAAATACTAACCTATAAGATCTCATCTCAATCATACCAGATCAAATCCAATCACAGAAAATAACATCACCTCATTTTAACATATCCTATAAAGGTATCATAGCTAGTTTTGTGGTTGCTAGATGATTGGCTACAGTTAACAACATGAGGCTTGGCTCAGGAGGATGTGATTCATTACCAAAAAATAAAGTGCAACAAAAAAAATCAAAAAGCAATGACAAACCTGAGAATCAACAGCAATGGCATTGTTTTCAGGGATTGGAGAAAGAGCACCCCAAGGACCTCTAAGAATGAAAAGATACAAACATAAAACTTGAGAAATGTGATTCACATAAACATTTTTTCTTTGTTCATGGGATTTACATAAACAAATTTGCAAACAGCATAATGAACCAGAATAAATTATAAAATTGGGATGTATAACAAGAGCATAAAATGATCTTACACTCAATACAAAAACAAAGCATGCCAATGTTAAGTAGTTGTTTGTGTAGTTTCCTTCCTATAACCAATTGGTTTTGGGATTACTAGCTAGCAACTCTAAGATGGTATTAGACCCAGAGGTCTTGTGTTCGAAACCAAGCATGGCAAAAAATGCCCCATGCCATGTTGTAGTCTTGAGCGGGCATGTGCTTCGGGTCCAGGTGGGGGTGTTAAGCAGTTTTTTGTGCAGTTTCCTATCACCAATTGGTTTTGGGATTACTAGTTAGTAACTCTAAGAGCCAATACTATAGAACATTAGGGCATGTTAGAACGACAAGAGGATTTTGCGATGGAGAGGAAGATTGTTCAGACTTTCCATGCGGCCCACTCCATTATTTGGTGTGATATGTTTGCCTCGTGAAAAAGGGAAAAAATGAACTGGTTTTCCTTGGTAGAGAGGATTTTTAATTTCTTATGGGAGGGTTAGGAATTCAGGATTCCTCTCCCATGGAAACAGATATTGGTGGAAAGCAAAATCCTCTTGTTGCACAAACATGTCCTAAAAAATATAAAGGCCACACAATATGTATGTTGTATGTGGACCTTGCTAAAACCCTTAAAATATGAAGTGTTTTGACATTTGACAAATAAAAGGAGATCATATCCAAGGTGGAGAAAAGAAGTCCTCAACTCTGCATGCAATTTTTTAAGCTTGAGAGGCTGAAAGCTCCTCAAAAATACAGATAATCAAGCCTATGCCACGTTCCAGGTAACACAACCTGAAGTGTAGACCATTATCCGGTAAAAAATCACACTATTTCAAAGGGAAAAGATATAAATGCAAGAAACCCGAACAGAATGAGTGAAACCTTTATTATTGCTTATAGGAGTTCATCACAAGTTAATACCCTAAACCATAAATGGAGGATAATGTGACAATACCTAGGGATGACTGTTATAGTCATTAAAAAAAAAAACACTTAAAAAACAAAACAAAAACTTCAAACTTATGAAAACTCAGTCACTCCCACTCTCCTCCCTCTCTCCCTCCGTTTTTTTCACCGTCTGCAAAAACTATGTTTTCTGAACCAGGAATTATAGAATCAATATTTAATCCGGATAGTGACCAAGCCTTGTGTCCCAATGGATTTCCAATGGTTGCAACCATGGCACTCTCTAAGTATGCTACAAGCTCGTCTCTGGTGGCATTTATTCCAGAGCTTAAAGAGAAAAAAAAGGTTAGCTGATTGGTTTTGTTATAGATTTCCACTTGAGGGGTAGATTGGTTAAATACCTTGGCGCCTTGTTTATTGTCGCAAACAGCAAAACCCTAACAGTCTTCTTGAGAATGTGTAGAAGATGGTGGCTAGGTTTTTAGTTAATTGGCTTTACGATGCTTTCTTAGAGATTATATCTTTAGACCAAATAGGCGTTTTGTTTATGACTGGTGGATATTGAATGGTGTGTTCATGGTCCATGAATGTAGGTTTTTAGCTAACTGGCTTTACGGTGCTTTCTCAAAGATTTTATCTTTAGACCAAATAGGTGTTTTGTTGATGACTGGCAGATATTGAATGGTGTGTTCATGGTGCATGAGTGTATTGATTCGTGAACGGGGAATTACAACCTAGGTTGGTATGTTAGATATTAAGAAAGTATGTAATAACATTGATCGGGGCTTCTTGGACAATCCTCTAAGATGGATGGATTTTGTCCCTCACCAACTTCTGGTCCTCCAAGATGGATGGATTTTGTCCCTCACCAACTTCTGGTCCTCCAAGATGGATGGATTTTGTCCCTCACCAACTTCTGGTCGTAGAATGGGCAGCTTACTGTCGAGCTACTTACATTTGTTTATGCGCATCAGTAAGCCTAAAAAACCCTTATGGGACCTAGTAATCAAGCGCAGTGAAAAAGACAGCCACCGTATTAAAAAGTCCAACAGATATCTCTCATCTGGGAGCAGAATTACATTGCTGTAAGTGCTAGTTGGCTAGTTTGCCAACTTCTTTTAGAGGGTTCACTCAAGACCAGACCTAACAGAATTTCATATTGAAGTGGACTGGCATCATAATTAGACAATCATATTAATAAATTTGATTCTAGAAAATGAATAAAAGAAATACATAAACAAGGAAAACTATCTGGCTTTGGAAACTAACTTGTGTTGAGGGTTCACCAAATCAAATCCTGGATTCATATGGTTTCCTGCAACAAGCAACAAACAAATGAAATAAACTTGCTTGAAAAGTATAATTTGTTTCTCCACATGATCAACTGAAAAAAGAGCAAACTGCAAGCAAGAAAGTGTGCATGAGATACCACTACAAGCACTCTTTAGTTGGTTATAAATGAAATGCTTAAAGTTGGTTTTTAGTGGTAGTTCAAAGTTGGGTTTTCAAGTAAGACGAGAAAAGGTTTCCAGTTCCTGAAAGTCTAGATCGAGCACAAAAGCCATACTGATCCACCAAATAGGGATCCCAGCCAAGTGCCGCCAACATGGGCATCTGATATAATTATAATTAAATTCACAAAACCCACAGTTGATCGGGTTGAACTCACAGATGGTAGAGCCGTAGAGTATGGAAAATCATATCTAGATTACCTTGCATTGACAAAGGCAAATCTGAGTTTAGGAGCTCCTCCCACTTCCATCCTCGAATTCGACCATCATCTCCACAGCTACACAAGATTAATAAGGTGAATTATGAACTGTATCATGTTACATCACAAAAGGCACAGTAAATCAATGTTAAGAAGCAAAAAGTAACAGGATCCACACATTAGTCACTACCGCTGACTTTATCAAACAGAGAGAGTTAAACTTCAGTGCAGTTTGATGGAACTCATACAGAAGTTGCACCAAGGATTACACAAGTAGATTGCACCCAAGGTCCAGATGATAACTGCCATAGGGTAATATTATTAAAAATCAATAGTCACAAACAAATGTGATGCCGGACTTTAGACTTCTAGTAAGCATGTGAGTTATAATTAGGGTTGTCAATCAGGCTAGCCCAGCAGGAATTTCTGTAGGATGCAGCAAGGCTTAAACAAATCTTCAAGGCTGTGGATCAGAGAATAAACCGGCTTTCTATGTCAAAGCCTGTTATAGCATGAACCAGCTCATCCTCTTTAGGCTCTATTGGCTCTTGTCTAGTTAGACCAGTATAATGTCATAACAGTTACAATTTTCTCATATGAATAATAATCTGAACCCTCTGTTGTACAGCATACTATATAAGGGCCAGGCTCTAAAAATCACTTTGATTAATGACGCTAGAAGCTTAATAAGTCAGCAATGCAGGTACAGCTGAAGTAAGAAATAGATAGCAGTCCACATTTAATGTATGACGATAAATTTTACTTACAATCAGAGTGCCCAGTCCTAACACTTTTTTGCAAGGTCTAAAATTCAAGATCAAATAAAAATACTTTCAAACAAACAGCGATCAAAATCGACATTAAAACAAACCTCAATAGCAAACAATCTTCCCCTTCACCATAGAATTTGGCATCATAGGCAGGGCCGCTGTGTCCTTGAATGAAGTGAAGCGGTTCAGCCACTAGAAAATCCAAAGGCCTGCAAATATAGTTGGATTAATCAGTAAAGAGAGCAAATCAACAAAACCAAATGCTGGGATGCGTTCGAAAAGGAAGTTAGACTCATAATTATGAAGATTAAGCTGCAGCAAAGTGAAGTAACCTTAAGATTAGTTCCACTCAACTTAAGTTGCTTTGCCACAATCAAAGTCTAACTGCAAGCTCAAATTATATGAGCAACTGAAATTGGAAGATGACAGAGAACACACACACACACACTTACTGGTGACATCTACTATTGTTGAAACGCATTGGCTGCCAAAAAACATAAATCTTAGAAAAATCAGTAATAGCATATTTATTGACCATCCAAAACAATGAATGAATTGCAAGAAGAAGAAGAAGGGAAAAAAAAAAAAAAGGAACCCAGAATTTGTCAGAATTTTTTTGTTCATCCCATGACCCATTTGAGCACATCACACAAACTACACAATAACTACACAATGATTTCCGCATTTGGCCAGCTGGGCTCAAGTTGAGCATGTGGCACAAAGTCCGTGGGTCTGGAGGACCCATTGGCGGTGGGCCCCACCAAGATTCCAATTGCGTTGGCCAGAATCCAGAGCCAGACTATGGGGTGGCCGTGGCCTGCAAATTGGAGGGTCTGGATTGAGCAGAAAAGGGAGAAGGAGAGAGACCTGAGAGGAGGAGATGCAGGAGGAGATGGAGTAGGGAGCGAGAGAGCCATCGCTGGAGGCGACAACGAGGACATCAGGATTAGGGTTTGGAGAGGGGGCGAAGACGGTCCTGAAGACGGTGCGAGATTGGGTCTCTCTCTCTTGCAAGATGCTACTGCGGTAGCCTTGTTCGTCCCAGTTGGTCGCATCTCTTCCTTCTCCCATTCTCATTCTATCTCCTTCTCTCTCTCCCCGGCCCCGTAAAAAAAACGGTGCGTTTGGGTCTTGCTTGCCTAGTGCCTCTCCAGTCCAGAGACAGAGAGGGAATACACGATTTGAGAGTGCGGTGCAGGGTGTCTGTATGCAGTCATGCGCCCAAGCCCCGGGCTTGTCTGGAAACTCTCAGGAAGGTAAAGCCCACATTTGAAGCCCACGTTAAAATAATGGAAGAGTCTAAGTAAGATAAAGCCCATATTTAAATAAATAAATCTCATCACAAGTACTTTAATTTAAATTTTTTATCATATTTTTTAAAAAAACATCAAAAGTCAATCTCATTTCTTGCCCCTCGGCCTCTTTAATGTGGCCTACAAGATTTTATATATATATCTTCTTTTTTTTTTCAAAAATCATAGTTAAAAGACAGAAGCCACTCCTCTACCAAATTATTTTTCCAAACCAAGAGACCTTTCATTAAAAAAACCACATCATCCTTTTGCTCGCTCGGGTGACCCTTCGTGAATTGCTTGCTCGAGTTAGAACCTCTGCTCTGAATTTTAATCAAATTTCTCTATTCTTATTCCACACGAAAAGAGAAACACTTGTATGACCCTTTGGCCTATAAAAAGATACTCTTGCGAGCCTAAATTGCATCTCTCTCCCATTCAAACAATTGAGAATTCCTTTGAGTGTTGTTGTGCAAGAGTGTTGGGTTGAAGATTGATCTTGGAAAAGGTTACGTAAGTTCTTATAACTTTCTTTACATAGTGGCTGGTTGTATGTGATTTAGATGGTAAGACCTATGGTTTTTTCCGAATAGGGTTTTCTACGTGAAAATCGTGTATCTCTTGCTCTTCTTTTGTGATTGACCGATTTGTTGTTGGAGTAGTTTAATTACTTCTAGTATTAATTTATTGGAATTCATAACGAGATTCGATTTGGGACCTTAGCCTTTGTTATGGCTTAAATGCAAACTTTTATCCATCAATTCATGTGTATTCCGTGCAAACAAACAGGCACTTATCTTTTTATCAAACCCACTCATGAAGCTCCTAACCCTCTGCTTGGAAAGAGGTAAAATGAGGGGGAGGAAAAAAAAGAGGGAAAAATGGAGGGAAAGTGGAAATTGATGGTGTTTGAGAAGGGGGGAGGGAAAGTAGGGGTAAAATTCTTGTGGGGGTCACCTTAAAAAATGGGAGGAATGTATGAGGGAAAGAGGGGATTCTTTGTAATTTTACTAAACTGCCCTTTTTACTTTTTCACTTTTTCATAAAGTAAGTGTAAATTGGTAATTTTTTCTCTACTTCACAAACAAACAAAACCCTACTTTTTCACTTTTCTTTTTCTTACTTTTTTACTATCTAAACAATATGATGTAAAATTAATTTTCTCTTCCCTCCCCTCTCCTCCCCTTCATTTTCATTCCCCCTCAAATTTTCCCTCCCCTCCCCCATTCTCAAACATAGGGTAAGTGGTGCCCTTTAAATTTAAAATAGCTCAAAATAATTGCTTCTCTCATGTATGATTTTGGCATTATTGAAACTAACAAGTCTTGGTCCCAACATAAATTTGAATAGAATATCAAAAAGTTCATTTGTCTTTTCCTCGGTGTGCCATCAGTTCATCTATAAAACAATCCAAACGGCTCCTGATGACTAAAACTAGCCATTATTAAGATGTAATCTTCTGGCCTTTTAGAGTGGCCCAATGGGATCCATTGCCAAGAACATTATAGAGATGGGTAGAAGTCTAAAGATTAGATTTTTTTTTTTTTTTAATGGAAGGTAAAGTTTAGAACTTGAATGGTGTAAGCTTGAGGCAATCCAATTCATTATTTTTTTTTAACCGAGCGAAGGGGCTGGGTCTCGATACTCATGACACAACTCATATGTGAGGTAATGAGAACTCATACATAAAAGGAGAGAGAGACACAACTCACACATGTGACGAGGATAGAAATTCGCACATGCGAAGAGCCATACAAACAACTAATACATATGAGATGATAGAAACTCACACATACGAAGAGAATAAACGCAGCTCACGTATACAAAGTAATAAAATTCACATCTATACAAAGAGGCAGGTTTGGAACCCAAAACCTGCCAATGAGAACTAAGAGCCGTTCTCAATCCAATCCAATAGTTGTAATTTGAATTAACAACAGGTGGCCCATGACATGGGACCTGCAATGCATCATTTTCCATACGACCTCTTCCTGCCCATTGCCCATTCTATTTAATTGGATGTCCGACCTAGTCAATTGCACCATCAGTTCTACTAACCCTATGTTTGGGAAGGGGAGAGGGGAGCGGAAGGGAGGGAAAATTTGAGGGGGAAGAAAAATAGAGGGGAGGGGAGGGGCGGTAAAAATAATTTTCCCTCCTCTTGTTTGGATAGTAAAAAAGGAGGGGAAAGAAAAGTGAAAAAGTAGGATTTTGTTTGTTTGTGAGGTAGAAAGAAAATTACCAATTTACCCTTATTTTGTAAAAAAGTAAAAAGGTGATAAGGATATTTTAGTAAAATTCCCTCCCCTCCCCTCTTTCCCTCACACTTTCCCCCCATTTTTTATGGAAAAATTTTAAGGTGGGTCCCACAAGCATTTTACCCTCATTTTACTTCCCCCCACTTTTCCTCCCTCCTTCCCAAACACCATCAACTTCCACCCCCCCCCCTCCCCCCCCCTCCCTCACAAAGCAGAGGGTGAGTCACCGTCTCCTGGCGGAGTATGGTCAATCAAATGGTAGCAGACGTACAGTGACGGAGGGTAAGTATTTAGTAATGTCACTAATGTCCCAGTCGGTGGGGAATTGTATCTTCCAAACACGTACAGGCAACTGGCACGCCCATCCCTATTCATCCACATCTGATTTATAACATGATGTAATGTTTTTAACTGTTGACTATGAAATGTACACTTGCATTTTGGCCAATGAGGAAAATCCACTAATCTCGACCCTTTGGTTGTGTATCTTGCATGAGCTGTCCAAATAAATGAGAGTTCTTAGCGGGAAAAAAAAAGCCCTCTCACATTTCTCCAAACCTTAAGAAGGCCTTTATATTTTCTGTTTTTACTTAAAACCTCTTTTAACAAATTGTCTAATTAAAAATGCAAAGCTCGGTTGATGAGGTACATCCCTACCCCTTCCATAAAAATATCTAGGGATTAATCCCCGGCTAAAGCGCTAACAGTGAGGAACTTTTGTGAGTGTACGGGAGGACGTGTGCATACTTACCTTACCACTAAAAATTATTCTCTATTTTTCTTCTCGACCCATTTACTTGGAAGAAAACTCAAACTACTTAGCAATAATTTTGTGAAATGCTCCCTTTTAAGCTGTAACATAAGAGGCCACGTTTAATCAATCTAACCTATTACCCTTACTGAAACCAGTCTCATTTTGCACGATTTTGTACATTATTGGATTTTGTCAAGCAAGTTATACATCCTTCAATGCAGTATCACACCCACAACCACAATCGTAAAATATCAGCCAATACGATAGACATGGGCAACAAAGAGTAGCCCTTCATCAAGCTTCAGATAGCAATATTATCAGCCGATATAAGGTCCATATGGGCCATAAAAGATAGCTTTCGATAAGTCCCCATCCTTTTTCATTGCTCTGCTGGCTGCTCCTCCACTTTGTAAAGTCAAAGGCTCAAATCATTTAATTAAAGCTCCATCCAATAAAGAAAAGGCAACGCAAACTCTTGGACCCATTCCCCACTTTGCCACTGACCTAAGCAAACGAGTCCATTCCATGTATTTCAATGTATACAAACAAACGTACCCATTGTCCAACAATGAAAAAAATGTGCCCACCTGCACAAAGTATACAATTAAAATATTTTAATGTTAGGCAATACAAATGCCTAAGCGAGTAACATTCCAATTTGGGAACCAAATTGTGATCGGATGGTTTCTACAAGTAGGAATTATATAGCAAAAGAAAAAAAAGACACTTGACCTCGCTATTATTAGAAGAAAAGGAGAAATAATCATGTTGAGGATAATAGATCCATAACTTATATACGCCCAGATTTAGGGAGGGCTACAAATTTCTTATTTAAGTAATTTTACCCTAACTCATAGTTCTAAACTCAAACGATTTAGAAATCAAAATTTATATCTAATTAGGCTTGGCATATTACCCCCACTAATTTGCATTATATGTGGGAGAGATAGGAGATGTCATCCTTGAGAAGAGTGCTCGTGAGAGAGGAGAGAAGTGGAACAGGAGATAGGGGTGTAAAAAAAAAAAAAAAATCCGAAAAACCATCTAACCGAACCAAACCGAACCACTGTTAATAACCGTGTTTCACGGTTCGATTACGGTTACGGTTTTTGACATTTAAAAACCGTGTTTTATGGTTCGGTTATAGTTTTTGTCTCGACTCACGGTTATTAATCGAACCGAACGGTTAACCGTGTTCCCAAAACACTCGATTAACCAATCTGTTTCGTTAATAAGAAAAAAAAACTAAGAGCCTGAATGGACTTATTATTATTATTTTTTACAGTAACATATTATACCATTCTCTAACTATGATTTTTTTCCCACAATTAAGTTTGATTGGTAAATGACAAAATTTTCACGAATTTTTTTAAATGACAATTAACCATAACCAAAACGTTATCCGCGGTTAGCCGCGATTCGGTATTTAATGGTTTTTCACAATTCAGTTACGGTTTTTAAAAACAAAAAACCGTGAATGGTTCGTTAACCGTTTCCCCAAAAACTGCGGTTAACCAAACCGTTACACCCCTAGCAAGAGAGGTTCCAACAACTTTGCTATAGAGAAACTAGGGAGGGAAGAAGACGAACGTGATATAAGATGAGAAAAAATGAAAAAAGTGCAAAGTTGGGTTTCGATCCAGGGCTTTCTGTGACGGAACCATTATACCTGCACCATCCACCTTTTTGACAATTGGTTCCATTCCGAATGAAAAACCAATGTGATTTACTTTACCACCATCTGCTATGTGTAAATATGGGTGTGAAAATGTGATCATTTACATGTCATTTTTACTTACAATTTACACATGAGGTGTGTAAATGAGCATAAACAAATATAAATATATGTAATTACTATACATGCAAGTCATTTACATACGTAAATTGTTGCAAACAAACTACCCCTACTAAGAAGAAAAAAAGGCAAAGAAACTTTCAATCCTGATGAGATGCAAGGCCGAAATGATCTACTTACAGCTTTATATTTGACTCTGAAATCAATGTAGTGTAGCTTCCCAAGTGTACTAGCCGCACACTGATGCAGTAATGCCTCTCGTTGACACAGTCCTTTACATCATGCCTGGAGGAAAAGATTAACAATTTCCACAAAGGCATGAAAACCCCAGGTTGACAATGGTAAATCTCTGAGAACTTGAACCAATGGAAATTCTCATTTTTTAGAATTTTAAATCCAACCTATCCTAATAGGATTTGGAAATCGCCGTAATTCTGCATGTAAAAACCAACTCTTCTCAGCTCTATACATCAATATGCATCGGTAGCTATGTGATATCTTCACGTAAATAAATCTCTAGTGAGAAATGTTTTAAGGGTAGTAAGGAATCCTCAAGATCTGAAGAATTTTCACCGTTTACCAAACGTACTAGGTTTTGTGATAGGGCTCAAAAACAACGGCTCTTCCAAAATTTCAGTAGGATCTGAGCCCAGCCAGACCCACAATGAAGCAACTTGTTTAATGCTCTACTACAAAATTTCAAATGACAAACAACTTTTCATCAATATATTGGTTAATAGATTGAACTCTCTACTCCATTTGCATACTTAGCAACGGCATCAATTTGGCTTGATTTGTCATCGTACTTAGTATTATTAGGAAACAATGACCAAAGGTTTTGAGTGGTATATCCTGGTTGCAAACTAAATAAAGGGTCATTGCTTTGGTGCAATGATAAAAGTCTCAGACGTCATGCGTTATAGTGCAGGTTCGAGACGTGCAGGCATTTTTCTATTTTAATATAGTTATTCTCTTAAAAAAAAAAAAAGAAACATAAAAAAATATTGAAATAAGGTTAATGTTTGCTATTCTTTCTATGAGCATTTTAAATCATCCACCGTAGGATCATCCAGATAAGAGGGCTAGTATCATTAGTCGTATATAATGAAGGATCACCCAACTGTCTCTTGGCTTGAGGCCTTATTTTAAAGACCTTAATTAAAGACATAGAAGTGAGTTGAATGTGATTATCAATGTGAGATGAGGAATACTCTGTATTGATATTTGAATTGAACTTCTCATTTGCACGACTTCCCATCAGCCTATGTGGAGCCCACCTTCATTTGATCATACTAAACACACTAGCTACTGGAGCTAATTTTGATCCAATTGAACAATACCATATTAATCAATGCATTAAACAATGCTCATTGAAATCAAACTTTTTTTTTTTACACATTGATCAATTCAGCCGAGCATTTCCTTTTTTGAAATCTAATATTTTTTAGAGAAGTTTTCAAAAAAGGCCTTAAATTTCTCCCTTATTTAAAAAAAGAACGTGAATTTCAAAACTTTTCAAATTAATCATTAAGTTTTTCAAGAAGTTTTCAATTTAGAAGATTTGTTCATTTAAAGCTATTTTTCTCTAACTTTTTTCAGTTTTTTTTTAAATACCCAATATTTAATTCATTGAAATAAGACTCTCCTTCACTTCCTCTATATTATCATCATTTCCTTCGATGGTGTCCTCACAGTGATTAAGGGCAACTAGTGCTCCCATAGCGATCGACTATATTTAGTGGCTGCCAAGATCATACCATGGCTTTAAATGAAGTGTAATTTTTGTGTTTTTAAAATATCGAGGGAAAAGTCGCCGAAAAATACCTTTAAATGGCTGTATTTTCTTAATAAAAAATTTACTGAAAAACTTAGGAACTAATTTGAAAAGTTTTAAAACTGGTGTTTTTTTTTTTTTTTTTTAAAATAAGGCAAAAACTTAAGGCCTTGTTTGAAGTTTTTATTATTTTTTATTTGACCATACTTCTTTTATTATATATTGAAGTGACCTTTTACTTCACAGTATTTTACAGGTAAATTACCCAAACAACTGCTAGCGTGTTTGGATGTGTGGTGAAGTGAAGTAAGGTGCGGTAAAGCCTCCATTATCTAAACAAAGAAAGACAAGAGTCATATCAAAAAAACATAATTTCAAAATTCTTTCAATCTTTTTAAAAACAAGCCAAAAAAGCAAACCCCCTTTCTACACTAAAAGATTAAAAAGCTCAACTTTTCTATTAAAAAATAAAAAAGATTCTATACCAAACAACTAAAATTAAAATACCATCATAACTTTTTATATTTTATTATTTTTTGATTCGATGCTTTATCTCACTTTACTTTAGTTCACCGTACATCCAAATACGCAATAGTTGACAAAATTTACTCGAAGCTAGTTAAGTTGAACGATGAATCTCATAAAACAAAGTCCTATGCGGACAGAACGAGTCTCCAACAGCAAAAATGAATTGACGATGCTAATACCTATGCAAGTGCAGGTTATCAATATGTAAATGAATTTAATCAAATAAAGGTTGATTTCTTTAAAAGTAAATTTAAGTCACCACATGAAAACTGTTCCCCACACGAGAAAGTAATCTATCTATCAGTTCCAATTTAGCACATTTTATAATCTTACAGGGACTTTGAAGTTAATAAAAAAAAAACACAAATTTTCAGGTGTGGCCTTGTGGATTCAATTTTCAACCCCAACGGATTAACCTCCGTTTCTCAGTGGTCAAAGGTTCAGACACTAACTGCACAATAAATTCCTCTCGATGCCACCCAAAGAAGAATATAGAACATAAATAAGGAAGAGCCAGAAAGAACCGAGGAACAAACAAAAATTAACAACCCACTTGAGTAGCTGTTTCCAAATTCCAATCCAGAAATTCAGATTTCAGAAACTCACCCACCTTTGTCCTTTTCTTCTTCTTTCTTTCCTCCTCCTCTTACCCATCACCTCACATACTCCCCTGTTTCTCCTCTCTCTAATGGAAGATTTTAGATCCAGGTCTTGTGGGGATGGGAGGACGCAGATGGGGTCCTATGGCAGCATGCCACCTCGCTCTAGTTTGCAAGATCTCAGATGCTACAGTGCTTCTTATGCAACTGCCCCACAGACCCAGATGCCCAAAGAGATGAAACTCAAGAAAGGGAAGGCCAGTGGTGGGTCATCATCTTCCAAACACTGGAGCATCAATGACCCTGAGCTGCAGAGGAAGAAAAGGGTCGCAAGCTACAAGGTATATGCTGTGGAGGGGAAGATGAAGGGCTCTTTCAGGAAGAGTGTCAGGTGGTTTAAGGACAGATACAACCAAATACTCTATGGATGGTGACGATTTCTGGGGTTCTTGTGCTCATTTACCTTGTCTTTCTCCTTTCTCTTTTTTACTGTTAGAGGGGTCCTCTGTTGTGTTTGAGATGTGAAGATGGTTTCACCAGAATCATAGAATCATATGTTTTCGAGTCTTTCAGGATTTGATGATTTGGGTTGTTCTTAATTGTGTTCTTTCTGAAAGTTCTGTGACTCTCTCTCTCTCTCTCTCTCAGAGACACACACACTGAGTTGGGATTGGTGGGTGATGATAATCCATGACAAGAATGATCTGATAAAGCTTGCTCTTACATTTTGGGTTGTTTGTATTTTGTAATAGACCTTTTCATTAAAGAAAGTTTTGTAGTTCTTGGCTTTTCTCTCTCAATCTCTTTTTATGCATTCATCTTTAAGTCTATCCCTTTGGGCTTTCTGGATAATGAAAATTTCTGAAACTGAGCATCAAATTGCTACTCTTTGGGTCTTTCAAAATATAATTTTTTTTCTCTTTTGTTTGGTTCTTATGGGACTTATTTGCTGTGTCATTCGGGTACTGGAAGTTTCATGGTTCTGGCTATGACTTGTTTTCCCCCTATCGCCATTTTTCCATCATATAGGCCTTTTTGCATGATGGAAAGTTATGTGTCGATCTGATTAAGATCCCACCTTGGTTTTCTTCAGGTGGGCTAGGGTGTTTTTTTCTTCTTTTTAATCAATTTCAGTATAAGGTTAGCTTCTTGACGGTTTGCCACTGTTTGAATCTGGTCGTTGCAGCTTTGATGATTCTGGGTGTTAACTGGTGTTTCTGATGTTCTTAGTATAGGTTGAAATTAAGTGCGAGGACTATAGGTTGGAATTTTGGCTGAGTTTCATATTTCTCTTTCTATTAAAATTGATGTAGAGAAATTTATTGTGCCTGAGATTCTATCCATCTTTAAGATGTTCGGAGGCTGCTCTGTATACATTAGAATTCTCCAAGTTTCAGATCTTTTGTGCTTGCCTCTTTCACCACTATAATAAATTTGGATTCCTCTGATAGCATTTGAAACTTTTCACATATGTTAGAATTTAGATTCCTGGTTAAGGTTTCTAACTTCGGTTATCAACATTGATGTTTCTGTTCAAAGTTTGAAGAAAGATTGTGGGCATAATTCAAATCCTTCATTGCAATATAAAAGTGATTTGCTGCAGGAAATAGATTTGATATGGGGTTAGGCTCTGTCACAGTCTAATTTTCTAAGGTCCCGTTTGGATCTTCATAAACGGAACCTGGTTTATGCTTTAGTCAGGGTTCGTGTGTTTGGATAAACTGAGATACTAGTTATTGTTTTGTTCTCTGCAATTACCAATTACAGTTAAACATAATTGCAGGTAATTTGAGTTATGGGTAAACTGAGTTAAAGGCAACTGAGTTCTGGGGATTGAACAAGGCCTAAAGAAAAATTAACTCTGGGGATTGAACAAGGCCTAAAGAAAAATTAACTGTTTTGTAGAGTCTCAGATAAAAGGCTGAAATGCATTTGTTGTCAGCTCGATTTGGTAGATAAATGAACTATACTTGAAAAGAAGTTTCAACCTTGTCCCAATTTTTAGCTGATTGATTGCAAATTCGATCAGTTTTCAATTCATGAACTGGCATATTCTCAACTGACAGAAAATGGCTTATGGAGGTGCAAGTTCCTGTTCAAACCTGGCTCTTTGGAAGCCTTTATATTTCTTGCCATGGTTTGACCTCGTGACTTACTCATGAAAGCATCCATTTTGGGTCAAGAAAAGGCCAATTTCAGTGCATTACTTTTCTATGGAAGCTTGAGATGACTTCTCTCTATATGCCTATAGCTGATAACCTATTCTTTCCGAACATAATGGACAATTTGCTTAGATTAACTTCTTTAAATAGTTTAACCCCAGAGAGAGAGGGAGAGGGAGAGAGAGAGAGAGAGAGAGAGAGAGAGAGAGAGAGAGAGAGAGAGAGAGAGAGAGAGAGAGAATGGAGAATTTGCTTAGATTAACTTCTTCTTTATATAGTTTAACCTGAGAGAGTGAGAGAGGTTTTATGGTACTTGATGTTCCATCTGTGCATGAAGAGCACAGTGGGGTGTTTGTAGGGGAGGAGAAATCAGGGTTTACTTGTCCATTGTTGGTGTGTTCAAGCCCATTGGAACTTGTTTTTCCATCTCTAGGCAGGAAATAAAAAGAATCTTTGATGAAACCTTTTAATTGGAGATAGCAAGTTTGGTGGAGGATGCTTCCCAGTTGAGATTTCTTTCTTTTTAAAAAAAAAATTTGGTTGAAGGTGTGTTGTTGAAGGAAAGAATAAATAACTTTTGAAGGAAAGTTGTGGTCATTGATTGGCTTATTCTCTCATATAGCAACCATTCTAAGCGGAAGAGAGAGAATTTTTAAAAGATTTAACATCTTTGACCCAAAAGATTGGACAGCTAATATTCATGGATGCTTTACAATATGCGCCGACATGGTGGTGGTGAAGATGCCACGGAATATTCAATATAGGGACTTCTTTCAAATTCAATTAAGAAAGAACGAAAAAAGAAGAAAAAAAAAAGAAAAAAGTTGGAGGTCTATCTATGGGTATGTCGGAGCAATTTTTCTTTTTATATAGCCTTTGGCATCTCCCACCTAATCTGTCCTAGGAGCATTTAGCCTCAAACCCCAAGGACATTTGATTCTAGACAGGTGGGAACTAATTCGTAGGGGCAAATGTAAATTCTTCTATCCACATGTATTGAGTAAAACTACGGGAGGTGGTCAATAAAGGTAGGTGTCGAACACAAGATCTCTCCGCTCCTTAAAACACGCAGAGTCTTTGGCCAACTAAGCTGCCACCCGTTGATTATATCTAGGAGCAAATTTTGAGTAGCAAAACTAGAAAAACAAATGGTAGAAGGATGGAGTCTGAATTAGATACATCGAGCCTGACTTGAAGGAACAAAACTCCACAATGATACCCACCTATAGAAAATCTGAGCTACTCGAAATGGACACCCTCATTATGTATGGATTTCACCAAATTTCACTTCAATAGGACTTCATGCAGCTGTGCTGAGGTTTTCCCATTCAAGCGCACACACATTTCTTGGATATGTGTTATCTAAATAAAGGTGGGAATTGTTGAAGCAATCCGCCAAAACCCAAGCCTAACCCAGGAATCAGGTTTTGGACAGGCCATTTTTACTGTTGAAATATCATTGCTTATTTGCTTATCTTTGAATAACAGCTTTGAAACAGTTCTCAGCAAATCAAGGAAGACTGGGTCTGTAGTTAACAAAGTCTAGTATAGGTGTCTTAAACATGTCTTCTAGTCAGTTAGTAGTGGAGTCTTTGTGGGAGAAGTTGTTACTTTATTTATGAGTTGTAGGAGTCTATAAATAAATATGTTCTGTAGTAGTCGAAGTATGAAATCTGAAATTAAATGTGTTATTCAGTTAATAGAAACTTTGCAATTCTTCTGCTTCAATTCTGCTTGTTCCTTATTTTTTAACTTGGTATCAAAGCCAGGTTAGGCTCAGCCATGTCATCATCAAATGCAATTGTTCCAGAAGTTCTTACAGAGAAGAACTATGGAAATTGGAAGGTTTGGCTCAAAAGTTACCTGATAGGCCAGGGACTCTGGGACATTGTTGATGGTAGTGAAGCCAAACCAGTGGGTAATCAAGCTGGACTCAATGCATGGAAGAAGAGTAATGGCAAGGCCCTGCATGCAATTCAAATTTCCTGTGGATCAGATATGCTCTCATATGTAAGGGAGTTAGATTCGGCAAAGACAGCTTGGGATCGATTAGCCACTGTGCATGAACAAGCAAGCGGAGCTAGAAAAGCATTCTTGGAGGCAGAATTGCGAGCTTGCAGACAAGGTAACTGCTCTGTTTCTGAATTTTCTCGAAAAGTGAAAGATTTATGTGACCAAATGGAGGGCATAGGCGTTAAGATGGAGAACAACACCCGAGTTGATATCATTTCAGAAAATCTCAGATCTGAATTTGATGCTATGAGGGTGGTAGTTCAAAAGTCTAAGCCTTCTTTGGAAGAAGCAGTCAACTTGTTTTTACAAGAAGAAGCTTTACTTGAGAGAAGAAAGCTAGAATCAAACAATGAAAAGAAAGAAGGACCTAATGAAGCTCTGTTTTCTGATACTCGTGGAAAATTTCGTGGGAGAGGAAAGTTTCGTGGGTCAGGAAGATCACAGAATCGTCAACAGGTTCTTACCTGTTACAATTGTGGCAAGAAAGGTCATTTTGCTAGAGACTGCTGGCACCGGGAAGGAAACTACAATGCAGTAGAGGAGCATGCAGATGAAGAAGCGACAAAGGAAATGCCTGATGAAAGTAAGATCGAAGAAGCTCTCTGTGTCATGCACGAACTACCTACTTCCAAGGATCAATGGTTTATTGATTCAGCATGTTCGAATCATATGACTCCAAGGGAAGATATCTTCATCACCAAAGAGCTATTCACTAATGCATCTGGAGTCATTACTGGAGATAACACAACGTTGGAGATCAAAGGAAGAGGTGATATCATGATGGGCGAAGCGAATGGAGGTATTAAACATCTAGCTAATGTTCTGCTTGTTCCAAAACTCTGTAAAAATCTTATGTCTGTAGGGCAACTCGTAGATCAAGGCTATGATGTAGTTTTCAGCAGAAATGGGTGTGAAACTCTAAAGAAAGAAAATGGTAGTGTTGTAGCATCAGGAAAAAAGGTTGGTAGGCTGTTTGCCTTAACAATGCAAGTGCCCTCTGATAAGAGGAATTCTGCACTTGATGCTGCTGACTTGTGGCATAAACGGTTGGGGCATTGTAATCTTCAACGTGTCAAAAACATTTCCATGAGGAAACTGGCAACTGGCATTCCTATCATTAATTACAAAGGGAAGCATACTTGTGAAGCATGTACCTTTGCAAAAGCAGCACGTCATTCATTCACATCTTCAAAAACGATAGCCTGCTATCCACTTGAAGTCATTCACAGTGATGTATGGGGACCAAGTCCAGTGGAATCTCTCAATCGGTATAAGTATTATGTTTCATTTATTGATGAGTATTCCCGCTATACTTGGATCTATTTTCTTCATGCTAAATCTGAAGTGTTTGGGTATTTTAAAAACTTTAAAGCTCTTGTTGAGAACCAGTTTAGCAGGAAAATAAAGACGTTGCGGACTGATAATGGAGGGGAGTTCATGTCACATGAATTCTGTGATTTTCTAAAGGAGCATGGAATCAAAAGGCAGCTAACATGCGTGGCAACTCCACAACAAAATGGTATCGCCGAGAGAAAGAATCGACACATAGTTGAAGCTGCACGTGCTATGTTAAATGGGAAACACATGCCAAAATTCTATTGGGCAGAAGCCATGAATACTGCAGTATATCTGATCAACCGCATGCCATTAAGAGCAGGAATGAAGGTACCGTATCAACTTCTTTTTCGGAAGAAACCAGATGTGAGCCACTTGCGTGTATTTGGGAGTATAGCCTATGTCAAGCGAATTGATGACGATCAAGATAAACTTGATAAAAAGGCTATAAAATGTATTCTGCTTGGATACTCCTCGGAAAGAAAAGCATATCGCTGTTTTGATCCAATTTCAAAACGAATACATGAAAGTAGAGATGTCATCTTCAATGAAGAATCACAGTGGTATCCATGGCTTCAAGAAACTGGGAGGCAAATATTACCATTTACGTCATCTCAAGAAGAAGATGGTAAACCTGAATCTGAACCTGAATCTGAAATTCCAGCACCTTCTTCTCCATCAACTGAGACTGCTATCACTCCATCTAGTTCTGCCACATCAACTGAATCTCCTGTAGGAACACGCCGGGTTTCTGAACGAGAAAGGTATCCTCCTAAGCGACTTGCTGATTATTATGTTTCGAATATACATGAGGTATACATGGTACAGGTCATAAATTCTTATGAACCTAAAAGTTATGAGGAAGCCGCGAAAAATCCAAGGTGGCAACGTGCTATGGAAGATGAAATGAAAGCTTTGAAGAAAAATGATACATGGGACCTTGTATCACTTCCAGAAGGAAAGACAGCTATTTGTTGCAAATGGGTTTACAAAATAAAACGTAAATCCAATGGTGAGGTGGAGCGCTACAAAGCACGATTGGTGGCCAAAGGATTTTCTCAAACATATGGAGAGGATTATGATGAGACATTCAGTCCTGTAGCAAAGATCACTAGTATTCGTGTCATCATCTCCATTGCAGCGGCAAAAGGTTGGACACTACATCAAATGGACGTGAAGAATGCGTTTTTGAATGGTGAAATTGATAAAGAAATTTACATGGATCAAGTTGAAGGGTTTAAAGATGCTGAAAGACCAAGCTATGTTTACAAGCTCAAGAAAGCTCTATATGGGCTTAAACAAGCACCAAGAGCATGGTTCGATAAGGTGAGAGAATTTTTTCACTCACAAAAGTTTGTTTCCTCTCATGCTGATTCTTGCATATTTGTTAATCATTCTCCTCAAGCAGTAACTATATGTGCAATCTACGTTGATGATCTAATCATCACGGGAAACAATTCTGAAAATGTTGAAAACATTAAGAAATCTCTCTTCCAGCAATTTGAGATGACAGATTTGGGAGAACTCCAATTCTTTCTTGGGATTGAAATTCTAAAGAGTGATCAAGGCATATTGATTATGCAGAAGAAATTTGCTCTTGAACTTCTACTGAAATTTGGTCTGCTGAACTCAAGATCAGCATTGACACCATTAGAAGTCAATCACAGATTATCAAAAGATGAAGGGACACTTATTGATGATCCGCGATCATATAGAGAGATGGTAGGTAGTCTTATCTACTTAACAATTTCTCGTCCAGATTTGGCCTATTCTGTAGGCATTGTAAGTCAATTCATGCAAAGCCCAAGGAAGCCACATGTTGATGCAGTTAAGCGTATCCTAAGATATGTGAAGGGTACAGTCAGTGAAGGAGTTTTCTACAAAAAGGGGGTGCCGATCAAGCTATCAGGGTATTGCGATGCAGATTGGGCCGCAGATTCATCTACTCGCAGATCACATTCAGGATTCTGTTTTAGCTTAGGGTCTGGGAGTGTGACATGGGCAAGTAAGAAGCAGCCAACTGTAGCTCTATCTTCAACAGAAGCTGAATACAGGGCAGCCATGCTAGCCACATGTGAAAGTGTATGGTTAACTCGGTTGCTTGCAGACCTTGGAGAAAAGGTTGATTATGGCATTCCTATTGCAAGTGACAGCATCAGTTCTATAATGTTAGCATCCAATCCCATATTTCATGCTCGTACGAAGCATATAGAAATTCACTATCACTTCATTCGTGAGAAGGTTCTTAATAAGGAAATTGATTTTGTTTACACTGCAACTAAGGATGAAGTCGCAGATTTTTTCACCAAGGCCTTGAGTTCAAGACAATTTGAAAGGTTCAAATCAAAGTTAGGAATGAAGGATGCTAAAGAAGTAAGCAATGAGAGGGGATGTTGAAATATCATTGCTTATTTGCTTATCTTTGAATAACAGCTTTGAAACAGTTCTCAGCAAATCAAGGAAGACTGGGTCTGTAGTTAACAAAGTCTAGTATAGGTGTCTTAAACATGTCTTCTAGTCAGTTAGTAGTGGAGTCTTTGTGGGAGAAGTTGTTACTTTATTTATGAGTTGTAGGAGTCTATAAATAAATATGTTCTGTAGTAGTCGAAGTATGAAATCTGAAATTAAATGTGTTATTCAGTTAATAGAAACTTTGCAATTCTTCTGCTTCAATTCTGCTTGTTCCTTATTTTTTAACTACTTCTATGCCTTCCAGGTTGGTTAAGGTTTAACCTCTAAACTCAACCGAATTTGAGTTCTGGGTTGACACTTGATGGTTCCACCTTTCGATTTGAGTTTGGTTCAACATTTCAACCTGATTAACAAACTGATTGGGTTCAGGTCGAGCTGCTAAAAGTAGAGTAGAGTAAAAGACAGTGAATCACATAATTGATCACACAGTCAATCTAATACCAGGCCCGCAGTACGGATTTTACTGTCATGCAGAATTCTTTCTCTCACCTCAGGGTGGTCAAACCTTCCCCCAGCTAGTTAAATTTGGACTTTTCCAAAAAAAAAAAAGCTGGTTAAAATTTGACAGGTATGAAATCAATTCATGTTTTCTCCTATTGTCTTTGACCTTGAAGCCTCATTCAATCAATCTAACAATCAATCTAACGTCAGCTTTGCGAATCGTCAGTGTTCCACTTATCACTATTTAGGCCATCACTGCATTAGGAATGGCAATATTTGAAGAGAATATGTTAGTGGTTTTGACAGTTCCAGACACAGCTTGTAGATTTCAATCCCATTCAGATTCAGCTAATTCAGGGCTAATTCAGGTTTTGGCCTATGCACATAAATTTGAGGTGTAAATGATTTCCATACATAATGATATGCATCATCACATGCCCCTACAATGATTTCAATCATGCAAACAAGAGAATACTAATATTAATACCAATAACAATTTAGAACAAGATTTTTTTTTTAATTAAAAGATTGAACTTACACAATGCTGTACCGATTTTGGATTTGGGACGCAGATCTTCCTATACCTTTTAAGTTTTATCCATTGTGGACCCATCTATTGAAATCTAAATCCGTTGATTTTACGGTGGGATCAAGTTATACTGGAGTAAAATTTGGATAGATCCCATAAAAGAGGAGGATTGTCATTTTGACTGGTTTAAATTTGCATCAGCTGGGACCCATGTCAAGTTTCACTTTTCCAACTGCGCGAGTGCAGAGGATCCCAATCCAATAAAATAATTTAACACATTATCCATGAACAAATCATCCAAACACAACTAAAACAGAGAGAATTATAACAGTACATTTCACCACATATCAGAACAGGTTTCATCAGCTCAATCCAAAAATCAAAACCTAGCAGTAGATCATCCAACAAATAAAAGAAAAAAAAACATCCAAAAGAGACAGGAACATCGACAAAAGGAACCATGGGGAGGTAGAAAGACGTAAAACTTCCCAGATCCCAATGGAACCTATTGGAATCTCAATTCGACTCATCCGGTTAGATTGATTTCAGAAATTCATATAATATTCATCCATTCGTTGTTGGATCCCATTTATGAAATCCACACTAAATCATGCCCACTTTGTATTGTGTTCGGCTAAATTGTACTCTGATCGGACTGAGGCCCACCTTTAGATTGACTACTTCAAAGCTAGGCAAATGGTTTCATTTCCTTACTACTTTCTATTTCGATCACTTGTTGTATGTGATGAATGTGATGAATTTGATTGTGAGATTAGCTTTTTGATTTCAGTAAAATTTTACCAATTGTCAATTCATAAGACCTTGATTCTGAAAAATTTATATTGTAGAGGATGTGAAGAAGATGGTGTGAGCCAAAAATAATTTGCTCAAGGTGGGCCCCAATGTGACTGTTAGCACTATTAAAAGAAATTGAAGGCTATATAAATTGGCTTCATGGGTCAGGTTATGCTGAGTTGCGTAGTTGTGGGTTGGGAATATCTATCCAGTAAAATCGACCCACAAACAAATCTCAGCCCAACCCGTTCGACCTCTCTGCAAGCCTAGTCCCCTTATCCCTTGGCATCCCTCTCTTGTACCTTTTCTCCCATATCTATTCTGTCTGGAAGCCATGGCACTGATGGCAGCAACCTTAGCAGGCTCCATTCTCAAGACCCACCACATGTCCTTCTCACTTCTCCTCCCTTCCCCTGCAAACCCATCATCCATGGCACTCTGCTCAACCTTCCTCCCTCCCATTTCCACCCAGTTTAGAACCCCACAAGCTCTACTTTTCCACAGACCAATTTCTTCTTCCTCTACCTTCACACCCATTTCATCTCAAGTCTCCAATCCAACAGCCAAAGGTTCCCTTCCAACACTTATTCTCCTTTCCTGCAAATCCCACTCTCATGATTTTTTTAATTTCTTTTTTTCTTTTCGCTAAGTTGGAGATCCATGGGTATGTCTGTGATACTAAGGTGCCAACACACTCATCACCACTCAACCATGAGTGTGCTGGCAATCCACCCTCATGATTTCAACATGACATGTATTGACATTTGTCCATGCTTTTATTATGTTTATATTCTGAATCTTTTTGAATGACCATACAGTTCTTCAATTAAACTCATTCCATTCATGCTTTAACCCCACCTAGGTGAATAAGAACTATAAGATTTGCATTTTGGTCGTTTTGTTTGATTAAGCATTTTTGAGGTTTTACTCTATTTGCACTATAAGTTTGTTTCTTGACTTGGGATTACTGACTTTGCTGTTGCATACCTTTCTGCTTCGACGAGTAATTTCTTGATTGTTGGGTGTATATATACTATGTTAGTTGAAATGTGTGTGCTTTGTCTCATTTCCTCAGAGGGGGTTATACAGTGCTTGTTGGGCAGTTTTTTATTGACTATGTGTTTTGGTCATCACGAAAACTAAGAGTGGGTTATGGCTGAGAAGATCTCAATTCTGTCACTGTAGAACTCCTGAAATTTTAATCTAGAATTCATGTGCTAAATAAATAAATAACCTGTTGTCTCCTTGAATATTTTATGGTTTTATCAGTTCCACAATGATTTATTTGTTGGTGTTTCAGAGGTCATGTTTGGAAACCAAATCCTCGGGGAAAAGAATTTCCACTTTCTATAAAGTCGTGGAAAATTGACGTTTATCAATTATAAATCCCCGAGGGTTTGGACTAATGGGGAATTTCAAGTCCAACTTCCCCCCTTAGGATCTGAAAATCCCACTTTCGCAGATTTTCACACCAAACCACTTTTTCTTTGCTATATGCATTGATACATAATTACCTACCAATATCAATGTCAAATCCTCAGTGAAGAATCCCTGTTCCTGGGCACTGAGGAATCCCCGGATTTGCAGATTTCTCATGGATTCCTCACCTGTTACCAAACGTGATCAATAGATCATTGAAGGAGGCTGAGATGGTTTCCTGTCTGATTGAGAGCAGGTATTGTGGATTACAGTGCTGTGTAGCTTCCATGGAAATGGGGAACTGGGGACACAATTCAAATCTGTTTTTTAATCAATTTGGAAGCCACTACATATTAGATTGTACAAAAGCTAGATAATAATTGTGCAAAAATGAGTTGATGAATTCACCCCACCTTTTCGGAAGTACAGTACTGCTTTGTTTTCAAGGGGCATCTAGCATCTAACCCGAGGATTATGTACTGCCTGAGTCATCGAGTGGACTACAATCAAAATGTACACCCGCGTTGATCATCCTTGGATTTGTCTGGTGGGTCCTTCTGTCAACCAGCCATGGAAAAAATAAAAATAAAAATTTACTCGTCAGATGATTATAAGAAAAGGTTCATCTGAAGGATTGCATAATAGATATGTTCTGTTGCATCTACCCCAAGAGGAACTATCTGATGATTCATCCAGAGTCTCCAGATGATCAACAATGATGCAAACTATCCAGTTCGAGTGTGGGGCACTGGATAACTTCAGTGCGTATTTTCATTTTATCAGTATCATAGTGCAATGTGCTGGCTGTATTTCTCTTTTTGTTTATATTATGCTTAGCAACTAGCACATTTGATTTTGTTTTCTTGCCCTTCTCTATTTTCTCAAGCTATGTTCCTATAGTGGGCCAAGCAAATTCATTATACTTCTGGGAGATGATAAAATCATATATGGCCATAAGCACAGGGGAATTGCAGTAATTCCCTGAACTCATTGTGCAAAAAGTTGCCAGAACGTCATGTCACCTTAACTGATTTTTATCACATGTGCTACCATTACATGTCACCTCATCCATTTTTTCTCTCATCTCCGGTCTCACTTTCATTGGATTTTGGCTAATCATTCAGTATGATGCCTAAAACACTCTAATTTCTCTGATAATATGCGCGTCTCCTGGGATTAAACATCTGAATTTGATGGTCCATCTTAAGTACTTTGTGTTCTTTCTTTTTTTTTTTAATCTTTTTTTTGTCCATTGGAAGCTTCTCATTTGTATCTTTTGCAGATGAATTTCCTGCACATGTTGGCTTTCTCGGTCTAGGCATTATGGGTTCCCCAATGGCACAAAACCTCATAAAGGCTGGGTATGTTACTTGATGTCTCTGACTGACAATTTGCCTTTATTACTTTGCTGAAGTGTGTTGATTTGAGTTTATATGGCTAATTGTTTCTTGTTGCTGTTCCAAAAAATAAGAAACATGTTTGTGGAAGTTGTTTTGGATAAACGACGGTGGTTGGTAAGCTATTGGATTTTGTTATCATTTTCCAAAAGAAATGTAGCTTTGTGATTAGAGATTATATTCATTAGCATGCCGATTGCCGGCCTTTGATAGATAGGATAAAGCTTCGAAGATGATTGCGTTAGATTCATTACAATTGTTTCTAGATTCTTGGTTCACGTTCCCGGCTGACGAAGTTTCCTCTAAAATAACTGTTTGTATTAATTTAGACAAATGGTATAATTTATAGCATGAATGGGCCCAGGTCAAGGAGTTTCAGTGGTGCAACTATCAAAACTTTTTCCTAGATGAACACAAATGCACATTGACTACTGATTGAGAAATTATTGATATGGGTAGGACCATAGGAGTATATGCAACTAAGTTATGCTCTGAGAACAAAAGCGTCATATTATATTTTAGAGTTTCTCTGTAGCCAAGAAGAACTGAGAATGTATATTGATTACTGATGACTGATGAATACAAATAGAAGCTAGATTGTCTTCAGCACTTAACTACTTAAAGCATCAGCTGTTTTGTCTGATGCATAATTTTAAGAGTTTAATTGTTGGCTGACATTGTCACCTGATGCAGATGCAATGTAACTGTTTGGAATAGAACCAAGAGCAAATGTGATCATCTCATCAGCTTGGGGGCAAAGTAAGTAATAATTTGTTGCAATCTCTACTGTCCATAATTTGAAACCATGGCTGCTCTACTAGCAACTCACTCAAGTCTGTTTAACCCTGTGATGTACTTGGTAAATGGATCATGAAACTTCTGCTATCCTAATTTATGGTGAAACCAGACTTGGTTCCTGATCATACCTGGTTCAAATTAGGTCGACTTTCTTAATTTGACTTGGCTAACTTCTGATCTCTAATTGGCTAGAAATTCATTTGTTCATTCAAACTGTAATGAAGATTATGATGATGAACCATTTCTTATACATCAAGACAATTGAAAAACATAATCAGCGATTGCTTTTTGGCCTTTTTGGGAGACCCATCGATCTTGAATTAACCTGACCTACTCACTTACTGAGTTGTGGTCTCTGGTGGCATTGTTGAGGACAACATGATCAAAGCACAGTGCAGCCAAAATCCAGCCCAATGCAGGCTGAGCTCGGTTCAGTGTGGCCCATGAGCACCCTTAAAACTGTTGACAACCCAAAGTTCTAGTTGTCATGCTTTTCTATGGAAGGGCTGTGTTTCTTTTCAATTGATTTTAGTATATTTATTTTCAACCACAACTATAATTTGACACAAATGCATGTTCTTCTTTCTGTAGCTATAAACCTTCCCCAGAGGAAGTTGCATCATCTTGTGATGTGACATTTGCCATGCTTGCTGACCCTGAAAGTGCGGTGTGTAGCTATGTTTTAATTTGTGTCTGCATTAGTTGTTCTGAATAACTAGTTACTCATCTGTCTTTCATTTTAGGTGGATGTTGCTTGTGGAAAAAATGGAGCTGCAAATGGAATGGGTCCAGGAAAAGGGTATTATTTTATGCGCTGCCTTCATTATAGGAGTACCCCTTTTTTTTGGCTATAAAAGAGGAGTTTTGGTCGAGTAAACAAACATTCTTAGGACAAGGGTCCTTGTTGCAGCTCAGCCGACTATGGACACCAAATGCCCTTAGTAGGGGATGAGAGTGCAAGTTTGAGTTCTCGCTAGCCAAAGTTAGAAGAAAAGAAAAGAAAGTCTTAGGGCAGTATCTTGTACGCCAGAAAACGGTGTCATCCACACATAAACATGCTTATTTGCATATTCTTGTTTTCAGTGACAAAAGATGTAATTTGTATGATTTTACTTAGTTACCTTAATAATCAAATATGAGCATGTTCTTGAGAAGCATGGTCACTCACATTAAAGAAAGTTTGACAAAGACATTGAAAATGAAAAGGCTGTCTCATCATATGCATAACAACTATGATGCTTGAGGGGTGCTCATAGGATAGTACAAATGAAATTTATTGGACATGAATCTGTATTGTATGTCAGTAACAGACCGGTATAGTTTCTTTAGAGCAGAAGATAGTGCAAATAATATAACAGACTAGGGAGGTAGCTATCAAGTGCAGCTATGTTATCAATAACTTACATAGACATAGCACAAATTTATGACATCCAGACCATACTCCTGCTGGGTTCAACTTCAACCATAAATGTCCGTACTACTTACCAGGACGCACGCCAGTTGACTGACCCTTGCCATGCATTTGGAAGACATGACTGCAAATGTAGTGTTTGAAAAAGTTTAACCTGCAGCAGCCATTTGATGGGAAAAGAAGTCCTCAATTGGGTGCTAGTCAATTGGGTGCTAGAATCATTTGACCAGTGTGATTCATGGTGTATGGTGCATCCATGGATTGTAACAACAATGAAAGCCAGATTTCTGCATGCGCACATGTCTTCAATTAAGTTTGTTTGATTTTACAGATAAGCCCTTTGTCACCTGTTAAAGGTAATCATCATAGCCTCATTCCATTTGTTAAAAGTAAAATAGATACACTACAATGCCCCCCAGACCTTGTTTTGAAACTTAGGAAACAGCTGCTAATTGTATCCGAAATGGGTGCATGTTTTACGACATTTAACTGATATCATTAGCTCAACCACTGAAGTTGCATTTTCAAATTTCCTCTTAACTTGGTTGTGCTATAAGAGCAGGTGTAAAAATAAAACAAGGAATTCTCTTATCTCCTTAAATTGTGATCTATCATTTAGCGGCAATTAACATTTTTTTTTAATGTGGGTGGGCATTCACAGGTATGTAGATGTTTCCACTGTTGATGGCCCCACTGCCAAATTAATTAGTAAACGCATTCGAGCTACAGGGGCAATGTTTTTAGAGGTAAGATGAATTATAAAAAATTCTCTCTCTTTTTCTCCCTTTACCATTGTAAGAGACTTCCACATTTTTCCTATGAACTTTGCAACATGATTGTTATATGTCAAAAGGATTTTCAATTACATTGCAAATGGTAGTGCTGTTTTAATAGGCTCCAGTTTCAGGCTCCAAAAAGCCTGCCGAAGACGGACAGCTCATATTTCTCACTGCAGGTACATAATTACTTCACATATGATTATTGCCAGACTGTTAGTCATATGACCACAAAATGTTCTTCGGCCGAGTTGATTTCTAGCATGATTAGTTTCTTCAATTCAAAGACTCTGGTTGAATATCAATGAAACATACTTAGGGTCTGAGGGACTTGGGATGTCTCCAAATCGAAAGCAGTTTGAATCTATGATACCTAGATGAGTAACATATCATATCATATCTTCATTTTTTGTGTAAACTTTGTGTCTGTGCCATATCAATATTGTATCTAGGATCATAGTTTGAATCTTTTAGCAAATGGTCCATATTCTGTGTGCATTTCCACTGGTATTGCTTGTATACACATTTGATCATATCCCAGAATATGACCTATTTTCAGAACCTTTTCTTCTTTCCTGTTACTGCATCAATTTCCATCTCCTCATTTGTTTCTTTTGAGATGCTTAGTTGCTGAAAGCCTGAAACCAATCAAGGGGCTTCTGGGACCTGAATCTATAACTGATATTTTACAGGTGATCTATCTTTATATGAAAAGGCTGCACCACTCTTAGACATCATGGGAAAGGTCAGCTTATTTTCATATATTTACCTGTACGTGCAATGCATTATCCTTTATCTTTCTCCAATTTTAGATCTTTTGATATCTTCTACAGTCGAGATTCTACCTTGGGGAGGTTGGAAATGGTGCTGCTATGAAACTAGTTGTCAACATGATCATGGGAAGGTTCTGACATATCCCTCTCAATCATTTACAAAAATCGGATATAAGGCTCTGCAATTGGGTTTGTTCTGTTTTGCTGGAAAAATCTCTTTTCATTACCTGTTTTTCTACAAGTGCAGTATGATGGCTTCGTTTTCTGAAGGGATTCTTCTCAGTGAGAAAGTAGGGCTGGATCCCAATGTTCTTGTTGAGGTATTTTGTACTTACAATTTCTAGTCCCAAGCATCGATTGTCACATTCTCCCCCATTGATTATTTTCTCAAGTGAGTTGTTGCAGGTAGTTTCACAGGGTGCCATAAGTTCACCCATGTTCTCTACCAAAGGCCCGTCCATGGTGCAATCTACATATCCTACTGCATTTCCTTTAAAACATCAACAGAAGGTTTGCTCTCCCCATTCCAAAATAAATGATCAATAAGACATCTGGTTGGTCCTTTTGACTGTACATGTGGGGCCCTTTTTGTGGTTAAGTCATTTCAAGGGCTTGCGGTGGATGTGATATACCTGAAAATGCTCTCCATCACATGCACTGTTGATATGTGAATCAACATCCACTGCTAAAATGTGGATCACTAGCTATAATTGTCCAGTTCCAACCTTTGGAACAGATAGCCTAAGATATCCAGTGGGGAAAGACATTATATCTGGCCCATCCTTTATCAGTGCCCATCAAAATCATCTGAAGTTGGGCCATATGTACCATTGCCAGTCAAATATATGAAATCACATGATCTCCGAAAAACCAAAATTCTCATTGCAGGACTTGAGGCTTGCTATGGGATTAGCTGAATCCGTCTCCCAACCTATTCCGATTGCCGCAGCTGCCAATGAACTGTACAAGGTAGCAAAATCTCATAATCTTGGTGATCAAGATTTCTCAGCTGTCATTGAAGCATTGAGATCGAAAATGAAAGAGTCAAAGGACTAGTAGATGAGGGATACCATTGTAGGCTTGCTGTTGTTATCTGTATTTTTCATCAATTTTTCTTGAATCTAGCATGAGATGAAACTTCATGTTTCATTACATAAACATCTGCTCTTCCCCGTGCTACAATCACTTGAAAGTAATAGGAAATACATTCTAATGGTGGGACCCACCTATATAATGTATGAACCTCCAGTTGTGTTCATGAGGTGGGCCAGCCCATACTCGATCGTGAGTCCTGACTGCACTGTGCTGGATTTTGGGCTTTTTAACCCACTGACACAGGCGTTAACCTGTTTTCTGGGTGAATCAATGAATGGGTTGGGTATAGGCCTGTGTATTTGAAGGTCCAATCGGCCTGACATATTTAGCAAAAATGGTCACATGTTTCCAAATGGGTTTGGCCTCATCTAAACTTTTACGCCTATTGGCTTGACCCACTCTACCAAACGGGTTGTGCATTGACAGGCTTCATCGTGGCCTGGCCCAACCAATGAATGCTTAAATGGATATCCTGTATAAAGAACTGCTAGCAGTGTGGGCTAGCCTGACGGGTTTTACCAATCATGGGTTGGGCACTGGACATTTTTAAAACCATCGGGTTACTCCAGGTAGAGCCATTTAGAATCCTTCTTTACGCACGTGGTCTGCTCATATGAGAAAATTGTTTGACCCAGATGATTTTCTCCTGCCCGCTGTGCATCGATGTCGTTCCAAAAGTGGCACCCGGTGACGGTCGTGATCAAGAGCACCTGCAGGGAAGAGCTGCACTTATCAAAGGGCTCGACTCATAGTTTTGAGTTTCGTTTTGGACATCGTTTCGGTTTGACCTTCAAATGAAAATTTTCGGTGGATTCAAAAATTTTGGTGAAACTTTTCGGTCTTATGTTTCAGACAAGAATATATATACACACACACACAACACACATTTAGAATTCTGATTAGGGATTTATTCTAATTGAAATTTGATTATAGAATATATTTTAAGTGGAATGTTGATGCTTCTTTATTCCTTTATTTTTGTTCAAAAGATGACGCAGGGCAGGGGCTGGGGCTTTTCAGGAAAAAAAAATAAAATTGCAGCTAGTATTTTTTTAAAAGTATTTTGTACAAAATTTCCAAAATCCAGGGAAATTGACTGAAATTTTAAACAAAATGTTGTGCTTCGGTATGTAGACCAAAACGAGATTTTTCGGAAATATTGTCCGAGACTTAACGAATTTCACAATTATGGCTGAACTACACATGCAGCCCACTTGTAAGAGAAATATCTCCGGCACATCAGTACCTTTGGTCATGCGGGGCCAATGAAATTCAGGAGCGCATGCATGAGAATTTTTCCTATCGTACCTGTACCCAAACCCATTCTCAGTTTGTTTTAGTTTCATAGAAGAGGAGAATCTGAGTAAAATTGACATCTTTTAACACTTTTTGGGGACATAAGCTCCTCCCTACAACTCATAAACTAATGAATCTTACAATAGGAATGAATGAAATCCTTTGCAGACACACCCATGGTTTTGTGTTGGCATCTCAGTTTCACACTTTCCCAGGGTGGAAATATGGGCAGTGAAGGACATGTCACAATCCACCAACCAATATTTCCAGAGATTGAGAATAAACAGTATCAAAATGATGTGTAGGAGATTGAATGGTAATGAAATCCTGAATGAAGATGGGGCTACTACATGCATAAAAAGGTTTCACAAATTTAAGTAATAATGTCTGTTAATTTTTCCCCGTCATAGTTCTAATTCTACTTCAAAATCTGCTTTGGTGGAACAGTCTCCCCATCAAAATCAAACATAAACACCCGTGCTCAGGAGCAAGAATAGAGATCCAAAACCCTGCAACAGGCACAACAACCCCGTATCAGAAGAATGAATCTATGGCAGACAGAAAATAAAAGATCACAAACATACCAAGAAAACAGATGCTACGGCTCCAGTGGTAAGCTCCTTTGATAAGCTGCGGTTACGCCTAGACGAAGTAGCTTCATAGCTGCAAAATACCACAATCACTAGTCACTCGGAAACATAAATTGGAAGCAGGAAAAGATCTAGGAAGATGATATTTAACATATTAAAAAATCAACACATGTTCAATGTTCACCACTGTTATAATGAACTGCACTTGATATGTATGTCATGGGAAGAACCTACTTATTTTTAAACTTTTCATCTTCAGTTCAACAAATACACTAAAATAGTGGATAGGGAGGGTCTCATTTCAAAATACAATAGATGTTCCACACACCTTGTAGATATATGCACTTCAAAATGTGGCCTTTTTTAATGGATTTATCAAATTAAATTAAACTTACAAAAGCAATGTGCCGGCATTGCTATGCACAGTCCTTCCTAGCAAACCATAAGACCCAATCATTATTGTGTAGATTTCTCACCGCTAATACCATCAAGTCCTCACAAATTCAAACCCGTAACTGGGTGGCAATGAGTTTTACTTCAAGTGTCAACAGTATGCAAGCTGGGGCAAGCATCAATTTTCACACCAAATGCACGGAGTTCACGCATGGTCTCCCTGCTGTAGATCAGAGAAAGAATGTCGTACATCGGAAGGAACTAATACAACAGTACCATCCAAGGGCCAAGGTGATCTGATTCTCAAGGTGGAATAGGAACAAATGTCACCCAATATCATTTTACTTTTGAGGATAAAACCGGTTTTAACAACTTTTTTCATTTTTTGATGCTACCAGTGTTAACACTTTCATCTTTCCTTTTCTATTAGTGAACAAAAATTGGACCTGTCAATAAGCTTCATATTAGATTAACTGCCACATAGAGATCAAAATTTTACTGGTTTGGAGAAAAATGAACTACCATGGGGAAAAGAAAGAAGTATAATTTGAGGAAACTTATGGGTAGCTCCAATTTAAGGTATAATCAAAGAATGTTGTATGCAACAGTTTATGCAAGTACATGTAAGAGAAACAGCCTCTAGCCCTTGTACAATAAACTGAAAGGTTACATGTTTAAGAAACTAGAAAAGAAGCAGACCAGCAAAGACCTCCAAAATAAGTAGTGATCAAAGAAATGAATTGAGTTACCGAGATCGTGACTTTAATAGGGTTCTGAGGAACAATGGGCCTTACAAAGCTGACACAAAATACATTGGATAACGCTTGGATGATGATGATGATAATGAGTGAGGACAAAAAAAAAATGACGATGATGAAGTAATTAATATTCCAACAGTGCCCGAATGAATTTTGGGGGAACATAGTTTTTGTTTTCCAAACTGGGCAGGTAGCCAGAGATTCCAAACCAATTAAATTCTCATCATGACGGAAAGGAATGGTTTTAGAAAACAAGATGATACTCCTGTTAGGGAAAATGAAATGGTAAGAATCTACATATTCAACCCAACATCTTCACCCATCCTAACCTTGTGCAGTGGCACTGACCCAAATCTGATCCATATAGCAGTGATATTTAATGTTGGATTAAATAACCATAAGTTTGCACCATAAAAGTCCTTGGGAACTTTTCAGTTAAGACGCATGAACCAAGTCATGCCTCTGCTTGGTGTTAGAGAATGATCATGAAACACTACGTGAGTTACACGAGGTGGCAGAGAGAAAGCAGGGATTAAAAGGAAATAACATGTTGCCCAGTATAAATCCTGCCAGTTTTTGTAACTGCCGATCCCAAGCCCGGATTAAGGAGGGTTGTCTCAAGTAGGTTGACAACTAATGTAGAACTTCTGTCGCAACTACAACATGGTTGACCTCAATATAATTGGGACAAGGCTTTGATGATGATGGCAATGTTGTCAAGTCTATAAAATAATGGATATATGGAACACCATGCAAAAAATGGATGCATGAAAAGCTGCATCTTGCAACACTTTGTTATTGGCTTCATGGAAGTATGGAAGGAATACAAGAGCAAGGGACAATTTCAAAACAAATAAATAAATAAAAGGAATACAAGAAACAGGAAGAGATGAATGTAGGTATCTACAAGGGGCCTAGTAACCAAGTTATAAAGCAATATACTAAAAACTTCAGCCGCAGGAAAAATCTTGAGATTCTGAAGCTTCTCAAGCAGACAAAATTGATATTACAAAGTTAAGACTTGCGAGCAGATAAATAAAATCAGGCTAACGAGGCATGGTGAGTAATTCATCTGCTAAGAAACTTGTTTCCCTTTGTAGATACTCTGTTCTAGCAATCCAATTTTCATATTCATTCCTCATTTTCTGATAATTTCTATGAAAAGAATTATTAAAATTGTTACAACAAGACACTCCCAAATCCATTTTTAAATTATTTTCAGAGCCAACTATGGATCTCATCTGCTGTCAAAAGAAAATATGCCAATACAATGGCACATCTGATCTGAAGACGTGCCACATTGCAGCTATTAGAAAAAGATTAAGAAATCAACTCTTCACATAAAAGAACAGCTAAAAAATAACGAGTGACAGTTTGCCAATAATTCCACCAGAAGCATTGTGCAAAAAGTGAAGTCCGCGGCAGGAATCCAGGGGACCAACAAAAATGATAAAATTGAGCTGGTCTTGGCTTTTCAGGACCATTGGTGGAAGGGACTCAAATGAAGATGAAATTATGGCAATCAAAGATGAGATAAACCATTTTAAAGACATTTGGTTAGGATCATTACAGTTGGAGGTAAATTCACTAAATGCTATAAGGTGGGTACTGAGTAGAAGGTGTTTCTCAACTTCCATGGATATTGGAGATAGTTAAGGAGATAATGAGAATGACAACATCATTAGATGTTACTTTTAAGACAAGGGCCCATAGCACAGCTGGAAGGTGCCTTGTTACAACCACAAGGTGGCATCTTTTAGTCACATTACCCATAAAAAACAGAAACAAAAAAAAAAAAAGAAAAGAAAAAAAAGGAGTTGATACTTCTGTCCATTTTCCAAGAGACTGGAATGAAAAAGCAGAGTCACTGGTATCCGGATTGTCTATGCTAAATCTTATGAATGGATCCTCCTTAAAGTTAACGATTTTTATTTTCCTTGTGGAGAAGTCTATTGCCATGATAGATTGTTATTTTTTTCATATGATTTTGCTTTTTTTTCAATAGAAAGTTCAATTGTTGCATCTCCTAAAAGGAGAAAGAGCGAGTCTTTTAACAGACATGGCGAATGATTTCTCATTCACAAACAACCCATAAGAGAGAAAGAATCAAGACATGTAAACGATAAAAAAAGAAAAAAAACAAACTATTGTTTGATAATTAGATCCCAAAACAAAGTTGATGAATCCATTTTTCTTTGAGCCCTGTGGAGCATACAGCTTATCTTTGGATGCATAAACTATGAAACACCAATACCCATACAAAGTCAAAGATTTGCCTCCACCAATAAAGAGTAATGGGCATAGAACCATGATATGTGAAGCATCCAAACACACAGCAAAACCCAACAAAACCTGAGATCGTGCTGCTTCTATCACAGAACACATTTTCATCCAAACCTAACATAAAACATCATGGGTTCTCCAAAAAACCTCTGAAATGTGGAAGATGGTTATTAAAACCAAAGACCCTTCCCATTTTGTGCTGGTGGGTAGTAAGTAAGAGTCAATCTCTAATCCCATTATATGCGGGGGTGGGGCATCCGCACACAGAGCAAAACAAAACAAAACCTAACCTGAGATCATGCTTCTATCACAGAACACATTTCATCCAAACTCAAAATCAGCAATCACGGATTCTCTAGAAAACCTCTGAAATGTGCAAGATAGTTATAAAAACCAAAAACCCTTTGGTATTTTGGGTTGGAAGGTAAGAAGTAAAAATCAATCCCCAACCCCATTTACAGCAGTAGCAATCATATATGTGGGGGGTATCCAAACAGAAAGCAAAACCCAGGAAAAAAAATGAGATCTTGCTTTTATCTTCAAACACATGCCATCCAAATTCAACATAAACAATCATGGTTTCTCTAAAAAACCTCTGAAATGTGGAATATAGTTATAAAACCCAAAAACCCTTTTGTATTTTGTATTGGTGGGTAAGAAGTAAGAGTCGATCTACGACCCCATTTACAGCAGCATCAATCAAATCTCATCATCAAAAGAACCTTGTCCCAACTATATTAGGGTAGCAATTACATCTAGCATTCAATTACATCGATACTAGAATTTGCAAAGTAAAACCCATTTCATGAAATCCAGAATTAAGAAGAAAGAGATGGTTTTCTTACATGAAGAACAGGGAGGTGACTGCTAGGCCGGATGCAATCAAGAGAAAGGCGAGAGCCGGGTACCAGGCATCTGAGACTGGGCTGCTGATGGGTTTGGGTCCTAAAGCCTTTGGTGATTATACATCAAATGAAAAAAAAAGAAACCCAAATCAAGAAGAAAGCATATGGAAAGTATTAACATACATTCAGAATCACAATCACAATCACAATCATTAAAGGAGTTTTCAGTTTCTACCATTTGAGAGCGCGAGGGAGAGGTGCTGAAGGAGGATCTAGGGTTCTTGTTGCAGGATCTGCCTCTCTGCTCTCTCTACAAAAGTCTTTACTACGAGTCCTGTTTTTAAGAAGGGACCCAAATAATCATCGCCGGCCCCATCCAAGACAAAGAAGTTTTCACCGTTCTAAACTGGTGCATATCCGATCCAACGGTTCAATTTATTCGAATTAGTGTAAAAAAACCATGACTATCAAGAGGGTTTCATATTTTATGGTCCACTTTGATGTATCAAAATGTGGGACCAACCACATTGTCCAGAGCATTGGCACCAACAGTAAGATGAGCCTCATCAATGGGTTGAAGCTGCCGAACGGCCTTTTAACCCCTTTTTTTTTTTTAATTTTACTTCAATTAGAGTAATATATATATATCGATAATTCATGTGATAATTCATGTTCTTATTATTATTTGATTCAGATGGCGAAGGAGCAAACTGGGAGCAGGAATGCTTGTGCTATATGGGGCCTACTTGTTCTCTTCCTCTTTTCAGGCACTGTGCCCAGGTTTATTTTTGCTCACCGGACTGAATCTCAAAAAACCCCTAAGGTGAAAAGACCAATAAAGTTGAAAGATGTTAATCAAAGCCTAAGATGATCTTATTGACTGCATCCATGTGGGCCCTATAGGCTGGGCCACACAAACACACATGCATTCTACTCGTAGTGGAAAATCCTCTCCTTTTGCTCTTCAAAGTTAATGAAGTGACCGTCATTATGAATTTTGGAATCAAAGGATTAGTAACAATGGGCACGTATGTTTTTGAAAAAGAAAAGATTTATTCAAGTGTGGTCCATTGTACATTGTGGATCCAAACTAGATGCAAATGGATATCAGATTTTCTTGGAGGTTCAGAACCCATAAAAACCTGGGTTTGGAGCCTATTTTAGGTTCGGATTAAAAAATGGGTCCAAATCCAAAATCCAATTTATGTTCTAATTGATAAACTGGTTCAACTTCGGGTCCATAAAGGTTCTCACCCATGGGCCCGGATTCAGCACACGAGTCTTTAATGTTTCAAATTGTAACTTAAAATCTAAATTTTGCTAGACAGTCGTATATTTAATCCCAGAGGTAGTAGAATTCTTTCTTTTTTTTTTTTTTTTTTTTTTTTTGTAAGAAGAGGTAGTAGACTTGATGCACTGTTGTAAGTTGAATAATGTCATTAGTTTTAAAAAAAATTAAAAAGAAGTTTAAACCGATTTTGGTACTAGATTCCAATCCTCCTCTAATTGGACCCTGCTCTGAAACTTGTACTGGATATGGAACTAACAAAATAAGTTCTAAGTTGGAATTGGACCCGAAACCTGAACCGTCCCATTTACAACCCTCATCCTAACTGTTAATTAGACACTTCTTAAAATGAATTGCAGGCGTCCGTGGGAAACAATGGTTTGACTTTAGCTAATATCTCATCTTACCTGGATGATCAAGACCTTCAATGAGGGGTCCTCCAAAACAGTGGCTGGCAATCCTCCGGGCCCTTAGTTGATCGTCCAATCAGAGAACAGTACTTAGAGTTCAGCCTTCCAAGGGAGACGGTTTAGGCCTGCTTTTGCTGATAAAGCAATTTCTCGACAACAATCTCGACCGTTCACCACTTATTGGGTTGAGTGGGCCACTACCCCAGCAGCAGGGTAGTGGCAACTCGGAGCTTGTTTGCAATTGGATCATCAACAAAATGGAATTAATAATTAATCCGAAGGGCATACAAATTTGATGGTAGGTTGAATCTAGTCCGTTGAATGCGTGTCATTTAAATGGATGAAATGCCTTGATCATTCATTTGATGGCCACAGATGAAATAGCTAGTTCAGCTCCATGAAGATTGTAATTTGTCTGATGCCAAGTTAAAAACCCACTGCAATCAGCCCAATAGCCCATAAATAGCTAGGTGCCTGCATCATATTTTGTCTTTTCAGGAGAGACGAGTAAGGAAAACTAATTGCTAATATCCTCCTTTGATAGCAGACCGTCTACTATATAAAGCCCTTTTACCAACCAAAAAAACCTATGAAGCCCCCCTAAGATGGGAGGACACTCCTGATCAATGTAGCAAATGCATGCATTAAAAGATATTAAAAGGGAGAGACCAGAGACTAGGGAGAGAGTGGGGAGCAGTTAATCAGTCCCATATCGAAAAGGAAGAAAAGGAGGCATGTGGAAGCAGAATACTAAAGTGGGCGAAGTGAAAAGAAACAGCACCCTTATCGCCCGAAAACGGCCGATGGCCGAGGGGCCAGCGTTCGTGCGGCCCCTACCAATGTTAAATTTAAGCTCTGGGTTTTGTGATAAGGGTTACTCCCTTTCTTGTGGCCCCTATCCAAGATTGTTATGTGAAGCACTCACACTGTTAATTTATAAGTAAACAAAGCTATTTTTGATACATTAAAAAGGTATGAAACTCTGCCTTTTATTCAATCTGCCTATCTGACTTGGAACGGAATGCTTCAGGTAGTTTTAATCCAAATCCTTTGAATTACAGATTGAGAGAGTTCCCGAGCTGGAGCAGTGATACTTTGCAAGGTTGTCAGCCACTCAAACAAAATGAATATTTTCCATGCGAATGTAATGTCCCCGAAATATAATAATATGAGTCACTCAAAATGAATATCTTGTATGCGAATGTAATGTCCCCGAAATATTATAGTGGGGTCATCTATTGTAAATATACTCAAAATGAATGTCTTGTATGTCTCAAAATGATAAATGAGCCACTCAAAATGAATGTCTTGTATGTGTATGTGATGATCCCAAATATAGGTCAAACAAAAGCTGGCTCCACCAAAAGTTAATCACCTTGCTCAAGACCCACTTGTGTGTGAGTAAAATTTTAAGAAATCCCATTCATAGCCATAGCATTTCTTCTGAACGTATTAAATTTACAATAAACGGGCCCATTGTGGAGTTAACAATTGTCTCAGACTCATAGGATCCCACATTGTATATGAATTCCTAATTGAATCAGTGACCTTTTTATCTCCTTTTTTTTTTTTATATGGAAAAGCAATAAAAAGATAGTTTCGTCAAACAGACATTCATGTATAAAAAATTAGACAATTTTGGCTTTTTTCATCTCATAAGTTTGTCTGTACCACATTTTGTGGTATGATAAATTTGCTTGTACTATTTTTACTTTTATTGATATTGTATTAATTTTACCATATAAAACTTTATTCATGTAATTTTCACTATGCTAGAAGTTCACTTGTTTAATTCGATCAAACATTCCAAATAGCCTATTCTTAGAAAGTGTCTAATCAAACCAACACAATTTCTAACATATCTAATTGAATAAGATCTATTTCAAACAAATCAAACTTGTTAAAAGGTCCAAAATCGGTTTTCTTTCAAATGAATCCATTTTCAATTTCTCTCAGCACAACTATAACCCCGCAAACACTGCACTTTCCTCTATTTGTTTTAGATTAAATTCAAACAAATCCCAGACCATCCGTAAGTCTTACTTGCGTCATTGTTTTGACGGAAGGCGTGACCTCCCTTGCTTCATTAAAACAGATTAAAAGAGGGGGAAATTCAGAAATAGGATTGATCAAGTACAAAAATATAGTAGACAAAAGAAACTCTGTTCCGGTGAACTTTTTTTTTACCCCTCGTTTCATGATCCCTATAACAGATCATTTTACTTTGATAGTCATGGCCACGATGTATAATAATGGCAACAGATCCGAAAACTTGATCTAACCTCCTCTAGGGCCGTCCAATTTGGGACCAACCCTGTGGCTAGGAGCCACGTTGTGATCGGAACTATAATTTTCCAACTTGGCAAGTACAGTAGGAACTCAGACTTCTTCCAAGTCAAGTTGTAAACCCCTTCACCCAACGTGCACATCTACCCAAAGCTCAAGTTGTAACCGCCTTGTCCAAGGATCAAATTAAGAGCACATTTGGTAATAGGTGATATCTGCAAATCTGAATTTCTCACTGCCACTGGAACAGAGATTTCGTTAATGATGATCTGGGCCTGTTGGGAAAATCCTCAAAACATAAAAAAAAAGGGAATTCCCTTGGACCAAATTCATGGGGATTTACAATTGCAAAACATCAATTTTGCACAACTCCCTGGCTGAGAAATTGGTTGTCAAGAGTCCTAGGAATTCATTAGGAACGGCCCCTCAAAGGGTCGAAATTGCAATCCTTACGCTCTTAAAATGTAAAGAGAAATTTATTTGGTGCCAAACATAGATCTACTCCAAGTTTAGCAAGGGGAAGTACTGCGTGGGCCAGCTCCTGGGCCATATGCTAACCCAACGAATCCTAGATAAGCTCCAAAATATTTGGTAACTCTCTATTTGAAAACTGCATGATCCTTAGGTCAACCCAGTGCAACAAAAGCGTAGCATTCGGGGTGTTTCAAAATAAATGTGCTACATCCAAGTATATATATCATCTAACGCCTGGAAAGTAAACCACAGCAGAAAGTTGGGTACCTGAGCCCTCCACAAGTCAACCAGAGTGCCAGTGTAAAAAGTTTACAATTTTGGTTTAGCTCAAGTATTTGAGGATTTCATTCAGCGTTGGGTTCAAACTTCAAAGACATGCAATTCAGTAGGGTCCATACCTGATCTGATCCAATTCACGATGCACTCCTGGCCAGCAATCGATGTTGCTGAGAACCCCAACCACATCAAATCATGTGCTCATCTATTGGTGTCTCTAGGCTGCAAATGCAAATCTAGTGCCAACTGTCCCACAATCCAAAACTACAACTCAAAAGGTAACCAGTCTGTCAAGGTGGGATCAGAAAGGTACTTAATAGAACACCGTCACCATCTATTAAACGCCATCTAATCCACCTTATTACTGAAAATGGGAAGACCCTGCTCAAGATCCTAATATGCTGTGATGTCTCTCAGCTGGTGAGCACACTTCTTAAGACTTGGATGAACATGAGAGTATGTGCGATTTGAACTTCTCAAGTTCAGTCAGAACTTCTTCCTCCGGCCTGTAAATCAAGTCGCTCATGCGCCATATCTGCATCAATCACCACCAAGATGAATATGCATCTAAACTTGCACTGAAAGAGTAAAGTTTGATATCCATGATATAAAATGATCAAAGAAAAATAAGCAGCAATTGAAAAGAAAATCAAGAGCATGCTGAAACTTATTTTGTCAGTCTCTTTTTTCACCTAAAAAAACGATGGGTGAAAGATGCAGGGCAGATAAGACCTTGACTTTCCTAGGACTTGACTAGAGTGACAAAATACAAGAATTCCTAGGAAGTCAATTACATGAAACAAAGAGGCCGAGGTACCTGTGCACGCGTCTTGCACCACCTAGTACCAAAAAGAGTGAAGTCACTGACAGATGTAAATGTTGACAAGGGCATGCCTAATATCAGCCCGATCAAATTATTGGGCCTCAAAGTTAAATGGCTTTAACTAGAGAAAATTTATTGTGATTAAATCCAGAGATGAATAGAGTTGGACCAATGGAAAACTGGGATCATTTTATGGATAGGTGTCCAAAAGAAATCAAATGCAGTTATTATGAAATACATCTCGCGAGTGACATCACTCAGTAAGACTAAAGTGGGCAAGGCTATCTGCGGGGCCCACTTACGATTCCAAAATCTGCACCTTATCCAACCCTGCATTTAGACCAAGTTGACACTCATCCAGGACGTGGCACAGTACCAAAAAAAAAAAAAAAATTCTACCTATAGTTGCGGTCCAAGACTTTGCCCCTAAGCTCCAGAGACTAGTGTTTAAAAGTTATAAAAACTTTCTTTACGTTGAAAATATAGTTTAATGATTTTAGGTTTCTTTTAGGTTCCAGATCATTTATTCACAGCATGGTATTGGTCCCTACCGAAACTTGTATGCAGAAGGTACAGTCGTTGCGTAAAGGTTGTGTTTCCAAACCCTGATTTTTTAAAAGGAGGTTTTGTTTCCAAACCATGATTTTTAAAAGGGGAAAAGGTGGACAAGCTTTCAAGTAAAACCCACTAGCATTTTGCATTGTTGACAGAACATTTAAAATTTTCAACTACACATAATACACCAGTTCTGCTAGACTGACGAAGATAGTATGACCATGAAACATGCAAACTTTCAGCTGGGACATGTACCTTGGTTGAGTCCGTTAGCCCTACCACATACAATGACAGGCCACTGTTTAGAAATCTACCAAAAATTACTACTTCATTGAACATTTCCACCCATCCAATCTAAAATATTAACTGAATGATCAAAATGAAATTATCCCATCGATATTAACTTTGTATAAAAGATGACTAGAAATGCCCCAATTAGGGCTGATGCTCAGTAGATCCTAATCCACAGAATCTGTGTATCTGCTGGGGCCTCTTGGACACCACTAAAGTACCACATGCCCCTACTGAAACTTCTTGTATCTAAAACTTCAAAATTACATTTCAAAACCAAGAAAAATGTACAAGCAACACAAAGTTGCAGCCATAGTTAAAAGGATAATGATTCAAGCATTAACTGAAATGTTGCACAAAAGGTATAATAAGAAAACACAAATTCTTACTTGCAACGTTCCACCTCCACCAGTACTCCCACAATCATCAGATACACTAACAATAGTCCATGGATCTGATGCATTCCAGTGAAAATCTACAACCTTATCTCTGCATGAAGACAACTGAGTAAATAATTGAATTGTTAACTAATCAAAACTAACCAGGAAAATTACCTCCACAAAATAAACCAAAAGGAACAAATATAAATAGATTGATATCATATTAAAATAAAAGTAACTATGGAATGTCAGACTTTCATGGTTCACTGCTGCATTTGACTGCTAGTGACTTTGAAAGCAATTACACTTTGAATTTGGCATTGTACTAGTAGAAAAAACACGAAAACTGGGAGAAAATTTTCTCTGCTCCCAAAATGACTTGGAACCAAACTTCTTGTTAAGCATATCTACCAAATCATCCAAAAAGTAACACCGAAGAATGGAAACTTTCGCAGTTCAAATATGAGAAAACATATATTAAAGCCCCCCTTTTCAACTCTTACGGGGAAAACCCCTACATCCAGAACAAGATGACACATCTCTAACATTTCAACTCCCAAAAATGGAACTGAACCCAGCATATACTATAGGTTCAAAAAAAGCCAAAAATAGAACCATGAAATGAACACATTCATAGTCTAAAATCAATACATGATATCAATGAAATCATGAAAACTTATTGTTTAAAATATTTTGTTGTTCTTTGGGTTGTTTCCTGTTCATTTTTTGGTGTTTGTTTAAATAAAATTACACTACCATTTCAAATTTTAATAAAGAGTGAATGCACAATAAAATTCCCTTGCCAACTCTTACGATACCCTTCCTCCATTCAAATATAACACATCACTAATATTTTGACCATTTCTTGCACAATTTTTTTTTCCAAAGTCTCAATGCAATATAAGTATTAGAAAATTGGTTTTTAAAAATAAAATGATGAGTCACGGCGATTGAAGAACATCGATAATATTTGGATAGAGGAAAAGCTGAGGCAGCATGGCTAAGGTTGGGAATAGAAACTTGGAACATTTTTTTTGGAATAATGCTGCTTTACTACAGGGTCATTGCTTTGGTACTATGGTAAAAGTCTCGGGTGCTAGGCGTGATTCGAGATCTGCGAGCAGCCACTTTGTGCAAAATTGTCAAATGTTAGGTCTGTCTCCAGTTTGGACCCTCTCAGGTCCCTGCTTCAGTGGGACCCACACTGGGTAATAACCTTTTTTTTTTAATGCAGCTTTATTACACTACAGAAAATGTTAGGAAAAAAAAAAGAATTGACCGAAAACATTATTTGCTTCCATGCTTTGATTGATGGACACCATTTTCAGTAAAGTAGAAATGAATGATACACACAAAACATTTATGTGAGGAAACTTGTCTAGGGAGAAGAAAACTATCATTTTAATGGAGTGGTAAAAGACCATTAAGCAAGAGAAACCAGTCACAAAATATACAAACAATTCTAGAAACAAATGTATAACAGTTTGAGACATTTTATGTAAGAAAAAACAACACAGGTAAACTATCCAATGCTTAATATTAAGGTCCAACCAACAAGCATTAATATTCACTTCAACAGAAAGAAATCAAGTATTAATAAATCACTTGAAGCAGCTAACAAATAATACTATTGCTTCCCCCAAGAACTTCTCCGTGTACGGAACAAGTACAACAAAAAACTGTCGATGGAACATGTAAAAGATATTAGTAGAACATGAGTCATGACTAGCTAAACAGAGCCGAATTGGATGGACCATACCGGTGTCCAGCATGTTGAAAAAATAACCCTGGAGGAGAGTTTGGCATCCGTGTTCCAGAACGTTCTTTCTTTTTACCAACCTGCAATTTACTCCGAAGTGGTAAACTTTGTCAACACAATACAAATCTACTGCAACAGGCATCTTAGTGTTTTCAGTCAAAATGGTCTTAATTAAAGAGAAACAAAGTATGGAACAGGCATGACTATGGTTTGTTATCTTCACTTTGTCGCAAAATAATAATGTAAAAAAAAAAAAAAAATTAACCCATTCACCAACCAAGTCCAAGAATTCACTGTTTAACAATAGCAGGAGCAGCAGATGCTCCATGAAAATAGAAATCATAGATACTATAGTACCTTGTCATAATCCCAAATATTTAAGAAGCCATCCTCTGCAGCACTGCCAAATACAGAAGATTTGTCTGGAGACCACTGGAACAAAGAGAAATTGTCTACTTCAAAATTATAGAAAATCTAAACAGCCTCACAGATGAAATATTTACAAAATGAAAAAACTAACATGAGAAATTCACTAATAGAAAGGGGAATAAAGAATGATACTTCCCCATACCTGCACACACAGAACAGCAGCTTTGTGGCCTTCAAATTTGTAAACAGGCGATCCAACACCACTAGAAGTGAGGTTCCGGCGGTCAAACATGCGAACAGAATTGTCTGCTGACCTAGAGTAAGACAACAAATAAAAATGTTTAAGTAAAGAAAGGTTAATAACTTCAGCTCGCAGGAATCCAGTTACGGGCCAGAAGAAAAGTCCGTCTAACCCAGTTAGAATAAGATTTTCATCATGGGGATTCCAATCAACACAATGAAGATCGGCATTATGAGCTTTCTCCACCTGACCAAGAGAAAGACCAGAAATGAGACATTACCCATTTGAGAGGGAAATAAAAGACCCAAAAAAAAAAAAAAAAGAACTACCAACCTGGGGGAAATTATAGCAATAAACTTCTCTCTTGTTATTAAAAAATGTGGGTAATAACAATCATCTTAACCATTGTACATCAGAATTTATGAGCCAAACGACACTTTTCTATATAAACTCAATACAAAGTGAAATATCATCGTTTGCAAAAGTTATTAAGAACCCATTTTAGAATCGAGTATGCATACACCCACACCCACACCCTGCCCCAAAAATCCCCATGCTTAGAATCAACAAATAGTGTGCAAACATGAACATATGCATGCATGCATACACATCCATTTTAGAATCAAACATACAGCTCCCAATATGCAAGGGGATGCAGACACAATTCCTGTTTGACATAAAGAAACTGATTGGTCGGTTGGAATAAGGTTCACCTCCATTCTATAGAGTTCTTGAGTCCCTGAAATTCTGGAAGGAGTTCATACCCCTTTGCTATTTAGTTGACAGGGGGCTGAGAGTTCCTCGGAAATTCTGCCTTCCTGACAATAATTTGAAGGTTTCCTAGATTGAGGGTCATTATTCAACTCTTTTTAGAATTCCATGCACCAATCCAAGCACATGCACTGCGGACTACTCTGATTAGAGGGTGTCCCAGATTCCTCCTCTAGCCTCAGTTCTCTGAATCCAATCAGGTCATAATTTTATTCACAAGTTGCAATTAATTTTTTGGTAAGCCAAAGAACCTGGACTCTGGGAGATTGGTACCGATGAAAATTAGGGCTGTCAAAATATAAAAATTGAGAAACCAGAAGAACATTATAGAAAGAAAAGGAAGAAATTGAAGGAAAAATATGGAGAACAGATAGGAAGGAGTGGTTCCACTCATGACTCGCTAGAGGGCAGGAGCTAGAGAGAAGAAATACAATTCCAAACTTTTACTAATAACCACGTTCAAGGCTCCCCATATCCACAGTTGCAGCATCAAAATAAATCAAAACCTAACCAATCCTAAAACACTTTAGTAAGACTACCAACTTTTCAAAACAAATTACATGACACAAATTCTAAGTCTGACAAAAAAGCTTCAGCAATAAACAACCCAACCTGAGAAATCTTTCTAATGCTTAAAATATTACTAGAACTCTTAACACTTTACTTTATTGGCCCAAATTTAGAGCCTCAAATGATTTAAAAAAATGATGAAGGACATAGAAATAGGAAGCATATGCCTCGAAAAACATCCAAAATGAGCTATAGGTGGTAGAAGAAAAGCGCTCAAGGGGATGGATAAATGCTTCTGAACAGTGTTCAAAATAGTGGCCGCTATGTGGCAAAGCAGGCGCATTATCAGCCGTAGTGGTCACCACTATGCTAGTTTGAAAACAGCAGAGTAAAACCTAGTAGAGCCAAACAATTTTAATCTAAAATCCTATTTTTAATATTTCTTCTCCTTCATAGCCTTTCCTAAAGTTGTCTCCACCCTATATGGTTCCAAATCACTAAAAAAAATACAAGATTGATTGCTACACAAGATTCAAAAAAATTTACCACTTAAAAAAATCCACGTTGCTATGTATTGCCACAACCGCTACATATCGCCCGCTACATAGCATTTTGGCAAGTGGCCGCTACGCCCGCCACAACTGCTATTTTGACCATTCTGAAAACTAATAGCATTGGACTAGAAATGGTATTTCTAGATTCGAAATGTATTTTTCCTTTTAATGACATGGGTATCCCTAAGCTCTTTGACCCACCAGGACTGTTACCCCGGGTGGCGCCCGCTAAACCCACACAAGCGCACACTGTGCAAATCTGAGACAAGTTCCGAACACAAGACGTGGGGAGAAAACCCACGCCTTATGTCACTCCACTAATTCCTAGGTGGGTGCACTCAATTCCTTTGCATATCAATATAAATTCTAAGTTTTGAGTAAAAGCCTTTTGATATATTTTTCAATGACTAATAATATCCTAAATTGTTTGGCCCAAAACTTAAAAGCCTAAAAGATGAAAAAATTCAACAAAAGAATGTAGCAATGAGAAAAGTAAATCTCTAAGAATCTCTGAAACAAGCTATAGATGAAAAAAGGATAGGATGCCAGAGATGGAGATATGCTCTCAAAATCTATTTCAGATTTGGAACTGTATATGAGGATTCAGGACATCATTCATTCGTTCTAGCTTTCGTCTGTCTACCTTTGAATTATTGGTCATGCATGACGAATCAAAGCTAGAAATGACTTACGTAGGATTGCATTAATAAAATGCAATGTGTATTAATTGAAATAAAAATAAATTATACAAGCAGTGAATTGTGGTGTCAGGGTTAAATTTGGGAGAAAGAGCCTCATCAGTCAATTACTAAATGTCTTAAAGCTTTTCATTGAATGTAAGGCCCCTGCATAGCTATGAGAAACAGGACTTAAGGATCCAAAAGATCTTACCTTAACGGATGGAGTAGAGCCAGTACGAGCATCCCATAGTATGAGGCAAGAATCATCGCCAACACTACAAAATACCTGTGAACTTCATCACAGTTAAATAAAAAAATAAAAAAGGCCGTCAGTGGAAAACACATATATTAAAAAAACATTTAAAAATGAGACAAACTAATGGTCACACACACACAGAGAGGAGGTGGTGGTGGTTTTGGTTTGGGGGGGTTGAGAATATGGTGGGATTTCATTGTACAAAAATAAGATGAGTATATTTCTGTAACATTGTACCAAGATTATTTAAGGAAGTGGCTATATGACAAAATAGTATCAGAGAAAGGGCCCCAGTCCCCCTAATTAAAGACAATGAAGCTTTGATTCTTTTTTTTCCCCAAATGATCACGAAGTTTGGATTCTCAAAAGCCAAAGATATGACAGGCACAATATCAAAAAATAAATAAATAAAGGAGCCACAAACAGCCATGACATTTTCAACAATGACCATGCTAATTACCTTGAAGGGCAAAACTGCACATCTTCAACAGTATCATCATGCCCTTGGTAGACACCTCGGGGTCCAATAGAAGGATCATCTGCAGCTTTGTCACTAGAACCACTATTCTTGGAGGCCGGTTTAATAATTGAGCCCCCAGATGGAATCCCTGGAGCCTTCGTTGATGAGGGTTCTGTGGCTGAAGCAGAAATATGATCCTGTATACTCCATAACACAACCAACTTATCCTTCCCTGCAATAAGAATCATCAAAATTACGAAGATGTGCAAAGAAGAATTTAAAATGCTCCTTCCCTGCAATAAGAATCATCAAAATTACGAAGATGTGCAAAGAAGAATTTAAAATGCTAAAACATGAAAAGAGACATTTTAGCAAAAAATAATTTAAGGACCGCATCTACATAAGACGAAAAAGTGCCATGATCAAGCACCATATGTTTCTTATCAAGCACCATATGTTTCTTTCTTTTTTTTTTGAAAAGAAGCACCATATGTTTCTTCACTCTAGCTGCAATTTCTTACAGCAGATCATTGAGACAAGCTAGTAATTAGAAGTTTCAGATCCAAGAGACAAGTGTGAACCAATTCTGATGAAACTCAGCAAAGATAAATATACTAATTATAGACTGCTTAACAATATTCATGTTTCATTTCCTAAATAGAGTGTTTCTCTACAAACTAGAAGAAATTTAATGATACATTGATACATCAATTCTTTTCTTCATTTCTAATGATACTTTTAGCTAGATGATACTCAAAGTTCATTTTTTTGCTTCCATGGCCCTTTCTACTATTGTATTTTATAGATTTTTAGTGGCTTCCCATAAGTCTGCACTTTTCATAAGGTAAATTTACCCCCAAAAAAGGGCCCATCATGTAATCTAGTTTAGATACTGATAGATAACATGTCTGTTTGATCTACATTGCATTGCACCCTAACCTCAAGTTATTTCTTTTCCCCTCAATGCTTGCTCTTTTCGGGAGGAGCTATACAGCTTGGGTTAAAAAGAACCTTTTTTTCCTCGAATGGCAACATAAGTCAAACCCCGCAACCTGAGGTTGCAACAATGGGAATCTTTCCTGATTAGCTATGGCTCTACTGAGAAAAGCTGCCTTTGGAAAATGAAAAAATACAGAATTTTTGAAAAAGAAAATATTTTACAAGCAAATAGCTATTACAAATACTTAAAAAAAAATAAAATAAATAACCTCCAGAGAGCACAAAGGGTTCAGTAGGGCACATAGCAAGTGCAAATTCTGCATTGTCTTGATGCCCAGTCAATATCTGCAAGACAATAACTTCCGATGTCAACCAAGATTATGCATTGAGGGATGGATGAAACCATAAAATCAAGGTGTTTGTTTCTCAATGAAGAACTAAATTTCCAATTACAATAACGTTTTTGGCAACAAAGTGTATGCAAAAGAACAGTTTCCATTTTGTACCAACATGTTTCTCTTCTCGGAATCACATAAGTGCATATTTAGAAGGGAAACATTATGGCGATGTGTTCATTGACCTGCCTCATTTGTAAAAATGTGTATGCATATGAAAGTTAATATATATTATATAAATATATGAAACATTAAGTTTATAATGTGAAGTGAACAGACCAAATCTGGACGAGAATCCGCTGTTCCAAGGACAGCATGACGATTTGGTTGCGCCTCAACGTCCCAAATGAGAACCTGGTTATCAAAACTTAGAACCTTAGTCACAGTGGCCAGGGACCTTTGCTGAACTTGAATCTAAAAAGATGGAAACATAAACTACAATAGCAGAAAAACTTACATCAGGGCTGTCAGTATGTGTGGCAACTATCTTACTGTTCTGTGGTAGTTCCCTGATTCTGTTGACCTGCAAAATCGTAAACATATGTAACGCTCCCATAATAATGTCAACAAATATCAAGAATTTTGGAGGTGCTCCTAAACTGTCATCACTAACACTCTGATATTAAACCAACAGAATGGGCATCGAGGCAAAATGACAAGTGAACTTGAGAACACAATCAATAAATTCTCATTAAATGTTGACACAAAAAGAAGAAACCAAGTGACCATTATTCAATAAATCAGTGTCAAATCTGACTTCCAAACTAACTAGCTGAGAAACCACAGCGACCAATTCTTCAAATATCTGATTTTAGATTAATCCAAACAGTTGAAACCAAGTTGAATCAGTACTTACTGGGCAATGTGTAATTCAATGCAACTCGACTGAGTCACATGCTAGAAAATATATCCTCCTTTAGAGTGCATGTGATTCGAGTCTCTTGCAACTCAGTTAAGTCCACTTGGTTTCAGTGATGAAGTGGACACCAAACCATTCCTTGTTTTGGGTTCAATGCTTAGAATTCCATCAAACCATATCATCTCATCCAACTTAACAAGTTAAACAATGAGTTTATATGGTAAAATTGAAGCAGTAAAAACATGAACAAAATTATAAATAACTACCTCTCCAGGATGTATTATTGTTTTGAACTTCTTTACAAAGGGAGATCGTGCTTCTTCATTGAACTGAAAAACAAAGCACACAGTACATCAAACAAAAATACAGCACCATTGCTTTGACATGACATCAAAAGTATCATTAAAAAACGGAAACGACAAGTGGAACGAGAACAGGAGCAAAAATTCAAGGTAAAAATTGAAAGCCACAGATAAAAGATGGACAGGGTTACTTCATTCTGATATAACAAGTAACAACATAGTCATGCGCTTAGTTTGTTCTGAAAAACCTGCATCCTAACTGATCATGTTAGTTTGAAAAGAGTCCTGAAAAGGCAATCATTTGATGCCAATTGATGAATCACAGGCCAGATCTTAACAATTATGTGCTCACTTAGTCTCACCGACTTCTGTAAATGAAGACAAATTTAAAAACTAGTATCATTCAATACATGTCAAAAACCATGACAGGGCCTCCAAGCGTGGGAACTCATGCCAGAAAAACTGCAAGACAGCACAATAGTCAGAAGTATTAAATGGGGTGGGCCCTGACTTTTAAAGTCTACCAGGTTTGACGTTGAGCCTATTCTATGTCCAGGCCCAACCCCTGACAACCGTAGTCAAGAGATGTGGCCCCCACGGCAGTACCCCCATCTAGCAGCAACTTTGGGGCCTTGAACTTTTCCAAGATAGCAGGATTTGACACCTAGAAGCCCCAATACATGGAATTTAGCTTCAAGAATGTGATGGTTATTCAAAAAAAGACAAATACAATGGGAGGTTAAAAGGCTGTCTATACTCCCTGCAGCTGTGCAAAGGGGAGCGCTACACAGCCCCGGGGCGTTTTTTAGGAGGAAAAGCCCCCTCTATAGTTGGGCCTACTAGGATGCATGATGATCATGGAAGTCCATTGGATGGAAAGATCCATGTGAGGCCTACCTATATACAAAATATTGGGTCTATAAGATCATCCTAACCTTTTAATCCATGGCCGTAAAATTTAATAGTTTAGGGGCATCATTTTACTATGATTTCAATCCAATGGTGAGGAAAATTTGGATGAGTGTCAAACTCGGTCTAATGACTATTTCGGGTGTGTGTGTGTGAAAAGACTGGAAGTTAGGCATGTAAATCTGGGCCCGTGCCTGCCCATGAAAATTATACAGGCCGTGCAGTGCCCACTCCTTTAGGGGTCAGCCTAGCACGGCTATGGTCGTGTCGTGCTGCCCGTGGGCGGCCCACTGCTCCTCCTCCCCTTTTATTTTAATTTTTAATTTTATTTTTAAGTTGGACCTGGACGGACACAAACTTAGACTTAGGCTCTTGGACCAATTTCATTAAAATAAACAAATTAAGAGAAATAAATAAGTAGAATAACACTAATGATGTTTTGAAAAAATACATCAAATAGATTATATTTCCTTGATATTTAAGTTACAAAAGTTCAAAAAACTTACAAGTTTGAACTTGGGTCAATATATAATGAAATTCAAACTTTATGATAAATGAAAAAATAAAAAATTACAACTTTAAAGCCTATGACACATTCCAAAAATAGATTTTATACTTTAAAATCAGACCGTTGGGCTTGGGTCAGGCCGCCGGCCCAGCACAGCACAAATTTTAGCCATGCCGTGCCGTGCCTTGCCTTGGGCCTGGCAGCCCTGGCCCAGCAGGGGACCGTCAGGCCGGGCCGGCCCGTTGACCAAGTCAACGGCCCAGGAACGGCTTTTCAGTGCTGGACCCTGCTGGGCTTGGGCCACCCGCTTATATTTACACCTCTAGACTAGATTGACTCAACATGGGCCCCATGACCAAAAAAAGGAGGAGGAAAAGGGGGTAGTTTTTAGAATTTCCCATATATATATATATATATATACACACACACACACACACAGTGACAACAAAATTTCATTAAAGCAAGAGAGAATAGTAGAGCCCAGACGAAGAGGCCGAAAAGGGGTACCCTAGAGCTGTTCGGTGTAAGTTCAACTCCATATCAAAATTAAACTAGCACCAAGGAATAAAATAATTTTGTATTGATAAAAGATTTATTAAAACAAGCGAGAGATTACAAACTAGGCAACAACAAAAGGAAAAACACAAAGAGGCATTGTATAAAAGCCTTATACCAACCCACAAGAGAAAACTACAAAGTCGAAGCGGACAATGAAACACTCCTTAAAACCCCTTGCTTAGCCAACAGGTTATGTCAATAATGCATATTAATATATCTGATAGAGTGGAGGTACATCAAATTTTAACACCTTTTGGCTATTATTACCAACAATAATCAAAAGAGCATGGAGATCATCATATGCATTCTGCAGTGTTTGATGTTACCTGTGATATGTGCTCTGCAGCGGCAACCCTTGGTTTTACAACTTCACAATTTGCTATGACGAGAGTATTGGGAACGCTACCATCAGTCTGGGGAATTAAATAAACAGAACGAAGTCAATAGAACAATGCAAATATAGATTATCAGGATTCTGTGACACCAAAGTTTAATAAAAATTATAATACAAGAGGGATGGAAAGATCCACTCATGATGGACCCATATATAAAAAATGGGATATACTAACAAGCTAAAACACCAACAACATCGAAAAACAGGACTGCCAAGAGCAACCAAACACAACTCTTTGAGAATAGAAAGTCAGGCATAAATGCATAATAACTAATGATGCCTGGCTGGGTAAGGGCTGGCAGAAGAGTGCTGAAAATTCACTCCTAACTCTCCAGGAAAAGTGTAAAATGACACGCTAGGCCTTAGTATCCAATTGGTTACAAAAAAATTATAAATATCATTTGAACCAGCTTTCTTTTTTCTCCCTTGATGAAGTGACAGTCCTCTCGTGTTGGGTGCATTCAGTGATAAAAAAAACTGTGTTTGGTGCATCGTGCTACATGAAATTGGATGATCTATGAATAGCAAAAAACAATAGGAGAAACTTATCTCCAATTTCACCATCATGTTTTTAAACATATCAGTTCACATGGCGCATATTCTACTTCACAGTTGGATCTTGCAATACAAATTTCTCCCCACTCTTGCAGAAAAACAACATTAACCCAACAAGAGCAAAGCATCCAATAGTAGAATCAACACTGTGACCATGGTTTGGGTAGAGAACATTTCTCACAGGTGAGTTCTTTTGGCTACCTTAAAATGTGATACATAAGAACAAGATTATCAGTTCATGAGAAATGCATAAAGTAGCTTAAAACATTAGCTGAAAAGGAGACCTTTGGTCAGGCATTTGCTAAGGAATTAAGCCTTCCAACATGTCAAGGATGTATACATATACATGTACAATGTATATTAGAGCTATATGGATTAATAAGTTACCCCACCCCACACTATCAACACTAAGTTAATGATTTTCCTCAAACAGTGTATCAAATGGCTTAAAACCTAATTGTCCAGTGGTGTTGAGGAGGCCCACGACATACTTGAATTATGATATTGTTATGCGGTCATGCCCTTCCTCAGTCTGCCCACTCCATTTCAAAGAAAATCACCCGGGCATTATAGTCATTTAACTATGGAAGAGTATGTCAAACAGCTCCATCAGCTTCAATTGTATCAATTTACCTGGGACGTGGGGGCAGCTAGTTGCTAGATTACTAGAGAGTTTAAAAGATTTTATTGCAGATATGCTTCACTCTCAGCCACAAGTCACAAAAGCATGATGACATGTGTTGATTGTTGAGGAGAGGAGAATTAAAAAAACAGAGAAGCAAGGTGCAGGCGCATAAGTACATTACATCAATCAACCAACATAGTGGAGCGGAGCAGCAATATTTGTCAAAGAAGGGCAAAGTGATGAGCAAGTCAATTGCATAATCCAGATTTAATTCCTTGATACACATCTGTTTTGAATTCTAAACAACAAAAAGGAAAAAGGGGAGGCAAAAAGGAGAATGCCTTCAAATAAGAAATAAGAAAGGGTTATGCTAAGAACACTTGCCTGTTCAGAAAGGTAAAGACGCTGGCGATTCTTATAAGTTGCTTGCTCCAGTTGTGGACCCCACCTATTATTATAAAGAAAAGTAATGTGAATTTTCCAGTTTGGTCTTGGTCAGATGAAATCTCTCAATTGTAAGGATAAAATCAAACATATCCCAAGCACTCATACTGATGATTATGTCCGGCCAGTATTAGTCCTTAACAAAAACTCAACTAGCATCAAACATACAAGAATTTAACGCCCACGTAATTTTGTAGTTTCGCAGCCACCATACACCAAAATCTATAACCTAAAAACAGTAGTCTAATGAAGCAAATACTTGGCAGCTAATGGCTTGACCATAGTTAAGCAGCAACAGCCATCCTAACCAATATCAACTTTTTGTCATATCCTTTTTAAATAGAATAGATTGCACAGCAACAACACAAAATATAGAAACTGCAACGACTTTGAACATTACCCAAAACCATAGGCAAAACTTCCACTAACTAATTCTCAGGAAAGAATCATATTGAAACACCAATTGTTTCAATAAAAAAAGGGTGCAAGATCAATCCAAGGATGATTCTGCAATGTGGATAGTCTGCAGAAATCCTGGTATGAGAATTGTCTTTACATCGAAATGAAGAGGCTTCACTAACTATAAATAATAGAACAAAAAACTCTAAACAAAAGTTTCTTGCTCTTTGGTGATAGAGAGGGTTTTGTTTGTATCCCACCCACCAGCTGTTTGATAAAATGCCTGCTAAGAAGCATACAGATATAGAGATAAAGTTCATGGCCATGGAGGTATTTAGGCGCCAGAGGAGGTGCGTGATGGGTTGGATGGAGAATTCATAACCCACATTTATCCAAATATGAGAAACTCTCCCGATGATGGGTGATAGACTTGCGGATTTAGAAAATCATCATCCCGTGCAAAGAATTATTGAGATGAAGAACCAAAGATTCAGAGTCCAATAACAAAACACACACACAATCCCCCCCAAAAAAAAAAAAAAAAACACGCCCGCAAACAAGAAAAGCTCGACAAAGCCGACCAAACTTCACTGCCAATCAATCTCCCACTACTCACTCCTCAAATTACCGCTCGTTCTCCAAAAAAAAGCCCTAATAAAATCAAGACCCAGATCAAATCATTATCGAACGGCGACAGAGTTCATCCACCGCGGCCATTCGTACGGGCCATGATAGCAGATGAGAGCTCCTTCAAAATGGTCCAAAATGGCAGCAGCAGCAACAAAATCTAAAAAAAAAAAAAAAAGAAGAGAAGAAACAGAAACCCTAGGAAGGGAAGAAAGAAAGAAAGAGGGAAGATAGAAAGAGACCTGCAAGAGAGAGAGGGCCAGACGAGGTTGTGATTTGCGAGCCAGTCGTAGAGAACGGGAACGAGAGACTTCCATTGCGTGTATCTCTCGTCCACTGATGGCTGAGTTCCTTTCCCTCTGTCCTTCATCTTCTTCTTCTTCTGTTTCTTCTTCTTCTTCTTCTTAGCTGATGCTGTCGAGAAATAAGAGAGGGATGGAGGGAAAGGCGAATTTATAGGCGGCAACGCAGATTCGACTGCCCTCTGTGCTCGTCTTGCACAATATAATATGATTCGCGGGGCGAATTGGATTGTGAATAGGCGGGTCGGGTCTTATTAGTGAGAGGTGCCTCTCCCATTGTCCAAATGGGGTTCGGCCCTGGATGGTGGGGGCTAGTGATGGTGAGAGGATCAAAAGTGGGTCCCATTAGAGGTCATCTATTTACTATCATTGATATGGGTAATAAATCAAATAACTAAGATTTTATAAGTAGATATTTTAATTATGTGTGAAAATGATAGATAAATGAGATCATTTTCATACCAGAACAATGCACTTAATAGTGGTAAAGTAGTTTTCACACAATCCTGTAGCAGGCAGGAGCATGTAAGGGTTGATGTTGAATAAGTTAGGGTTTGTTGAACTTTGCCTTTTATTTTTTTTTCCACGCTATTTTTTTCTCTCAAATTTGTGATCCGAGCCATTCATAGGTTTAAATTCCACACCTTTCATTTTCTTTTTTTTTTCAAATTCATGATTCAAGTCAACCATCTTATTTATAAACTAAAAAAGATCACTGGATAAATTTTTTTTTTTATCTTGACTCTTTATGGATTTAGAGGAAATTTTGAAAAAGAACTTCAGAAAAAAAATGTTTTACAAAAACTCTGATTTTCTACACGTTTGTAGGCCCGAGTTCATTATCATCATTAGGTGGCTAAATAATAATCCCTTTGAAAAATCTTTAGACCTCATATTTCCCTAATTCACGTCAAGCCTTTTAGGCCTTATTAACCTATTAATCCACATCATCCATAAAAGATTAAATATCTACATTAGGTCGTACTTGACAGCCAAATTCTCGAAAAAATATTTATTCTTTTCTAAAGTTGTAAAAAACCTACATTTGGCGATTGTAAATCTTCCGATCAAAATACTATTATTTTTTGACGATTTTCATGTGCAACCTCTCCTCCATGGGATTTGAAATTCCTCACTTTTTGTAGATGTATGCATCCAAAACTAATTTTTCTCAATCACATGCACCAATGCCAATGTGTAGCCCTCATCTGCGAATCCATGTTATAATACAAATAAGAAATCCTTATTAGATTTACAAATTTCTCATGGTTTCCTTAGCTAACTAGGTGAGTTGATTAATCTGGGACAAAAGCAAGTAACATCCCTTCACCCCAAAAAAAAAAAAAAAAAAAAATGAGAACGACATTGCCATGAGCAAGCTAGAATTGAGTGAGTTCACACAAAATAAAGAAAAAAAAAGGGATCTCTTCACTACAATAATAACTTGCTTAGGACATTTTTGACCCGTGACAGTGATTCATAGGTGCCTCTTACTTGTTCTAACAACCGGTTAATAATAAATTTTTATTGTTTGAAGCTTGGAGGACTACCAAGTCCCATACCAGAAAGGTATCAGTTGGAGTAGAAATTAATACAAAGGCAACAGCTATTGATGCCATAGCTAGTTGTTCTCGTCGTTATCTCTTCTACCCACAACTAATGCCGCTGGGCGAATGAAACAAATAGGGCATTAACATCGGTGGTGCCACATTTGCATGTCAACCTACCCATCGCATATTTGTTCCCCAGGCAAGAGTTCCCACAAGGACATTTTTTCTTTGTGGAAGCCTGTGTAACTCACCAACCTTGTTCATCATATAACAGTTCATGGTATCTATCAAACTTTCATTGTCCATAACATAATAAATATGGAATCGTAGCATAAACATGTCTACAGATCATAATTAAGTTCAAGTTCAAGTTAAAAGTATGACAAAGTAGCAGCAGAAGCAAATAAAGTTACATTTTACAATCCAACATAAAATTCATAAAATAAGTCTAAAACATCCACAATGGCCACCATAAGCAAACACTGCAGTCCACATAACGAACTCTCACGTGCAACAAATGTCTAGAAGATGTCATCAGGAGTCCACTCGGCTACCCCTTGAGGAGTCTTTTTTACCTCCTTAGTCTACTTGGTATAGTTACCAGCGTCGTCACCTGTAACCCCAAGTATAACACCATTAGATATGGCGATCTAAGAAGGTAAATAAATATAATCGACATAACATGCAGCATCAAATGAGTATAAAAGATGGAAGATCATATGATGTCAATAAAAGATAAAGGAGGCATGATTATGCATTAGACATGAAGAATCATACATGACAAGGTATTACAGTGTCCTAGCAAGTCGGCATAATCACGTTAGCTATATTATCTCATATTGGTTGTTACGCATGGCCTAGATGAGAGCATGAAACATAAAATAATATGATATAATAGTACCAGCCCACAAAACTCCCTCGTGGAGCAGGAGCACCGGTAAGCTCTCATAACATAATCTACACTGCAGCTAGTTCATAAACATGATACTAAACCCACACTTAGCAGGGGGGCAACTGTGGTAGGGTCAAAGATGAGTGGTGCCAACATCAAGAATCATTCATACCAAGCATATATAGGTCATGAAACATAGCCGTAAGCAAAAGAACATACACCAACACGCATAATGTATCATAGGCATATGTATAAATGTAAACATACACGTGTCTAACCAGAATGTACATACATAAACAAGATGAGCATAAGTAAAGCATAAGAACGAGATGCATAACAATGTGCAGATTAAGAAAACAGGCCAAACATGGAAAATAAGACAAGTCATGTGAATATCTAGAAAACGTATGACAAATGCATGCAAACCAATTAGTCATGAGCCAATCCAACTATAAGGTCCGGGTTGCCCTTTGACATCACTATATAACTATGTGTACTACTAAGGTCTCCTATGTCACTGGGATATCTTAATCTTGACGTTACTTGAAATTATGGACATTGAAATACCCTAGGCCAACACCTTTGGCTTAGTATAATTGATGACCAAGCTTCGGGTTTCCATGTCGGTGTATGGCAGCTCAACCATCACCTACATAGGTTTAGAGATTCATTGGGCCTTAGTGTACATGGGTTCCAATGCTAAGGGTCAAGACTAGGTCCAGAGACCCTAAAATCTTGTGTCTCTATGGTTAACTTCCCGGTTAACTTATGGCTGGCAGTGGGTCACTCGCGGCTAGCCATAATGCCTTGACTTGAAACACCAACTCTCTAGTTGGAGTTACAGTCTATGCAAGATGTGTGGTGCATGGTTAGCCATAGGCTGACCGAAGTTCAAAAACCCCGAAAATGACAAATTCTGGAAGAGTAACCGTGGGGGGCTCCTAGAGCTCTACGGTTAGCCATGAGCGGCTCCGGTTAGCTGTAAGTTTCATGGTTCTAAAAGCCCAAGCTTGAAATGGTGTTTTCAGATGAGGCTGCTTCTCACTTAATCCAAAACCTTAATAAATCACATTATTACACTAAAATGGGGTTTTCCATGCTTGTTTAAACTACAAATACATAGGCATTAACAAAATCCATATCTCCAATCCACAAAACCTACTAAAATACACTAATGAGCTTGTAATGGGTAATCTAGACATGAATAACATGAAGAATCATCAAGTTATGCATGCATGCATGACATTATAGATGTTAAACTTGCCTTATCTTGGTGCTTAGCTCAAACCCACGAAATCCAAGCTTTTCCACCTACTATTAATCCTCAAAATCACAAACCCCCCAATTCTATGGCCCAAGAGAAACCCTACACACAAGGTAGATGAAATGGGGATTGAAAGGGCTTGCATGGTTATATTGAAACTTCTAGAAACTGATTTCAAGCAAGGGAACGAGTTTGGGAGTGAAAACTTACCAAATGAGACAAGTAGAAAACAAATGGGGTTGCTGGAGGCTTGAAGAAGATGAAGTTGAGGAAGAAGATGACCTTGGGGGCTAGGAATCCCACATTCCAAGGACTCTCTTGTGGTTAGGAGGCAAGGAAATGGAATGAGAGACGAGGAAGAGATGAGCTCCAGTTATGTTTTTGCAAAGAGGGCAAGAGTGAAATGAAATAGGGTAAGTTTAGGGTTTTAGGACATGGTTATGACATGGTTATAACATGAAGTTTCTAGTATTTGCAGGAAAGTTCAGATTCTTACAAGAATTGTCAGTTTAGATCTTTTGGACTAGAAATGGGCCAAGATGGGCTAAAAATAGTTGGGTCCAAAACAGAAGTTGTTCGGGATGGAGAGCTCTACCCAATGAACCCGGTTTCGCGCTAGCACTAAAATCACACACAACGCTTCCCATAAACCCAAAATTACAAAAAAAAGTACTTGAACTACCTAGTTTGGTTCAAGACCCATCTAATCTACCCAATTACCAACATTAACATACAAGTCAACACATTAAGCATCTAATAATCTCTAGTTAGATGATAATTGGGATTAAGAAAGGTCAGGGTCTTACACAGGTTGGGTTCCATACTGTACCTTGACTAAAAACCGAGTTACTAGTAAGGGCACAGACCCAAACGGATTTAGTCCACAAGACCATGCTTGTACATGGATTCAATCTAGAACTGACGTTGCAAGATGTTTAAGAGGGAAAGATTAATTCTTCATCTCAACTGAAAGAGAGTGTTTCTAAAACATATCAATATCAATGATATACAAATCAGGCACATACTTCCATAGTTCCATTCACATGCAGTGCAGTAACATATCAATACATGTGGTATACAAATCAATCACATACATCCAATATCAAACATATAATGCATTTCTAAAACATGAAAATGAAAAAGGAACACCCCATGTAAAAGCCATCTCCAATACGAAAATGAAAAATGAAGATCAGACCCCAAACACTTGTGAGTATCACATAAGCTATATGTTCTCAATATAAGAAAGGTAAGTACTATTGTTAGCCTCAGATAAATGAGAAAGAACCTAATCACTGCTAAATCGGATAAATGAGACAAAACCTATTTTGCTAAATCACATCACAATTGAACTTACTCAAAAACTGCTGAACTCTCATTCCTTGGTTATTTTCTCATATTCACAACATGCTGTCATTTGCCAAACACCAGAAAAATTCAAACAGCAAAATACCTCTTTTACAAAAATACATATCATGTAGCACATACATATAAGCGGTTAATAGAAATCTTGAAAGAGTTTCCCAAATGGGATATTGCATAGAGCCTTTCAATTTGAGCACCTTACAAATATTCAGCCTGAGGCTCTAAGTTAGATTTGACTTTATAAGCCTAACAAACATCATTTAATCATTCAATAGAATCCACTCTACCTTAACTGCAACAGAAGAGTCTCAGTTCCAACTTACTAGATTAAAGCTGATAGATTTAAAAAGAATGAAAACTAGTTCATAAAGACAACCTTTTAAAACTGATCTACACAAAACGAATGAGGTTATGTTACTGACACTCAGTCACTGGAAGCACAAGGAACAAATAAACCTCATTATGAAATGGGTTAATATGATTAATAAAACAGGCACTTTCTGAAGCATCCTAAGCAAATTAAAACAGGCAAATGAAACAAACTCATTTTCTAATCACTAGAATGTATAAAGCGCGCAATATGAATAAATCCCTGTCTTGAAGTATACATGTCATTATTATACCTGTTGGGCCCAACGAGACTATAATTAGAAAGGCAGGAAATATATATGTTAGAACGCAATTGAAATGCTAAAGTGCAGGATCAAGAGATACAAGAGTTGAAATTCACCTCATATTTGCTTGTTAAACCCCATGCAAAAATGTCGCTATTGTCATGTTAAGAGTCATAGATAAGAGAAGAAATCTAATGTTCAGCAGTGATTATTTTTCTTTCGTTGTCACCCATCTAAATCCACTGAGGTCAAGCATTGGTTCATAATTCCATGTCTCCTTGAATGTCTCAAACTTATTCTTAAGTTTATCTTTAGTAAAATCATCACCAAATAGAGCCTCAAGTTTCATTGTCAACAAATTCACCCTTCACACGTGAACCCTCCTTTTACTCGCACCCCTCTCCTGCATTGCTCAACCATGAGATCGATGAACATCTCAACTTCCATTGTCACCTATTTCATATTTTTTTGATAGGGAATAGGGTTTTATCGTTTGTGCTTTGTGCTTTGATTTCTACAATTCGATAGTGCATATGAGAATATATGGTTTTCTCCTCAAAATCTTAGTGGAAATTATTATTTATTATTAAACAAGGTGCTCTTCTCTTGTAATTTTGTTTTGCAGCATCCAGCCTAAGGTCACTTCCATTTCCTTCAGCAGAAAATGGTGGCTTTTAAAAATTAATACAATTTGGCATTTCACAATTTTGGCATTCCAAGATCAAGCATCGTTTCACTAACAAGATAGTTGTTTATAACATAGGGAGATCATGGCCCAGTAATCATGAGCAGAGCATAAGATATGCAAGCATGGATGATTGTCTTCTTATAGATGCACGGAAAGGAAAAACATGAAATAAAAATAAATAAATACAAAAGTTTATTTATGTTAGCCACAAAAATAAATAAAACATAGAGAACAAATAACAAAACCACATCAAACTCATTTTCCAACCACCAAAAACACATCAATTACACAATCTAAAAACTCAAAGATACGGACAGAGATCTCATTGGAGCAGCCTAATATCACATTAAGAAGAGAAAAAAACAAATAGCCATATCATCAAACTCATAATCACCGACACCCATCAACCATGCAATTTAAAAACGATCAAGAACCCCTATGCATGTTTCATTTCAATACAATAGTACGAAATAAAACAGAGAGGAAAAAACACCAGTCTCATCAAACCCATTTCCTGATCACCAAATATTTTGAGAGATTTTCAGAATATTTTCAAAAAATATATCAGAATATTTTCAGAAGAATAGAGAGAGAGAGAGAGAGAGAGAGAGAGAGAGAGAGAGAGAGAGAGAGAGAGAGAGAGGGAGTTCTTCTGTGAAGGGGTTTTCTGCTAGGATTTTCTTTTCTCTACTTGTCTAACTGTGGTTTCCAATTGCTCCATCACAGCTTGGTCATAGCAGTGGTTTTATGGTTATCTTTTTTGAGGGGATTCCTGTAGCTTAATAGAAGAATAAAGACCCATCGAGGCACTTCTATGTCAAAGACTTGTTGTTTGAGTCCTCTATACAGAGGAACTTAACTTTCTACTGTGAGAGCCTTTTTATGTAAACACCCCCTAAGAACCTTCCATGCAAGGCCCACCCATAATCAATCCAACCCCATCACTTTCAATATCCCCAGTAATTGGCACTCACTCCAATTTGATTCTTGTCTGACCTATACTCACAGTTGGCTTGAAACTCAAAGCGTAAGTTCAGAAATTGTTAACAAACAACTTCCATGCATTGAGGAAGAAAATCTAAAGTAGACACTGAAAGGAGAGTAAATGACAACAAAGAAATGGAAAATGTCATTGCCATCCATGATGTACACTTTATATGCTCAAGAAATCGTCTCCCTCCTCCTTTCTTAAAAGAGAATCTAAAGCCTTTCTTTGCTTTTCCTCTCCACTCAGCTAACATTTTTCCATGTCTTACTTTGTTTAGATGTCATTCAACTTACTTTATATCTTTACATCCTGCGCTAGATTATTTACTCTTCCAATACTGCACTTGGTATTTTGGTTTTAATTTTACTTTGACCAGGAACATACTTTGATTTTGTTTTCAGCAATATGTGTTTTGATCAATTTATAAATGTTTGTGATACTTTTCTTTTCCCTTCTCCTTTTGATAAACATTAGAAAGAGGGATGACTTACATAAAAATATCCAGTGTTTGGGATCACAAGGTGGTTGCTGTGGATAGCACACCCGCTCCAACAGTTCCACCCAGGGATTGATCCCCGGGTGGGTTTCCTTAATATCCCTAAAAAAAAAAAAGCCCAGTGTCATTCATTGAGCATTCTTGCTTTTTTTTTTCTCTGTTTTTTAATTAGTAATTTGTCTCTTATTTTGTTTTAGAAAAAATTTTGAGGAAAGAAGAGTGATTTCAGAAAACAGGTGGACAAACTCTATGTAAATTCTTGTTTAAAATTGGATTCAGCAGTGGACTAACTCATCACCACATGTTTTCATAGTGAAAAATGAAATCTTTAACTTCATGAATGTTGCTTTCGTACCAAATCTTTACTTGGTTAGGCACCAAACATTACCACAAGCTTTGGTCGGAGACAACCACGACATTTGTCAAGAGGATTTTTTTTTTCTTGCCCAACCCATGATTTGTCCTATCAACTGTTCTATGCAGATGTAATCACCATTCCTTGAGTTAAAAGGATGTCAGTTAAAGAATCTCAACTTGGTAAGCTACCAAAATGTGATGATCCAACAAGAAAAATGTAGGTCCGGTAAAGAGAGTGTTGAAAAATCAAAGAAAGTAAGAGGCCAACATTCAAGCTGGTCTTTGAATCTTAAAACAGAAAAAAATAAAATAAAAAATGTCATGGTTAGAACCTGCAATTGTACAAAGAAGAAGTTTGTAGCTATAGGGTTAGTATGAGAAGCATTAAAAAAGTATAAATTTGATGCTCGATCACGCTTAATTTGAGAATTGACAAGACTAATGGAAGGACTCAAAAAAGGAACCGATCAGTTTAATGAAGGCACAAAAGAATAATGCACTATATCAACAACTCCTCTACGGCCTTTCCTCCATTAATCTGCAAAAAGTACTCCTCTGAATTCTGATTAATCTTGTCATCTCAAACAGTATAAAAGCCTAACATAGAATTTCACGGGTTTTGCATCAGATCACACCATAACAAGAATATAAAATTGAAAATAAACAAGAAGAATAAAGAGAAAACCGAGAGATCAATGCCTTACAACATTATTATCTGCATGAATTTTGCCAGAGTTGTGGGGCCTTATGATCAACTTAAACTTCAAATGCATCCCTCCCCATCTCAAAAAACTTATGCATAACTCAAGTCTTCAAACACATGAATCTTCATTCATAATTTGTGTTGTAAGATCCATTTGAGCCCTTTTTAGGGATAGTCATGAGTAGTAACAATCATGCACCTTGAAGAAAAGAATTGACTGCGGCGTAAAAAGGGTGTAACCCAAACATATACCCAAGTATGAAGTTGTAATTTGAGTCTTTTGAACACGCCATTAAGTTCCTTAAACAAAGCACACTTTTAACGCAGTAACAAACATAAAATGTAGGACACTTGATATAAATCATACAATTTATTTTGTTGACAAGAACAAAAAAGGAAAACGAATTACGAAGGATAGATCGTCTATATGTATCTTGAGGTACGAATTCTTGAAATGGATAGACATGGCAGTTGAAATGATGTTTTATTAACCCTGCATGCCAAACAGGAATCATGTATGATGTATCAACTCATGTTGTTCTACATGCTACTTTGTACACTAAGAGTTGTAAGATAGAATATGCATGAACCTTCAAGTAATAATCAACATGAATGAGTTTTGGTACATCATAAAGCATATATCATGGACAAGAAAATAAATGAAACTCAAGTTGGGGATGTGCATAGTGTTCTCAATCCTTGGGTATGTACAACTATTACTTGATTTTCTACAACAATGATACTTTAGGCCAGACCCAAGTGTGGACCATGAAATATCTCTGATGGAATACTTCTAAAAGCTGAATCGGCAAGATAGGAACCGCTGTTATTAATTCAATGTAGCAATGATCTCATTTCTCTAAATTGCCAAAAAATGAAAAACAAAATATAAGAGTTCTTCTTACATTGTCATTATATATCATATCATGATCAATTGAACCTCATCTCATCAATTTCGTGTCAGCTTCTAAGTTCTAGTAAAATCCAAATCGGATTTGTAATAATCAATGATTATTAAGATTTCCATATATCCTTTTCTACGTATGAATGTTAAAATTATAAATGTACAGGTATTGAGTTTGAAATGTATGGGCATATCCATTCTAAGCACGGGTTATTGTTCTAGTTATAAGTTCCTTAAACAAAGCACATTTGAACACAGTAACAACAAAAAACGTAGGACACTTTAACATAAATCATGCAATTTATTATGACGACAAAAAAAAAAAAGAAATTATGAAGGAAAAATAGTCTATACATACCTTGAGGTGGGAATTCTTGAATTGGATAGAAATACAGTTCAAGAGATGTTTTTATTTACGCTGCACGCCAAACAAGATTCTTGTGTCAACTTCTGTTGTTCTACTTCTACATGTTGCTCTGTATACTAGGAGTTCTAACATGGTAATATTTCCAAAAAATAGAGCCATACATGAACATTGAATTCATAATCAACATGAATGTGTTTGGGTATGTCATAATGCATTTATCACAGAGAAGAAAACAAACGACACTCTAGTTGAGGATATGCATAGTATTCTCACTCCTTCAGTAACTAAAATTTCCAAAAAAAGAAAAAAGAAGAATCTGAAAAAGAAAATGTAAAGACCATGAATCAAAATAACGGTTGCGGTGGGATGGCATAGCGTCTAGTGGCCAATATGTAGCGGTTGCGGCGATACATAGCATCGCAGTGGTGTGGATTTTTAAGTATAATTAAAAGAATTCAAACCTTGCACTACAGCCAATCTTGTGTTTTTCTAGTGATTTGGAACCATATAAGGGTAGCGACAACATTAAGAAAGGTTACTGAGGAAAAGAAATAGAAAAAAACAGTAATTTAAATTAAAATTGCTTGGCTCTATTAGGTTTTAGACCATAGGACCGCTATTTTCAAAATAGCGTAGCGGCTTCAACCGCTACGGCCGATAATATGCATAGCAGCCGCTATGTTGACAGAAACTAGTTAACTCCATAGTTTATCAAGTCTCTTTTTAAAAGCTCCAAGCAAGTTTAGGTAAAGCCGTGCAAATAAAAACAACATAAAAGTAAATAAAAAGTGATCTTACCACGACTATGAGTTTTTATTTATTTTGCCAAATGAGCAAAATTGGAATGATGCAGAAATTTCTCTTACGGGAGTCCGCATGTAGCATCATGTGTGAAACAGCTCACTGCCCTGAATGCTAAGGGCTCCACCTTGCATTGAAGGCACACAATGCATTTCACACAAGCTACATCGGATGCTCGCAGGAGAAAATGTTTCCACGATTCAAATTGAGCCAACTAGCTAAATTGATTAAAGAAATTAACATAAATGGGCCTACCTCTTTGTAAAATATTAGACTTGTCAAATCATCTTAAACCTTTATCTGAGGCTTTCAAGTGAATGATTTTTCAAAAACACATGACTATTGATCTAAAGATCTACTCCATTTAGAGCAACGTAAATAAAATAAAAAAAAATGGGACTGGCAACATTCAGGGTGGTGGTTGTGTGTGGGGCATTTGGATTGATGATCATATGGACCCCACTAGGAGGCACGAACTGTGCATGAGGTGTGCAATGGTATGTGTCAATTTATAGAGCCGTAAAAAAAAAAAAAAAAACATACAGGGGATTTTATACTATCTTTAACGTATATATTTCACCTAAAAAAAACATTTATATTGCTAGAGACTTTGGGTGTGTGGCTGAACCCAACTTGTAACCATAGATCATTGTTTTTATATATTCATAGGTAGAATACAAGGTTGCAACTAGGATGGACCCATGCTAGTCCAAGCTTGGCCCTTTTGACTTGGGCATCACAGCCAATCGGCCTAAAAATCAGAACAGAACTGAGCTCATTTGTGATTGTGCTGAATTTATAAAGCCCACTGGGCCATATAGTATGTCTCACCCACAATCCATTTACCTTTCAGCCGAAAGCTCTAAAAAAAATTAAAAAAATATAAGAAATAGAAAGGTTAATGCATACCTCTTGGCTCTTGCAGACACTGCCCGTTTATTAAGATGACCGACACATGTGCTATTTTGTACCAATCCTCCCCTTTCTCTTTCGCACATCTTCTCTCCAAACTGGGACAAGATTCAATAATCAAGGATTGGAGGGTCGTGACCTTTTGCAATGACGCTGGCAGGCTCATAACCTGGGGGCAGTCCTCAATCCACAATTCTTCCAATGAAATGAGATTCCCAATTTCCTCGGATAAAGAAGCCAACTTAGGCAATTTGCCCAATACAAGGGTTTTCAAGGTTGTCAGTTTATACAAACTCTCTGGCAAAGCGGCCAATTCAGGACAATTAGCGACACACAAATGCACAAGGGAATTGAGGTGCTGGACTTGGAGCCCTTCACCTAAAGATCTCAACTTGTCACAACGGAAGATACTAAGACCCTCAAGAGAGGTTAGTCCCAGAAACCCTTCATCAGGCAATGACGTCAAGTGATTGCAACCTGACAGACGGAAAGATTTGAGGGAGGTGAGGTTACGTACTCCCTCCATCAAGGATTCGACCTCTCCACAGTTTGACAACAGCAATTCCCCTATCGCTGGAAGATCGTGCACGTCCTTTGATAAGGATTTCAGCTTAGGACAGTCCTGGATGTATAATTCCTTGATGAGAGTTAGATTCTTGAGCAATCCTTCTGGGAAAGAAATCATCCCTGGAAATCCACCGATCCAGAGCTTAGTAATTGCTGTGCAGGCCATTACAGGCATTAACAGCATCTCATTGCATCCCATCAACTTCAGGTCTTCTACAGATGGTAGATGTGGCATTTGAGTCAACTTCGGACAATTTCTAATCTCCAGTCTCTTAATATGAGGAAGAGTTTGACTCCTTTCGTCACTTGACCACTTCTCGAGATCAGGCATATCTTGGATGGTGAGATCCTTGAGGTGGCGTAGCTGCGAAAATGGGGGGAGAATTTCACATCTCCTACAACTGATTAAAGAAATTTTAATCAGGTTGGGGACCTTCAAATGCATAAGCCAATGTGGGAATCTGGAACCCATATAATTCTCAATGCTCAAACTTTGCAAATTTGAATGTGGCTGAAGGCTATCAATAACTCGCTCGCAGTTCTCATTTTCTGCTGCTGTAGAATCATGCGAATCTTTCCATGATAAGCCCAGTGAAGAAAGTTTATGCCTCTCCCCCAAGCCCACTTTGTCTGCATCTAAAGGATCTAGCACATCTTGGAGGTTTTGAATGTTTATAGAACCTCGAAGGTTTAGATCTTGCAATTCATCTATTCCATTCTCTTTGCTAACAATGAACAATGTCAATGTCTGGAGGTCCCTTAATTCTGAAATCCTGGCTGGCATTTCAGTGATTTCGTTCCTTCCACCAATGAAAAGATGCCTGAGGCTAATCATCTTCCACATGTTATTTGGTAATTCTCGGAGATTAAAACAATGTAAGAGTTTTAACGTCTGCAGGTTCCAAAGGGTGCAGATTGATTCAGGCAATGTCTCAATGTCAGTCCCAGACAAGTCAAGGTATCTTAGATGTTTCAACTTACCTATTGAAGTGGGCAAGGTTTTGATGTTGATAAAAGATAATGTCAAGACCCGCAGACATGTTAATCTGGAAATGTCTTCTAGAATCACATGCTCCTCAATTCTTATACCTTGTAGAATGAGCGTCCGTAGTTTTTGTGCATATTGAAAGCTCATCCGATCCGTTAGCAATATACGCTGGTAGCGGACAAATGAAAAATGTCGAGTTTCCCTGGGGACACATTCCATTCTTCTAGCTTTCACAATTAAGCACTCGGTTCTTCTAACGGACTTTGCAAGATCATAAATGTGGTCATGCATCTTATATCTTAGTTCTTCAGTAAGGCAAGGGACATAATCCTTAACTTCTTCTTGAAAGAAAGACCTCCAACATAACTCATCAAAATACTCTGCACCAAAATCTTCCATCAATTTGCCTTCTTCAGATGACTGGATGAGACCTTGTGAAATCCACATTTGTATTACTTCTTGTTGCTCAAAAGTACCACCTTTATGGAAGATAATGCAGTATGTGAAGCATTGCTTTAGCTGAGATGGCAAATGATTGTAGCTCAGTCTTAATGTGGGCATAATCTGATCTTCTTTTAATTCCCAAATCTCATTGTTTCTAATAGAAAGCCACTCCCTCTCGCTTCTTTTGTAGTGTAACAACCCTCCTAGAACCTTTGCGACCAATGGCACACCTTTGCATTTTTCCACGATCGCCTTTCCAATGCGTACCAAGTCCGGATATGTTTCTTCGTCTCCCTTAGGAAATGCTCTTTCTTTGAATAAAGACCAGCAATCCTCCTCTTGTAGCCCTTCCAAGTGGTGGGTGGGAAGTGTTCCCATTATTTCTGCCACGATTTTGCTGCGAGTGGTTACAATGATTTTGCTTCCTTTTTTGCCAACGTTTAACAAGCATTTCAATTGATCCCAAGCGTCTTGATTCTCATTCCATACATCATCTAGCACAAGTAGATATCTCTTCCCAGATAGTGTTTTTCGAAGGCGAGATTGCAGTGGATCCAGTTGTTCAAGATCACATCTCTCGTCATTCACCGATGCTATACTCGCTTTCATGATTTCTGCACTATCGAATTTTTCAGAAACAAAAACCCACATCCTTTGATCAAAATAACTTATCACCCTCTCATCATTGTAAACTAGTTTTGCGAGTGTGGTCTTCCCGAGGCCTCCCATTCCAACTATTGGAACGATGGAAACATTCTCTTCCTCTTCATCACCCCTGTTGACCAACAAATGAACTAGCTTATCTTTGTCCTCTTTTCTTCCGTGAACTTCTGATTCATGTACAACTGAATGAGTCTGAACTCTTGCTCCAGTCCCTTTGCGCCTATCAACATCATCTTCGTGCCTCAGATTATAATTTGATTTCTCCCGGGCGATCACATCCAATCGTTCCGCGACCTCCCTAACCTTGTTGCTCATCTTACATTTAAATGCAACTGGGTTCTTCGAAGGAGTAAAGAAGTTGCGTACCTTCTTGGTTGTGCTATTGCGAATCTCGACTCTACGTCGCAGATCCTCTGTTGCAAATCCATCCAATATGTCCCCAACTTCATAAGCTACGTCCTCAAGCTTATCGAGCCAGTCTCTTATGGTGTTACTCGTCCATTGTTGCTCCTCTGCATCTTTGAGCACCGCTTGAATTGTTGTGAACGTGCTGCGGAGATTGTTTAGTTCCTTTTTCAATCTATAGATCGATCCAAACTTATCTAGCAAAGGGGAGCCAAGCTTTTCTATCAGCAGTGATATGATTGCTTCAGCCATGGCTTATTTCCACAGCGAGGTGATGATGCTTGTGGATCTTGAGAAATGGAACTTGGTTGGATGCCGCTAGAGCCTGGATTTACTTTTTTTGTTGCCTGTAGATGTTAATTGGTAGGCTTTGACTGCCCAAGATAAACTTCTCTAGTGTTACAACAAAATGGAAAAACAGGGACCCAACTATCCCTTGGATTCCCCCTACCTAACCTGTTTCAAAAATTGCAAGCGGAGTTTCAAAAAAATGTGTCTTTTGAGAGATCATTGTTAAAAAAAATTCACGCATGCAACTTGCAACAATAATTTTGAAAAAAAAAAAAATCGTTAATTGAACTTTGTATGTCCAATCCATTGGCCGTGGACTGCTAAGACACCTCCCCTAAAAAAAATAAAAAAATCAACGATTAAGCTTCCGTAGTAGCACTCAAATGGTAAAGTACTTTAGGGCCTGTCTGTTTCACATTATTTCTTAGTTGAGTTTTATAATATTGAGAATTCATAGAAATAATGTAATGCTCTTCCATTGAAATTTAAAAATATCATATTTCTGTCTTTAAAATTTTTAGAACTTTAACCTCTATAGTATTTAAAATCCTCCACTTGGGAGGAGGATTCCAGAATTCCAACTGTGGGGGAGGTAAATGAATTTCCCGAATTTTGCATGGGGAGGCGTGTGAGTATTGAGAAAAAAGATTTTTTCCTTCGTAATCAAACAAATGCAAAGGGTTATCTTTCTTTATTTCCTTTTAAATTTTTTCCCTTTTTTCGCTGGCCTCTGGGGTAATAATATATTTCTCTTTCTGTTTCCAAAAGCAGTGAATTGGAATCCCTATAACTGGAAAGGTCCAACGGTGGCCCTCGCCAGTGTCATCAATCATGTCTGCCACTAATAAGTGGAGGCCAGCTATACTGATTTGACTGTGATTTTGACTAGACGCAAGGAGAGGTTACTAAAATTGTGGTGTGAAATGTTAATACTCTCCCGGATCCGGTCCCCCTGTTTGGACGAATGGAGGGGGGGGGGGGGGGGGGGGCGGAGAAAAAGAAAAAGTGCTTTTCCTCTTCTTCCGCCCCCATATATCGGCCTCTGATTCGTCCAAACAGGACTCCCCTGTTTAGACGAAACAGGGGATCCGGACTCCTTCCAATGGCATGGCCCCAAACAAACACACGTTCGGGGTACATGCAAAAAGCTCCAAATAGAAAAAAGGTCGAATCCACTGCACGCGGAAACAAAGCTGATCAGAATGTATCTAACAATACAATATTAATTTTAGAGTAAAAAAGTATCTGGATATAAAAAATATGATATTTTTTATCTAATACGTTTTCTATTTATTGTCTCTTACATTACCATTCACTCTGGTCCACGGATGTTGTCTAGTCCCATCAATCATGTCTACCATTAAATAGTGTAGGGCCTGCTGTACTAAATGATTTTGACTAGAGATGAGGATAGGTGTTGTGAATACGCGTTACTGTGGTCGCTCAAACACTCCGACCCTATATTTGGGAGGGGAGGGGAGGGGAGGGGAAATTTGAGAAGGAAAGAAAACGGAGGAGAGGGGAAGGGGAGAGGATGTAAAATTAATTTTTCTTCAACTTGTTTGGATAGTAAAAAAGGAGGGGAAAGAAAAGTGAAAAAATAGGCTTTTGTTTGTTTGTGAGGTAGAGAGAAAATTACCAATTTACTTTTACTTTGTGAAAAAGTGAAAAGGTGATAAGGGCATTTTAGTAAAATTCTCTCCCATCTCCTCTTTCCCACCATTTTTTAGAAGAAAATTTTAAGGTGGGCCCCACAAAAATTTTACCCCCACTTTCCCTCCCCCAACTTTCCCTCCCTCCTTTCCAAGCACCATCAATTTCCACTTTCCCCCTCCCTCACTTTCCCTCCCTCGTTTCCAAACACCATCAATTTCCACTTTCCCTCCATTCTGCCCCCACCCACTTTTCCTCCTTCCCAAACAGAGGGCAAAAGAGTCTCAGTTTCTCTCCATGTTAATGTTATGGGCCCCGCCCTATTGAGTATTGACATAACAAGCGTCGTTTTGTAAGCCCAATAAAGGTGATGCACAGGGGATGATGAATTTGGGGTCATAAAAGTTTGAAAAAGAAAGATGTGAATATAGGTTTAAAGAAAAAAGTGATTGACGTTCAAACCCATAGCTTAATTGGACATCTCAAGCTAATATGATTTTTGCAATGAGAAATGATCATATGTGCAAGAGACTTAGCACAAAGAATAAAAAAGTTAGGAGTTACAATTAAAAAAATAAAAAAATTGAATAAAAAGATAGAGTTAAAATAGGCATGTGATAGAAATATTTATTTATTTTATTAAAAAGTTTGAGAGAAAAGCAAACTTACATTGTGACATCACTTACCTTTATTCGGCCACAAGTCTCTTTCATTTGCCCCAAACAAGTATTATAAAGTGGAGAAATGTTCTCCTACAAGCTACCGTTGATGCAGTCCAACTCTATCAATGTTAAAACTCTTAAAGTAAACTTGTATTTGAGAAATAACAGAAAGTTAAATTATTCTTATCTAAAGAATAAAGTCGGTTATCACCTTAGTAAATTAAATCTCAAAGGTCTAAACTATATGTATTTGGGCTTTTGCATTAATGAAGGGGTAATTTATCTCAGTGATATTAAATTCCTCATTCATTCACAAGAATTACCCAACAAATCTTGGGATTTTGCTCTAATGGAGCACATATGAATATTAACAAAATAAATGGAATTAGAATAAAAATATTTGCAAATTCGACCAAAATTGAAAATTTTAGTTGTTTTAGGTCAATAAATTTTAAACTGAAATGCAAATTTCAACTGAATAGGCACAATTTTTTTGACCATATATATATATATATATATATAACAACTCATGGTGTCTCCCTTCCAAGCTAGCTCAACCCAGGAGCCTTTGGCCCTAAGCCTGAGGGACACTCGATTCTAGACAGTCGAGAACTAATCCAAAGGAGTACATACAAATCCTCCAATCCACATGCACCTGGTAAAACTATGGGAGATGACCAACGGAGTCAAGTGTCGAACACAATACATCTCTGCTTCTTGAGGCGCATAGTCCTTGGCCAACTGTGCTACCACTCATTTTGACCAAATGTTTTATGGGGTATTATTTGGTTCAATCCTTGGCCTATTTGGTTGAAACAAACTGAATTCTATTACCACAGTCAAACTTCTATTAAAATAAGGACCGCACTTCTACTTTTACTTTAACATACTTTATCTCTGCCAATTTCATTTGATGTCAACTTGACCTTTACTCCTTCACTCATGTGTGCAAAGTTGTGCTCTTTTCAAACCCAAAAATGTTAAAAATGTCCGGCCCTAATTAAAATGGTTTTTCAACTGTGCCTATCCATGATGAACCCAAACAAATATTAAAGGATCATTTGTTTGCTATCAATTACACATAGGTAAGTGATTTCCATGCAAAATGGGTACGGTTCACCACGTTTCTTTGCATGTGAAAACTGTGTAAATAAGGTCATTTACACACACAAGGATTCATGCCTAATTAGTTGTGAAAGTCACACACACCATTTATAGTCTCTTATACAGTGAGTTTGCATTTTTGTGGTCCCCATCAACGACCTTTATCTTTCTCATTCTTGTAAGGTCCATATTTGTATTCAAAATTGTGCATTTTTATTTGTTGAACTAACAAACCTCATGACTCGAGAGACTAATTATCTTAAATCTTCATAAATTTTGAGTAGTTCATGAAGCAGTATCAATCAATAGATCTAATTTTCTGCACATGTATGGGCTCTTTTATGATCCGAACTGTTCAATGCTCTTGTATTAATTGTAAGTATTAGGACATTCAGTTTTTATTATCTTAATTCTTTATGGATTTTGAGAAATTTGTGAGAAATTTCCCAAAAATCAATACATCAACAATGGTTGAATGTACTCAGTTACTCACATGAAAATGGTAATTTTGAAAATAAAATAAAATGATAAAGTTGTTTCACATATATAACATTTGCATATATAACATTTGCATATGTAGCATATACATGTGTAAGTCTCATTTTCCTATCACGTGTAAAATATAACGACCCTTAAAAAGCTAAGATGTTTAATTTCTTACGTCTTATTGAATTTTGAGAAATTTGTGTAAAACATCTAAAAATTCTCCACCTATAGATCCATTTTGATTCAATGGACTTTTATGTGCCCTGGATTCATGACCAAACTATTTAATATTTTCCTATGAATGATAAGTATCAAGACCTTTCCTTTCATATGTTAAATCTTCATTGACTTTAGGAAATTAGTTGAAAACAGCCAAAGAATCTAAATACATCAAAACCGCATGATGTAATCATTTACTTATGTGAAAATGGTGTTCTTGACAAACATGATAATGTGTTTCTCATATGTCACTTTTGCATATATAACATTTCGATATCTAAATCCCATTTTCCTATCCCATATGGAAAAGGCAAACAACTCAATGTGTGTACGTGAGAATGTATGTAACCATCCTAGAGCAACTGCAAGTATAGTCCAGCACTATGGGCCCATTTTTCATTAGTGCAACTCCTTTGATAGTGTTTTCTTCCCATGATTTGGCATCGAACCTAGTTTTACACTCACTAAACCTTTAGTTGCTATATAATTGAATCTCAAGAAAATATATGGTTAAGACGTCATTAAACTCTAAAGTTACTAAATCGAGGGCCAGGATAAGATGTTGTTTGGACCCTCAAACTTCCATCTAAGTGGGCCCCATGCTCTGTACCACATATAAACTATATACAGTCCCTCTAGGTGAACATTTCCCCAAAATATCAACCAGATTGTTTTAGGATTGCATGTGTATCTTAGATGCCCCATGAGATTTTAACGATCATTAAACCAACGTGATAGTTGAAACGTATGCAAAATCCATCCAATCCCTGTTCATCCAATTGCCATCCATATATCCGTGAGTATATGGTTCTACTTAGATGGACTTATCTTATTTGACATGTTATGGAATGAGAATGCTTGAAAACAATGCTTCCATTTGGAGGTCTTTAAATTTGATTGGCCAATAGAGAACGTGAAGGGCTTCGTTTGTTTGGATGACGGAAAAAACAAAAAAAGCGGGGAGGAGAATTTTTTTTCCTTCTTTGGATATGCATTTAAGAAAGAAAAGTATTTCTCCTCTTTATTAAGTTAGACAAAAAGGTAGGAATAAATATTTTTCTGATGGGGGGTGGAGATGATACTCCTCTTTCTATTGAATTGTTTTTTTATTAATAAAACTGACATCAACTGTTTAATAAATATTTTTATTTATAAAAAATAAATATTTTTCTCCTACATAGTTTTCTTCAACCAAATGCAGAAACTGTGAGGCCCCACCCCTGGTGGGCCCTCAGTTTAATTTAAATAATGATTAATAAGGTATTTTCTATCCTTAATATGCTATCTAATAGGAAATTAGTAGTATAGTCTGTAGTATTCCTAAGTTTTAGATTTTAGTTTTTATTTAATTTTAATAGATTGAATTAGATTATGAATTATTTGTGATTAACACTAATAGGAGGGCATGAGAGTGGAACCTTCTAGAACCCATCAATTTACCCAAATACCCATGGCCCCATGTTATTTCCATTTGGAACCAAAATACTCCTTAGGTAATTAGCCAAAAACCATAAGTTATAAAACCTAAACTATTGCAAAATCACCCTAAACCCTAATTGCCTCTCATCTTCCCCAATTAACCAATCTTCCTCCCCAAGCAATCCTAATTTCCCTAAATCCCAGCCCAAGAAGCTAGGAGACCAACCTTCTTCATCTACAACACTCTATTGGGTCTTCCCTCTCTTATCAATTTCCATTTCTTCTTCATTAAGGCAAGTACCTTATGCAATTTCATTAGATGCATACTTCTCCTTCTTGTTTCTGTAATTTCAATTCTATTAGATGTTAATTCATATTTAGATCTGCAATTGAGCTTGTTTTAATGGAAAATGGCCATTGATGGATGGGTTTCTCTATTTGGAAGATCAATGGCCTAGTTGGATGGTGGATGGAAATTATTGGAGTGCTTTTGTGTTTATTCTTGTTTATGTGATGTATGGAGGTGATTGGGGATGAATTGAATGAAAATTGGATTAAAATGGGAAAAATCCCAGAAATCTGGAATTCAGCTATTTGCGTGTACTCGGTCGACCGAACCCTGTCTCGGTCGACCGGACACACTAAAAAGTCAGGAAACCAAGCCCCAGTAATTTTTCCTGAAAATGTGCACAGACAGTGTACCCGGTCGACCAGACCCTGTCTCGGTCGACCGGGCACACATGAACCTGCAGGAAATAACTGAGACCTGAATTTTCTCAGACTTACAGAGTCCTGTGTACCCTGTCGACATCACGGCCATGATGTCGACCGGATACAGAGAGAACCCTGCGAGACCCCCCATATGCTTGACACCAGGTCCGAGTGGACCCGGTCGACATCACGGCCATGATGTCGACCGGGGACACTGTAGGATGTCGACCTGGGAGGTCAACATCCAGTTCACCTGGTCGACATCCCAGGGTATGATGTCGATCGGGCAAGCTGTGGACAGGCAGATTTCCAGACTTCAACACTTGTGATGTTTGATCACATGTGGGGTCCATTGACCATCCAAATGACCTTCCATCAAGTGTGCCACACCACGAATCAATGGCATGGCTCAGCCTTGATTCGTGGGGTCCATCAATTGAGGTTTTAGGATTCGAATCATCATTGACTCGAACCTTAACTGTAGCCCACGGTGTCCACAACCTCAGGAGCACCAGATTATCATTTTTGGACACCTGAGACTACAGATAGGGATCCAATCATGTGATGAGGCATGAACCAAGAGTGGACCACTACCTAGGACTGGTCTTTTGCCTATTTCCATTTGACTCCACGTTTTAAGGATTTCTTGGCTATTCTCTTCTCCTATCCTTATTGTTACCTTAGCCTTGTTAATTAATGGAAACTGGAGGACCTGAACCTAGGATTTCTTAGAAGTGACCTATATGATGTTTGGAGATAATTGGCCCGTGTCTGTGTCTAGGCGGGCCCTCATACGGCCTAAGGTTGGAGATATGAAACCATAGTATGAAGAGGTTTAGGATAAATGGTCAGTTAACTCATAGTATATGAGTATAGGATGAATGTTTAAGGAATGGACATAGTATGGTACTTGTATTACCTCAGGCCACAGTTGTGAGCCTTGGAGTAGATCCAGTGTTGTTGGACTTGGACTTGTTGTTAGACTGTGTTCCATGTTGTACCTTAACCTCTTAGAGACATTGGGTAGGACCTTGCTCACGCGAGATTAGCCTAGACAGACACAGACCCGTACTTAGTTTCCTGAGTCGGCACTGAACATTCACTCAGTTGTTCTAAGCTCAGCCAGTTGACTGATTATCTCTGGTAGGAGCTATGTTCTGGTTAGTTATGGCTATCATGATGAGCTGTGATTAGACGGACGGTGTGATACCGCGTCCGAGTTAATCTGATAAAGGGATGTGATAGGTGAGATAAATGGGTGTGATCGTTGTGATAAATAGGTGTGATCGGTGTTATGTATATTGTATGTTATATTTATCAGGGCTGTTATCCCTTACATGGTTATTACTCTTTTCCCACCGCAAACTGTTTATGGTATGGGACGTTTACAGTACGGGAGGGCCGCGGCATAATATCCCACGGTGTATCTAGCTTGTGTGAATGTGCTTCTTGTTGTCTGTGTATATTAGATACTTTATCTTTCTGATTCTAAACTGCTATTACTGCTCAACTGCCTAGATTTTGTATTCTATTCACTAATATGATTATGTACCTGTCATTACTCTATTTTGTTGTGTACATCTGGTGTTATCTGCATTTGGTGTCTTGCCAGATCTTTAGATCTGACACATCTTTGGTGTTTAGGTCCAGACTTTGATCTCGCGGGTGACGCGATCCACAAAGCGCCTGTAGTCGGGGACTACGGATGGGGGCCGGCTGACCAGGTGGTCGAGCCGGAGGACGGAGAGCTTGCACTGGAGGGTTGAGTGCAGTTGTTTTTGGGATTTTGAGAGTTTATTTTTGTAGTGAGATGGGTAGGTTAGACTGATATGTATATACACTTGATATTCATACTTTGAGATTATTATCAGGCTTCCGCACTTTTACATTTGATATATATACTTGATACATTTGCTTCCGCTATCTTTTATTTCGCTTCCGCATATAACTGTTGATCATGATGTTGTTTAAAAAAAAAAAGTTTTAAAATTTGACCTCGCTGCGGACTACGATTTTGGAAGTTCTCGGTTTATCCGGGAAGTAGCGCGCCAACTTCGGGTACCTTAGCGTTATCTTCGGTATTCGGAATTGGGGTGTTACAGAAAAAGTGTACAATTACCACTAGAGAAATGTGGTGACTTTCCAGTCTCTCAGCTCCTAATTTTATTCCTTTTCTCCACGTGATCGGAACTTTCATTTTATCAATATCTAAATAAGCCTTTGTTGGAAGCCACAACCTCTGGTTTCCTAAGCCGTTGTCCTAGCCACACTCTCTCCTTGGGCTATTTGCCCAGGTAAAAGACATACTTTACCTTACTTTACTTCAATTCACCATACATCCAAACACGCCCGGACGGTGAATTGAAGTAAAGTGAGGTAGAGCCTCCATTATCTAAACAAGAAAAAACCAACTATTACATCAAAAGTACACAAATTCAAGATTTCATCCTTCTTTTTAAAGAAAAGAAAAAGTAAAAAAACAACATTCTTTCTCCACAAAATGACAAAAAAACTTCCATTTTTACACAAAAACTCAAAAAGATTTCATGTCAGGCTACTAAAAACAAAAGACCATCATGGCCCCTTATATTTTATTTTTTATTGATTTGATGCTTCACTTCACTTTACTTCAATTCACCCTTCATCCAAGCAGGCCTGTGTGTTTGGCACTTTACTAGTAAAGTTAAAGTGAAGTAAAGCCTCCATTATCCAGACAAGAAAAGACAACGGGTCATATCAAAAGTACTCAAATTCAAAATTCCCTCTTTAAAAAAAAAAGAAGTAAAAAAGCAACCTCCTTTCTTCACTAAATGACAAAAAATATCATCTTTTTAAATAATAAGTAAAAAAGATTCCCTATCAAACGACTAAAAACAAAAGACCATCATAACCCCCTATATTTTATTCTCTTGATTTGATGTTTCACCTCACTTTAGTTCAATTCACTTTACATCCAAATGCTTTTTTTTTTTGTCTAAAGCCTAGGGTAATATATTTCCACATCATCGGAATGGTTCGGCGACTCTACCAGTCTCGTCAATTATGTCTGCTACTAAGAGCATCTCCAATAGAAATGCCAAATCCAAGGTGGACATGCTACATGGGATTTTTGGCATGGATTTTGACTCCAATAGCCATGCCAAAAATGACATGGCGTTTGGCATATGGGAATGAAATGCCAAATTTGGCACGTGAAAAAGGGAGATGCCAAATAATATTTAAGCTTATTTTATTTCAAAATTCTCCATTGGAGATTAATTGGGTTTAATGTGATTTTCTTTATTAAGGATGGGTAGCATTTATAATAAAATATTACATTTGGCATATAGGGTGGAGTTGCCTCCAATATAAACGTCAAATTTCAAAGGGTCAATTTTCCACATCAGATACCAACATAAATTTGGCATCTCCAATTTGACATCTCTATTGGAGATGCACTAATAATTGCAGGCCTGCCGTATTAATTTGTTCATCTTCACGTGATTTTGACTAGACCAGAGATGAGGATAGGTTACTAAAACATTTGGTGTGAATACGCGTTATTGTGTCTCCTGAAGACTCCAAGAGTCCAAGTCTCTCTCCATGTTATGGCCCGTCCTATTGGAGTATCGACAAAACAAACACATGAGGTTCCTTAGCCAAAGAAAGAAGATGCAGATGAGGGATAATGAATTTGGGGTCACGAAACAAACACGGGTTCCTTTCTATACACAAAAAAAAAAAAAAAATCCTTAGCCTTGTAAAGAAGATGCACGGGAGGGATAATGAATTTGGGGTCATAAAACAAAGTAGGTTCCTTTCTAACAAAAAAAAAAAAAAGAAGTTTCCTTAACCCTGTAAAGAAGATGCACGGGAGGTATAATGAATTTAAGTTTGAAAAAAAAAGGTGATTGTAGGTATATAAAAAAAGAGAGTGATTGTTGGTTCAAACCCATGACTTATTTGGACATCTCAAGCTCACATAAGTTTGCACTGAGAAAGGATAATATCTACAAGAGACCTTAATATATTTGTTTAGCACAAAGTATAGTAAAGGTAGGGTTAAAAGTTGGCATTTGTTCATATTTAGATGACAAAAGTGGAGCAGAGAAGTGAACTTATGAGGCGACATCAATTACTTTTTTTTTCTACCAAAAAAAAAACTCTATAAATGTTAAAGATTTTAAAATAAACATCTATTTGCGAAAGAATAAAAGGTTAAATTATTTTTATCTAAAGAACAAAGTTGGTCTTCACCTTAGTAAATTAAATCTCGGAGGTCTAAGCTATATGTATTTGGGATTTTGCATTAATGAAGGGGTGATTTACCTTAGTGATATTAAAATCCCTTCTCCATTCACAAGAGACCCAAAAAATCTTTAGGTTTTACTCTAATGAAGGGCATATAAATATTAGGAAACTACTAGATTAGAAAAAAAAAAAAAAGTTGCAAATTCAGCTAAAATTAGGAATCTTGGTTGTTTTAGGCCAATAAATTTGAAACTGAAATGTAGATTTCAGCCGAATAGGCAAAAAAAATTTGACCAAATATTTTATTGGGGGTTATTTGGTAAAGTACCTTAACTAACTGAATCTTTTCGGCCAATTTAGCCCCAAAAAACTGAATTTTACTACCATAGTCAAACTTCTATTAACCTACTTTATCTTTACCTGATTCACTTGACATCAATCTCACATTTACTCCTCCGCACATGTAAGTAAAGTTGTGCTCTTTTCAAATCCAAAAATGTTAAAAATCTCTTGGCCTAATTAAAATGGTTTTTCAACTATACCTATCCATGATGAACCCACACAAATATTAATGAATCACTTAGGGGGTGTTTGGATAACTGCAGAATATAATATCATCAAATTTGAATATTGTAAGATTTCATTATCACAAAATAAAATAGTGTCATATTATAATCCTGTGTTACTTATAGTGTTTGGCAATTACTACGAATTTCAATATACTTATAAAGTATTTGGCAATTTACGAAATTTTCAATAGATGATGCACTGAAAATAAGAAATGAAGTGAGAAATATGTATGATAGACCCAAAGGGAACCCACTAATTAGTAGTACTCGGGAGTGATTTAATATTGGTAATCAGGGTAGGACCCATCAAATGAGAAGATTATTGGACTAAATGTTAAAAACCACGAGCAATATTGTTTAATCAATATGGGTCCACATACTGGAAACCACAACAAAATACATCTAATGGTGATTATAACGAAGGATCCTTTCAAGTGTTTGACATTATCGAGGGACCCATCTATGTAAAATCAATGTGGGACCCATTTGATGTTAATAGTCATATTAACAAAGCTAATTATAGTAATTATTAGGGGGGCACTAAACAATGAGACTCATTTAGTGATGGCAAACTAATAATCATAATTACACAATCCAATATTGGTAATGATTATGAGACCCGCCTAATGTTGGTACACCTAATGTTGGTAATTATAGTGGAAGTCACCTAATGCAACATTGTAGGATCCACCTAATATTAATAATCAATGAGGAAACTATGTAATTATGTCCAGGCTATAGGACCCACATAAATTTTATAAACATGGAAGGGCCCCACTTGAGTCATAGTAGGACTCCTATATAAACCATCAATGTTAAAAATTGCAATGGGCCACCCTGCTAGTATATGCTCAAGAAGTTTCACTCGTGTTTGCAAAACCTCTGGGTAGCTTTCTTAACGAAAGATAGTTTTATACTGCATATACTTGAATATTTTAATATGAAGGTTTTTGTAAGAAAGTGAGATATTGTAGGATACACTCTAAGTTATCCAAATACCTAATTTTTAGGTGTGTAAATTATATTCTAAACTATGAGATAATATACCAAAATCTTTAAAAATATATGGTTTCCAAACACCACCTTATTTGTTGTCAATTACATAGGTAAATGATTTCCATGCAAAATGGGTACGCTTCACCACGTTTGTCTGCATGCGAAAACTACGTAAATACGACCATTTACAAATAAATTTTTTCATGCCTGATTTGTTGTGAAAATCACTCACACCATTTCCAAAAGGTGCTGGTATAGTGTCTTATATAGTGAGCTTGCATTCTTGTGGTCCCCATCAACTACCTTTATTTCTCTCATTCCTATAAGGTCCATATTTGTATTCCAAATTGTGCATTTTTTATTTATTGAACTAATAAACCTCATGACCTGAGAGCTAATTATCTTAAATTTTCACAGATTTTAAGTAGTTCATGAAGTAGTGCCAATCAATAGATCTGATTTTCTGCATTTCTATGGCCCTTTTATGATGTGAGATGTTCAATGTTCTTGTATTATTGGTAAGTTTCAGGACATGTAGTTTCATATGTTAATTCTTCATGGATTTTGAGGAATTTATGAAAAATGACCTAAAAACCCAAATGCATCGACAATAGTTGAATGTACTCAGTTACTCACATGAAATGGTCATTTTGAAAAAAATAATAATAATATGATAGAGTGTTTCACATATGTAACATTTGCTTATACAACATTTTCATATGTATCATTTTCCTATCACGTGTAAAGTAAAACGACCCCTAAGAAGCTGAGATGTTTAATTTCTTAAGTCTTCTTGGATTTTGAGAAATTTGTGAAAACATCTAAAAATTCTCAACCTATGCATCCATTTTAATTCAATGGACTTTTATGGGCCCTGGATTAATGACCAAACTATTTAATATTTTCCTATGAACTACAAGTATTAATAAGTTTCCTTTCGCATCTTAAATCTTCATTCATTTTGAGAAATTGGTCGAAACATCCAAAGAATCTAAATACATCTAAACTGTTTGATGTAATCATTTACTCATGTGAAAATGGTGATTTTTACAAACATTGTAATGTGTTTCCTATATAAAATTAACTTATTCATATTTAACATTTCAATAAGTAAAACCCATTTTCCTATCCCATATTTAAAAGACTAACAACCCAATGTGTGTATGTGAGTGTGTATGTAACCATCCTAGAGCATATCCAAGTGTAGTCCAGCACTATAGGCCCCACTTGGGCCCATGTTTCATTAGTACAGTTCCTTTGATAGTCTTTTCATCCCATGAATTGGCATCAAGCCCAGTGTGCTCCATCCACTGGACTGCATATAAGCTATATACAGTCTGCTCCTAATATTGCATGCATATCTTAGAAACCCCATGAGATTTTACCAATCATTAAACCAATGTAATAGTTGAGGCATATGCAACATCCATCAATTGCACCTCTCAGGTTCCAAATAACGGTCGATCTGAATGTCAACAAAATCGTACTCCTAATGTTTCAGCAGATTTCACAGTAACTAATTCCACTGTCCATTTGGGCCCACATGGAAAAAAAAAAGTCACATTAGCTGGGGTGCTGTTTTTTCAGACCAACGCAAATCATATCAATTGGCAGTGATTTTTGTATGGGGCAGACAAGGCCTAGAAATAGTATAGGTGTCATGTTGAATAGGTAGGGTTTTGATGAACCTTGTGTTTTTTCCCCCTCAAAGTCGCCATGCAAGCCCTTCATCGGTATAAATCCCACCGGCAGCACATTCTTTCTTTTGGGGTCTCGGATTCATGATTCGAGTTCATCTTATTTATTAACTAAAAAAGGCGGGTGATAAAATTTTGCATCTTAACGCTACGTGGATTTAGAGAAATTTGTGAAAACATTAGAAAATATGACACTGCAGAAAACTAATTTGCAATAGTTTTGTGGGTTCTGAATTCATCATTCGATTCATTCATAGCCTTTATGTTGCTGAAAACAGGTAGGAGGTGAAATTAACTGGCTTATGAAGAGTTTTGAGAAATTTATAAAAAAACCTTTTCGAAAATGACGCATTTAAAAGTATTGGATATACTTGTTCATATAAATGAATGATAATTTTGACAAACATAATAATGTGTTTTACATGTGTACTACTTGCATATGTAAAATTTGTATATGCAATTGTTGCACATACAAAACTCCTTTTTTTGTCGCTTGCATAAAAGGCAAATGATCCCAGAGGCTAAGATAGTTCCCTCTAATGCAATTTGTGAGAGGTACTTCTAGGATAGAAAATTATCTCTCTCTCTCTCTCTCTATATATATTTTAAATAAGATGCCTTGTTCACCTAATTCTTTCTTTTCAGTTTTTACATGAAAGCCCTGCAAGTAAAATTACGTTACGTGTAAGCATTATATTCTTATACCTTAAAAGCTCATCATTCCTTCTAAAAATCTTCAAATTTGATTTTTCCTTTAGCCCTGTCGGCTTCTTGGGCCATATTATCCTATTAATCCACATCACCCAAAGAGATTAATTATCTCCATGAGGTCGTGTTTGGTCATCAAAACATCAAGAAAAATATTTATGCTTCCCTGAATATTACAAAACACCTACATTTGGCGCTTGTAAATTCCCCAATGGAAATCCTATTTTTTGAGGATCTCCATGTGCGACCTCTCCCCATGGGATTTGGAAATCATCATTTTTGTAGATTTGTGCATCGAAAATAAATTATTCTCAATCATATGCATTGAGCACCAATGGCAATATGAAACTGTAAAGTCAAAGCATGTCAGGACATGAAAATGCAACAACGGCAGAATGTGGTCTCACTATAGCAAGAATGGCGGACAAGTCTGGAACGATCCGGACTCTATTTTAGAGTTTGCAAAGGGGCTTCTTTCCTTATTGGATTATTATTAGGAGTCTTAAGCACGGATCTGGGGCTATAAATTAGGTGTTTCTCACAACCCAAAGAGACACGGATCATCTCTCAAGTTCTGAATTAGTGATCTAATTGAGAGAAATTTTCTCTAGAGATTTTTAAAGAGTCGTGCTGCCAAGTACTTTAGAGAGCCAGATTCTTCTTCATCCTTTGTAGAATATTATCTTTTTGCGAGAAGATTTGACGAGTCAAGCGCTGGATTGAGTTTGTTGTAATCAACAGTGTGAAGTCGTTGAAGCGTGAAGCGACACAAGGTAACTTTAGTCCTTAGGTAAGGGATATCTGTGGAGGAAATCTGAGTGTCTTGTAATTGCGAGATTCATAGTGCTTGATTAGATCCAGTTCGGATCCGTGGTTTTTCACCCGGTTAGGGTTTTCCACGTAAAAATCTGGTGTTCTTGTTGTGTGTGCTTGTGATTTTATTTCCGCTACATATTTATTGTTTTTGCATACTTTTGGGCTGATTTATTAAGTAGACCAATTTAAAAATCTTGTACCATAAACTTTTAAAAACTCTCAACTAGAAATTCACGTTCTAAGGGAATATTTATTTGGAAGAACCGTGATAATTCTTGTATGGGAGGATTCCAAAAGTTTCCCTCCAAAGTAGAATTAAAAATGCTCAATCCCATTCTAGCATTAAGAATGTTGGAGTTTTTGAAATTCATATGGCTAAAAGGGCATTTTCGCATGGTTCCTGCATCAAATATAGTATTTGGGATGCTCACAGGACAAAAGGCGGTGGCATGTCAGAAGTCCCCTACAAGTCCAATTCCGTGTTGGAAACGCCTTTAACCAAACGTATCCTAAGAGTAGCAAGGAGTTATCAGATCTACATAGTTCTCATGGATTCCTCACTTCTTACATGTTTGACGGGACTTCCCCTTCTCTGGAATTCCTGACAACAATGCAACTGCTTTCTTTGAAAAATTTGAATTACTTGTTTGATTGAGTTTAGATGGTGATGATTTGTTGAGCTGGTAATGTGAAAATTCACTTTTGCCCAACAACGTTTCATAAAATTTGGATTTTAGAATACTAATCTGCGTTTGAGCATTATAAAATTTTATTTTTTGGGGACAAACAAACACATGACATTCTCCAAATGCTAAGGAATTTTATTTTCTGGGAACTCCTGACATAAATTCAGTGACTGTTAGAATGCCCTGTTTGATTTTGTTGGACAGTGGGAAAAGAGAGCTGCTTAGGAAATAAATTATTTTAGGCCAGTAATATATAGCTAGAGCGTTATCATCCGTCTGCGTGTTTGAGGGTTGGTGGCGATTTTCATGTTTTAGTTTGCTTGGCTTCATTTGATCTCGGAATGCAAAGAGGCAAAATCCATCATCTTTCCTTGAGCTGTCAGATGGGCTATATTTGAAGCCTAAAGAGTTAAAAGGCATCATCTCAACTTTCTGGGGTCCACTTTTTGATCGGGCAACTTGAGCTTGCAAAAGTTTGACCAATTGATCAACAATGACCATTTATCATGGAGAAGTCATTTTTGGGTTGATCCAATGAAAATGGGAGCAAAATTGACCTGGATCAAAATGTTAAGGGGTTGTTGGTGACTCCCTGGCTGTGCATAAAATGGATTTTCTGCATGCCTACCGCTTAATTTCTAGAAAGTGAGGTACTCTACCATAAATCCATAATTTTGAGTAATTTTCATGTAAAAACCCCTAAATGGAAGTAGAACACATATTGATATATTATTAGTCAGTTTCTATTTTTTTTTCTTTCTTAAATCATGTCATCATGACACGATGGAAGCCGATAAAAGCATGTATCAGATTCAGAGTAAAATAAAAATGGTGATTACACATAGCTTACCAATCAAAACAAGATCTAATTATGCCTACGTCTTCAACAACTACAAGTATGTAATCTCAGGTCCTCAACTATGCACAGACATGAACTGCTTCCTTTGTGGAAGAGAGAAACAAATCCAAATAAAGTATGCATAATTCTAGGTACTCTTATTTTGCACTCAACAGGGGTCGAGTCTATTTTGTCAGCTTAACCTGTTCAGCAGTGATCTTTTCTTGAGGCTCCATAGCATATGGACCGACCTTTGAGAACAAACTATTGTCTGGCCCACAAAAGAAAATTGTCACACAAACTTTTCATACAGGCAACACGCCCTAAATGGCTTTGCAAAAAATGTGGGCCAACCCTTAGTTAGGCTTATATAAAGGAGCCATGCAAGTCGGCTGATGTGTAGGGTTGCAGATGGGTCCAATCCGGGAAGAAACCATGTTGTATCCGGACTGGGATCCCTTTTTTAAAGGATGGGTTGGATCCGAATTGGCATGAAACCTATTAGATGCTTGTAGATCCGTGGAGGATAAGAACATTGAAGGATCTGATTCTGGCTCCGAACCCATTTCTGGTTTTGACTCCACCTTTAGTTCTGCATCTGGTTCCAATTTTGGCTTCAGTTCCTAGCCCCACCACCACCACAACAAACTGACATGAACTACAATGATTGTGAGATAATTGTTTCAAGGATGAGGGGCAAACCCGACAACCCACTCCCCCCACACCACCCCCCCCCCCCCCCACGCAAACACTACACAAGATTCAAACATATTTTATTATAAAAGGAAGATTTTGAAGAATCTTGATGCCTCGTCAACAGAGTGAGATCTTAAGCCAATGCATAAAGATCTGAAACCAAAATTGCCAAATGAAAGACTGAGAGACGGAGAGACTGCTGCAACTAGAGGGTGAAGAGAGACAAGAATATTAAAACAAAAGGAAGGGACAACATCACAACTAAAGGAAAATGTGAGCAAACGTCTCTAGACACAAAACCATAGTCTATTGTAAATGGATGCTGGAAAAGCATTTTTAGTAGGTGTTGAGAATACGTGTTTGGTGGAAAAAAAAAAAAAAAAAAATCTTTGATGAAGTCATCCTTTTTATGTTTGGTGTGACTTTGGATTTCATAGTGAAGACAAATGATTTTTGTTTGGCGCGATAAGTTTCCACTATATAAATAAAAGCCTGCTACTCTGTTTCACGGCAATATTTTCTTAATGGTAACTTTATCAATTTCCCAGTCCAGCATTACTCTCTCTTCTTTCACAAAATAACGTAATATTCATACATCTAGCTCTATTAGTTAATCACCCCATAAGCTACCACACTGTCAACAATGGTATAAAGTAACATTGTTACTGATGCAACTTTTTGACCCCCGAACACAGATGATAGGAGAAGTTTTGACTTCTGACAAGTGATTCATTGGTGCCTCTTACTTGTTCTAAGAACAGGTTAATAATTAATGTTTATTGTTTGAAGTTTGGGAGGCTACCAAGTCCTATACCAGAGAGGTATCAGTTAGAGTGGAAATTAGTAGAAAGGCAACAACTATTGATGCCATAGGTGGGCGTGAACTGGAGGAACAGATGGGATTACTCTTGGTTGCACGTCTTAGTTAGCATAATACTAAGAGATGTGGCTAGTTGTTCTCATCGTTATCTTATCTATCCACTACTAGTGCCTTTCACCGGCCTGTATGTGTTGGGTGAATGACACAAGTAAGGCATTAAAACCAATGGAATTCAGGTTGGTTCCATACTGACTCAAGTGGATTTAGTCCACAAGACCATGCCTGTAAATGGATTGGATAAAGAACTGAACCTGCAATCTGAAGATGTTAAGAGGGAAAAACTTGATCATCTCAGTCAAAAGAGTGTGTTTCTAAAACATATCAATATAAATGATATACAAATCAGTCACATACTTCCATTCACACGCAGTGCAGTATCATATCAATACAAGTGGTCTACAAATCAATCACATACAAACATATAATGCATTTCTAAAAGATGAGATGATAAGGACACGCCATGTGAAAGCCATCCCCTGTATCCATCTCCTATATGAAAATGAAAAATGAAGATCAGACCTCAACCACACCGATGTAGGGTCGCAAAGCCGTCATTCACCTATATCTAACCTTCATTTACAAATGAAGAAAGATTTGTTAGTGTCACATAAGCTATATTTTGAATGTAAGAAAGGTAAGCGCTATTGTTAGCCTCACTGCTAAATCAGATAAATGAGAAAGAACCTATCACTAAATCACATCACAATTAAACTGACTAAAAAACTGCTGCAACTCGCATTCCTTGGTCATTTTTTCATATTCGAAAAATGCTATTATTTGCCAAACACCACAGAAACAAGCTAAATACCCCCTTGGCAAAAATACATATCATGTAGCACATACATATAAGCAGTTAATAGAAACCTTGCAAGATTTTCCCAAATGGGATATTGAACAGAGCACTTCAATTTGGGCACCTTACAAATATTGAGCTTAAGGCTCTAAGTTAGATTGACTTTCTAAGCCTAACGAACATCATTTAATCATTCAATAGAATCATCAACCCACCTTGCATTTACCTTAACTGCGACAGAAGAGTTTTAGTTCCAATCTGACAGATTAAAAAGAATGAAAACCAGTTCATAAAGACAGACTTTTTAAAACTAGTCTACAAAAAATCGAATGAGAGGTTATGTTACTGGGGCCCAGTCACTGGAAGCACAAGGAACATATAACCCTCATCATGAAATGGGTTAATGTGGTTATTAAGAGAGGCACTTTCTAAAGCATCCTAAGCAGATTAAAACAGGCAAAACAAACAAACTCATTTTCTAATCACTTGAATGTAAAGTGCACAATATGAATAAATCACTATCTCAAAGTATACATGTTAGTATTATACCTGTTGGGCCCAAACAGACCACAATTAGAAAAGGCTGGAAAAAGATATGTTAGAAAGCAATTGAAATGCTAAAGTGCAGGATCAAGAGATATTAAGTTGAAATTCACTTCATATTTGCTCGTTAAACCCCAAGCAAGAATTAAGAGAAAAGAAGAAAGCTAATGTTCAGCGATCATTTTTCTTTCGTTGTCCCATCCAAATCCACTGAGGCCAAGCATTGGTTTCATAATTACATACGTCCTTCCTCAATGTCTTAAATTCTTAAGTTTATCTAAAGTAAAAGTATCACCAAATTCACTCCTCATGTTTTGTTGTCAACAAATTTCACCTTTTCACATGTGAACCCTCATTTCACTCTGTGCCCCTCTTGCATTGCTCAACCATGAGATGGATGAACATCTCAAACTGCATTGTCGTCTATTCATTTCATATTTTTTGGTAGGGAACAGGGGTTATCGTTTTGTTTTGCGCTTCATTTCTTACAATTTGATAGTGCATATGAGAATATATAGTTTTCTCCTCAAAATCTTAATGAAAATTGTTATTTCTTATTATAAATTGGTATTTTTTTATTCAAAACGGTGTTCTCCTCACATAATTTTCTTTAATAGCATCTGGCCTAAGGTCTCTTCCATTTTTTTTAGCAAAAGTTGGTGACAACTATCACACCCACTCCAACAGCTCCATCGAGGGATTGATCCCCAGGTGGGTTTTCTTAATCTCCCAAAAATAATTTCCAGTGTCATTCCATGAGCATGCTTCCTATTTTTCTCTCTTTTTTTCATAAGTAATTTGTCTCTTATTTTGTTTTATAAAAATTCTAAGGGAAGAAGAGTGATTTCAGAAAATAGGTGGACTGATTCTATGTAGATTTTTGCTTACAGTAGGATTCAGCAGTGGACTAACTCGATTTTTGCTTACAGTAGGATTCAGCAGTGGACTAACTCTTCTCCACGTGTTTTCATAGTGAAAAATGAAATCTCTAACTTCGTGAATGTTGTTTTTTGTACCAAATCTTTACTTGCTTAGGTACCCAACATTACCACAAGCTTAGGTCGGTTAAGGCTCACATTCAAAGACAATCCACGAATTTGCAAGAGGATTTTTTCTTTCTTAGCCAATCCACGATTTGTCCTTTCAACTGGTCTACCCAGATGTAATCACCATTGCTTGAGTTAAAAGGATATTAGTTAAAGAATCTCAACTTGGTAAGCTTCCAAAATGTGATGTTCCGAGAAGGGAAATATGTCCTGTAAAGAGAGTGTTGAAAAATCAAATAATGTAAGGGGCCAACATTCAAGCTGATCTTTGAATCCTAAAACAGAGAAAAAAAATTGTTTAGGTTAGAACCTGCAATTGTACAAAGACGAAGTTTGTAGGTATAGGGTCAGTATGAGAAGCATTAAAAGTTCAAATTTGAGATCGATCAAGCTTAATTTGAGAATAGACAAGATTGATGGGAGGACTCAAAGGAACTGATTAGTTTAATGAAGGCACAAAAGAATAATGCACTATCAACAACTCCTCTAGGGCCTGTCCTCTGTTAATCTAAAGAAAAATGCTCCTCTGATTAATCTCGTCATTTCAAGTAGAAAGTATAAAAGCCTAACACAGAAATTCACGGGTTATGCATCAGATCGCACCAAAACAAGAATATAAACTGAAAATGAGCAAGAAGAATAAAGAAGAAATTGAGCGATCAGTGCCTTATCAACATTATCATCTGCACGAATATTGAAGGATGGCCTGAGTTGTGGGGCATTATGATCAACTTAAGACTTCATATGCAACCCCCCTCCCCATCTCGAAAAAATAAGGTGGGGGTATCTGAACCTTGTTTTTGTATTGCATAGGTATAATGCCATTATCCCTGAGCAGTTTTGTTGTTAGAATTTTATATATCACCATTTCTTGCTTCTAAGTAAATTATAGGGAAACCTTTCATGATATTGATGCTTTCAGTAAGGTTTGATACGCCATGGTATTCCATGCTTAGGGAGGGCTTGGCCATTCTTGGAAAATAACCACTTCATCGATATTAATTCTAGCATGTGATTTAGATCAAACCCATATTGTGCTCGAAGGCAAATTCCTATTAAGACAAAAAAAAAAAAAAAAAAAAAAAATTCAAAACTTTGTAGTAGGCTCCAGTAGAACACATGATTAGTTCAAGAGTGGTGTTTTCTTGTTCTTTCAAGCAGTTGAACAAAACAGAATTCAAAGGCTAGCAATTAATCATTCGAGTGGCTCTTCTCCTCCTTTGTACCAAGCTGTTCTGTGCCCTGTTTAGATATTTACAACTTGTGCACTTTGCACTGAAATTACCTGTGTAACTTGTATGGCTAAAAGAGGAAGACGACCATGACTTATGCATAATTCGAACACGTGAATCTTAATTCATAATTTGCGCTGTTACGTTGTAAGATCCGTTTGAGCCCTTTTTAGGGATAGTCATGAGTAGTTAATTACAAGTTCCTTAACAAAGCACATTTGATTGAACACAGTAACAACATAAAACGTAGGACACTATAACAAAAATCATGCAATTTATTATGTCGACAAAAAAAGGAAAAAGAAATTATGAAGTAAAAATAGTCTATACGTACCTTGAGGAGGAAATTCTTGAAACGGATAGAAATGCAATTGAAGAGATGTTTTTAATTACGCTGCATGCCAGATAGGATTCTTGTGTCAACTTATGTTGTTCTACGTACATGCTGCTCTATATACTACGAGTTTTAACATAGTAATATGTCCAAAAGATAGAATCATACATGAACCTTGAAGTCATAATCAACATGAATGAGTTTGGGTATGTCATAATGCATTTATCAGAGAAGAAAACAAATTACACTCTAGTTGAGGATATGCATAGTATTCTCAGTCCTTCGGTAACTAAAATTTTCAAAAAATAAAAATTAAAAATATGAAAAAGAAAATGTAAAGACCATGGACCAAAATAGAGGTCGTAGTGGGTATAGTGGCCAAAGGCCAAAATCCTACGTAACGGGCAATATGTAGCAGCGCAGCGGTTTGATTTTTTTAAGTAATTAAAGGAATTCACATCTTGTATAGCTGCCCATCTTATGTTTTCCTAGTGATTTGGAATCATATAAGGGTAGAGACAACTTTAAGAAATGTTACTGAGGAGAAGAAATAGAAAAAAAATATTGTAATTTAAATTAGAAATGTTTGGCTATATTGGGTTTTAGACTGTAGAATCCCTATTTTCAAAATAGCGTAGCGGCTTCAACTGCTACAGCCCATTCTTTGGCTGTTACACGATTTAGCGGTCGTTATTTTGAACTATGATAAAGACTTTCTGAACCATGTTTTCATTATATATCATATTATCATCACCATCATCAATTTAATCTGATCTCATTTATCTAGTTCCTGCACTGAATCTGATTGATTACAGTTGAGTCCAATTTGGGTGTGTGGCTGAACCCAAGTTGTAACCATAGATTATGGTTTTTATATATTCATAGCTGGAATACAGGGTTGCAACTGGGATGGACCAATGCTAGTCTAAGCTTGGCCCTTTTGACATGGGCATCATAGCCAATCGGCCTAAAAATCAGAATAGAACTGAGCTCATTTGTGATTGTGCTGAATTTATATAGTAGGGCTTTGGGCTAAAAATAGTCTCACCCACAATCCATTTATCTTTCAGCCAAGAGCTTAGGCCTGCATACAAATCATCAACTCTACCACAAAAATAGAATAAATAGAAAGGTGATAAATCTTGATGATTTGGTTAGTGCGCACCTCTTGCAGACATCGCCCGTTTATTAAGATGACCGACACATGTGCTATTTTATACCAATCCTCCCCTTTCTCTTTGGCACATCTTCTCTCCAAATTGGGACAAGATTCAATACGCAAGAATTGGAGCGTCGTGACCTTTTGCAATGATGCTGGCAGGCTCAGAAGATGGGTGCAGTCCATAATCATCAATGATTCCAATGAAGTGAGATTCCCAATTTCCTCGGATAAAGAAGCCAACTTAGGCAAGTCGGACAATACTAGGATTTCCAAGGCCGTCAGATTGAACAAGCTCTCCGGCAAAGCGGCCAATTCGGGGCAATGCTGGATAACCAAAAACAAAAGGGAATTGAGGTGCTGGACTTGGAGCCCTTCACCTAAAGATCTCAAGTTGCCACAACGTTTGAAAAAAAGCTCCTTAAGAGAGGTTAGTCCCTGAAACACTTCATCAGGCAATGACGTCAAGTGATTGCAGTTTGACACATCGAAACATTTGAGGGAGGTGAGGTTATGTACTCCCTCCATCAAAGATTCGACCTCTCCACAGTTTTCAAGCATCAGTGTCTTTATCGCTGGAAGATCGTGCACGTCCTTTGATAAGGATTTCAGCTTAGGACAGTCCTCGATGTATAAATCCTTGATGAGAGTTAGATTCTTAAGCAATCCTTCTGGGAAAGAAATCATCTCTGGGAATCCACCGATCGAGAGTTTAGTAATTGTTGTGTAGGCCACTACAGACATTAATAGCATCTCACTGCATCCCGTCAGCTTCAGAATTTCAACAGATGGCAGATGTGGCATTTGAGTCAACTTCGGACAATTTCTAATCTCCAGTCCCTTAATATGCGGAAGAGTTTGACTCCTTTCGTCACTTGACCACTTCTCGAGATCAGGCATACCTTGGATGGTGAGATCCTTGAGGTGGTGTAGCCCCGAAAATGGGGGGAGAATTTCACATCTCCTACAATTGATTAAAGAAATTTTAATCAGGCTGGGGACCTTCAAATGCATAAGCCAATGTGGGAATCTGGACCCCAAATAATTCTCAATGCTCAAACTTTGCATATTTAAATGTGGCTGAAGGTTTTCACTAACTCGCTCGCAGTTCTCATTTTCTGCTGATGTAGAATGATGCGACTCTTTCCATGATAAGCCCAATGAAGAAAGTTTATGCCTCTCCCTCAAGCCCACTTTGTCTGCATCTGAAGGATTTAGCACATTTTGGAGGTTTTTTATGTTTATAGAACCTCGAAGGTTTAGATCTCGCAATTCATCTATTCCATTCTCTTTGCTAACAATGAACAATGTCAATGTCTGGAGGTCACTTAATTTTGAAATCCTGGCTGGCATTTGAGTTATTCTATGACTCCCACGGATTTCTAGATGCCTGAGGCTAATCATCTTCCACATATTATTTGGTAATTCTCGGAGATTTTCACAATATAAGAGTTTTAACGTCTGCAGGTTCCAAAGGGTGCAGATTGATTTAGGTAATGTCTCAATGTCAGTCCAGGACAGGTCAAGGTATCTTAGATGTTTCAACTTATCTATTGAATTGGGCAACGCTTTGATGTTTACACCACTTAACTTCAAGACCCGCAAACATGTTAAACTTGAAATGTCTTCTAGGATCACATGCTCCTCAATTCTTATATGTGCTAGAATGAGCGTCCGTAGTTTTTGTGCATTGTGAAAGCTCATCAGATCCGTTAGCAATATTCTCCCTCTGGAAACAAATGAAAAATGTCGAGATTTTCTGGGGACACATTCCATTCTGCTAGCTCTCACAATTAAGCATTCGGTTCTTCTAACAGACTTTGCAAGATCATAAATGTGGTCATGCATCGTATATTCTAGTTCTTTGGTATGGCTCGAGGCATAATCCATAACTTCTTCTTGAAAGAAAGACCTCCAACACAACTCAACAAAATACTCTACACCAAAATCTTCCATCAATTTGCCTTCTTCAGATGATTGGATGAGACCCTGTGCAATCCACATTTGTATTACTTCTTGTTGCTTAAACGTACCACCTTTATGGAAGATAATGCAGTATGTGAAGCATTGCTTTAGTTGAGATGGCAAATGATTGTAGCTCAATCTTAATGTGGGCATAATCTGATCTTCTTTTAATTCCCAAATCTCATTGTTTCTAATAGAAAGCCACTCCCTCTCACTTCTTTTATAGTGTAGCAACCCTCCTAGAACCTTTGCGACCAATGGCACCCCTTTGCATTTTTTCACAATCTCCTTTCCAATGTGTACCAAGTCCGGATATGCTTCTTCGTCTCTATTTGGAAATGCTCGTTGTTTGAATAAAGACCAACAATCCTCCTCTTGTAGCCCTTCCAAGTGGTGGGTGGGAAGTGTTCCCATGAGATTCGCCACGATCTTGCTGCGAGTGGTTACAATGATTTTGCTTCCTTTTTTGCCAACGTTTAACAAGCTTTTCAATTGAAGCCAAGCCTCTTGATTCTCATTCCATACATCATCTAGCACAAGTAGATATCTCTTCCCAGATAGTGTTTTTCGAAGGCGAGATTGCAGTGGATCCATGTGGTCAAGATCACATCTCTCGTCATTCACCGATGCCATACTTGCTTTCATGATTTCTGCACTATCGAATTTTTCAGAAACAAAAACCCACATCCTTTGATCAAAATAACTCATCACCCTCTCATCATTGTAAACTAGTTTTGCAAGTGTGGTCTTCCCGAGGCCTCCCATTCCAACTATTGGAACGATGGAAACATTCTCTTCCTCTTCATCACCCCTGTCGACCAACAAATGAACTAGCTTATCATTGTCCTCTTTTCTTCCGTGTACTTCTGATTCATGTACAAATGAGTGGGTCTGAACTCTTGCTCCAGCCTCTTTATGCCTATCAACAACATTATCTTCGTGCCTAAGATTAAAATTAGACTTCTCCCTGGCAATCACATCCAATCGTTCCACGACCTCCCTAACCTTGTTGCTCATCTTAGATTTAAATGCAATTGGGTTCTTCGAAGGAGTAAAGAAGTTGTGTACCTTATTGGTTGTGCTATTGCGAATCTCAACTCTACGTCATAGATCCTCGGTTGCAAAGTCATCCAATATATCCTCAACTTCATAAGCCACGTCCTTAAGCTTATCGAGCCAGTCTCTTATGGTGTTACTCGTCCATTGTTGCTCCTCTGCATCTTTGAGCACCGCTTGAATTGCTGTGAACATGCTGCAGAGATTGTTTAGTTCCTTGTTGACACTAAAGATCAATCCAAACTTCTCTAGCAAAGGGGAGGCCATCTTCTTGAGTAGACTTGCTATGAGGGCAGAGAGAGCTGCTTCAGCCATAGCTTATTCAACTGGAGCAGAGGAGAGGAGTGAGATGGTTGTGGATCTTGAGAAGAAATGGTGCTTGTAGAGACACTGCTGCTTGTGCAAGGTATAGCCTATATTTTTAGGTACGCTGTTCCTAGTAGGTAATAATTGATTATCAAACTTTTTCCCTCCTCTGCCTCCTCCTTCTGCCCCTTTCCCTTACGTAATTTTATATAAATTATTACTAAAAGGAAAATATTCAAGTGAGAACTCACCTAATTATATGAGAGCTTTTTTACATGATCCAACGAGCAATCCATCCAAACCCAGCAATTAATAGAGAGCCCCCTGATTGTCAGCAATCCCAAGGATTGACACATATCCGAATGAATTGAACCGTTTGATCGAGGGTTGAATATTTTTTTGAATATGAAGCCATTAAATTTGTGGGCCACGGATGAAGGGGTTAGGAGCATGGGTTTGAGGCCAAACTTGATATTTGGGGTGGTCTCACATAGATCTTTCCATCCCCGCAAGTCCCATCCCCAAATGGGGTCCACAATTGGGCTCCACAAAAAAGTTCTCACATAATATGTGAGAATAGTTCCAACCTGAATATGACCCTTGGTAAAATATGTAAGATGGATACCTGCAGCAGTCGAACAATAGTTAATAATTATGATTACTAAAATAAGGAATAGTTTGCCGGCCTAAGATGGTGGTTGGTCCCATGGTACCTAGGAACGGGATCCTGTTTCGGATCCTGGTAGCTATCCAGTAGCAGAATTTCTTTGAATAATTGACTTGGATAGATTATATGACTTTGATTTCAGGGACCAACTGCCCATAAGAATTTTTGTATTTTTTTTACCCCTCTTTGCGCTGTTGGTTTGGGAGTTATTGGTTGTGTGTCAAATGACATGGGCGGTTCTAAAATATAGTTTGTCGGCCAATTTAAATAAATTATATGCTATTATATCATCATTTATTATATATATTTAATAAATATGCATAAACCATATTGGTCTTATATGAAATTGACACATCATTAGATGTACTGGCTTGAATCGAGTCCAATACATTGGACAAATGTTAGATGTAGGTCCAAGTATATGGAATGTGAATTACGTATCTTTCCAACATGGTCCCCAAGTGGACCGTTTCTTTTACACACACACCAGAAAAACAAAAAACTTGGACCGTTTAAATTCCTTGATCTATGGGTATTAAATCAATATCTTAGATTTTTGGAACATAATTTTATGAAAAGAACCACTTTCATAAAATAAAGAATTTGAAAACTCTATTATTATTATTATTATTATTATTATTTTGGCTATGTTGGACTATTGCTCTAGGAGTAATGCGTTCGCTTTGAGGACCTAAGGACTGATCCCTGGACATGTGTGTGAGATTAAGGTGCCAACACCATTCAACTATTATTATGTTGACAGTCTCAATTTTTAATTCCTTTCATTTATTCTAGATATAAATAAAATCAGCAAAATGAAATACTAAGGTGGTTAGAACTTAGAATAGAGCTCCAACCTTACAATACATTATGGGTTTCAAACTAAGCCAATTGGTTTATTTAGTTGGGTATAACCAGTTTGACCACCTTTACAAAACACAAAGGGCCTGTCTATTTGCATTAAAACATATATAGGGATTGAATGTAGAATTCATTTCAACACTAATTAAAAAGGAAGATCAAAGGAGAATTTTATTTAAAAAATGAGCATCAAATAACATTTTCTTTTAGAAAAGTATGATAAAAAGAATATGAAAAATGAACGATTTTAGGCTTGTTAAATCCATCTATAATTCTATATTCTTAGGGTTTTGGGCGACTCCCATATCGTTTTTAGCTTGTTTGGCTTCATTTGACGTTGGAATGTAAAGTGAGGTACTCTGCCAAAAATACAAAACTTTGAGTAATTTTCATGTAAAAACCCCTGATGGAAATAGAGCACATATTCGATATGTTATTATTTAGTTTATTTTGGGGAATATCCAAAATCAAAGCCGACAAAAGCATGTATAAGATTCAGGGTAAAAGAAAATGGTAATTACACATAGATTACCAATCAAAACAAGATCTAATTATGCCTTCGTTTTCAACAACTGTAAGTATGAAATCTCAGGTCTTCGGGACTTCAACTATGCACAGACATGAACGACAACCCTTTTGGAAGAGAGAAACAAATCCAAATAAAGTATGCATAATTCTAGGTACTCTTATTTTGTATTCAGCAGGGGTCAAGTCGATTGTGTCAGCCTATCCTGTTTAGCAGTGATCTTTTGAGGCTCCAGAATACCAAACTATTGACTGGCCCACCCACCAAAGAAAATTGTCACACAAACTTTTCATATGGCAACATCCCCTAAATGGCTTTGCAAAAAATGTGGGCCAGCCCTTAATTAGGCTTATATAACGGAGCCATGCAAGTAGGCTGAAATGTGGGGTTGGAAATGGGTCCAATTTGGGTATAAACCGTGTTGTATCCTGATTTGGATCCCTTTTCTCGTGGGTTGGATCCGAATCGGTATGGAACCTATAAGATGCATCTGAATCCGTCAAGAACAAAAATCGTAGGATCTGATTCTGGTTCCGGACCCAATTCTGGTTCTGTGCATCCGGTTCAAATCTTTGGCTTCAGTTCCAAATCCCACCACCATCACAACAAACTGAAATGAACAACAATAATGATTTTTAGTAGTTGTTGAAAATACATGATTGGTGGAAAAAAAAAAAAAAAATCTGTGATGAAGTTGTGTCTTTCATGTTTGTTGGGACTTTGGATTTCCTAGTGAAGACCAATGATTTTTGTCTGGTGTAACAAGTTTCCACTATTGAAAGACAAAAACCTGTACTGATACCCAATGTCTCACGGCAATATTTTCTTAATAATAACTTTATCAATTTCTCAGTTTAGCATTATCAATTTATCATTACTCGCTTCTTTCACAAAATAATGTAATATTCATACAACTAGCTCTATTAGCTAATCACCCCATAAGCTACCACACTGTCAACAGAGGTAAGGTAACATTGCTACTAATGCAACTTTATGACCAGTGAACACAGATGATAGGAGAAAATGGTAACTGTTATTGGGGTACTAGTACTATAACAATGCCATAAGTATGCAAGAATTGAGTTACATTGAAAAATTGAACGAACGAACGAAAGAAAGATTATTTTTGACTGGTGACAGTGATTCATAGGTGCCTCTTACTTTGTTCTAACAATGGGTTAATAATAAATGTTTATTGTTGAAGTTTGGAAGGCTACCACTACCAAGTCCAATACCAGAAAGGTATCAGTTGGAGTGGAAATTAATAGAAAGGCAACAGCTATTGATGCCATAGGTGGGCGTGAACTGGAGGAACAGAGATGGGATTGTTCTTGTTTGCACATCTTACTAATAGCCTGCTGCTCAGAGACGGAGCTAGTTGTTCTCCTCGTCATCTCATCTATCCACAACTAACTAACTAACGCCTTTCACTGGCCTGTGTGTGTTGGGTGAATGAAATAAATAGAGCATTAAAATCGGTGGGATTCAGGTTGGGTTCCATACTGTGCCTTGACTAAAAATTGAGTTACTAGTAAGGGCACGGAGGCAAATGGATTTAGTCCACAAGACCATGCTTGTACACAAATGGATTTAGTCCACAAGACCATGCTTGTAAATGGATTCCAATAAATAACTGAATCTGTGATTTCCAAAAAAGAACTGAACCTGCAATCTGAAGATGTTAAGTGGGAAAGACTTAATTCTTTCTCAGTTGAAAGAGTGTGTTTCTAAAACAAATCAATATAAATGATATACAAATCAGTCACATACTTCCATTCACATGAAGTGCAGTAACATATCAATATATGTGGTATACAAATCAATCACATACATTCAATAACAAACTTATACTGCATTTCTAAAACATGAAAATGAAAAAAGGAACATCCCATGTGAAAGTCGTCTCCTATATGAAAAAAGAAATTAAAAAAAAAAAAAACCTCAAACACTTTTAGTATCACATAAGCTATATATTCTGAATATTAGAAAGGTAAGTGTTATTGTTAGCCTCACTGATAAATCAATAAATGAGAAAGAACCTATTGCTAAATCACATCACAATTAAACTCACTCGAACTCTATAAATGTTAAAAATTTTAAAATAAACTTGTATCTAAGAAAGAAGAAAATTTTAAATTATTTTTATCTAAAGAACAAAGCTGGTCATCACCTTAGTAAGTTAAATCTAAGAGGTCTCAGCTATATGTATTTGGGATTTTGCATTAATGAAGGGGTGATTTATCTTAGTGATATTAAAATCTCTTCTCCTTTCACAAGAGACCCAAAGAATCTTGAGGTTTTACTCTAATGAAGCGCATATTATAAATATTATGAAAAAATGGGATTAGACAAAAAAAAAAAAAAAAAGAAAAAAAAAACATTTGCAAATTTGGCCAACATTAGGAATTTTGATTGTTTGAGGTCAATAAATTTGAAACTCAAATTCAGATTTCAACCGAATATGCCCAAAATTCTTGACCAAATATTTTAAGGGGCGTTATTTGATTCGTTTCAGCCAATTTGGCTGAAACAACTAGACTTGTACTACCATGGTCAAATTTCTATTCAAATAAGGACTACACCTCTACTTTTACTTTAACATATTTTATTTTTACCTTTTTCATTTGACATCAATTTCACCTTTACTCCTCCACTCGTGTAAATAAAGTTGTGCTCTTTTCAAATCCAAAAATGTTAAAAATAACCGATCCTAATTACAAGGTTTTTCAATTGTGCCTATCGATAATGAACCCAAATAAATATTAAAGGATCGTTTGTTTGCTTGCGGTCATTTACATAGGTAAGTAATTTTCATGCAAAATGTCAACTCTTCATCACGTTTGTTTGCATGTGAGAACTGTGTAAATAAGGTTACACAACAAAATCTTCATGCTTGAATAGTCGTGAAAATCACTAAAACCATTTCAAAAAAGGTGCTGGTACGGTCTATTTAATTGTGTTTGCATTCTTGTGGTCCCCATCAACTACCTTTATTTTTTTCATTCATGTGAGATCCATATTTGTATTCCAAATTGTGTATTTTTGTTTATTGAACCCATAAACATCATGACGTGAGAGCTAATTATCTTAAACCTTCATAGATTCTGAGTAGTTCATGAAAAAGTACCGAACAATAGTTCCAACTTTTTGCACTTCTATGAGCCCCTTTCTTATCTGAACCGTTTTCTTGTATTATTTGTTAGTATCAGGACATTTAGCTTCATGTCTTAATTCTTTATGGTTGAAAATTTTGTGAATTTTTTTTTCAAAAATCCAAATCCATCTACAATAGTTGAATGTACTCATTTACTGATCACATGAAAATGATGATTTTGAAAAAAATAATATTATACAGTGTTTCACATGTGCAACATTTGCATATGTAGCATTTACATATTTAAATCTCATTTTCCTATCATGTGTAAAACAAGGAGATCCCTAAGAAGCTAAGATCTTTAATTTCTTAAGTCTTCTTGGGTCTTGAGAAATTTGTGAAAAAACATCTAAAAATTCTCAACCTATAGATCTATTTTTATTTAATGGATTTTTATCGGCCCTAGATTCATGATCAAACTATTTAGTATTTTCCTATGATTGATAAGTATCAAGACGTTGCCTTTCATATCTTAAGCCTTCATTGATTTTGAGAAATTTGTTGAAAACATCCAATGAATCTAACTGCAACTAAACCACTTGTTGTAATAATTTACTCATATGAAAATGATGATTTTAACACATATGGTAATGTGTTTCTCATATGTACCTTTACATGCCCGGGGCAATAGTCTATTCTCAAAGAACACCCTCATCGGAAAAAAAACAAAAAAAAAATAAAAAAATAAAAAAATTCTTGTTGGCCTACTGCCTACCTGGTGATATGCATCGACTCCTTGAGTGCATGTTCAGCAGGGCCAACCTGCTGGAACTCAATATTTTTTGCCTAATAGATTAAAGCTGGAAAGCTCTATCCTTCTAGCTACTAATTGTCAGTGTCCCAATTTAAAAATTAGAAATTGCAACGCTTCAAAAAAATAAAAATAATGGTGCTGGTGTTCTTGATCATCAGAATTCATTCTCAAATCATCTCCAACTGACATAACATATTTCCACCTCTGCTGGATCCAAGTTTTCCTCTTAATAATTGAGGCGGCATAAAAACTGAATGCTCCTCGGAACATTTTCCCTGCCCACTTGAACGGCGGCCCCATCAACAATATGTTAATGATGTAACTGTAAGTTAAATTGGACCGTTCCTATTCTGCCTTGTGCTCCTGACTCATGAGTGGCATAGGAGCATCAACTCTTAACCATCTAATTTCGGTCAGTGGAACCTACACATGCTGTGAATATGATTATTCAATCAGTTAGTTCATTATCCATTAAAGGAGAGGTTTTATAGCCATTCATGGATATTCACCCTTCTTTCTTCAACTCTAGCACATTTGATTGATCCCATCATCCTAGTAATTCAAACCAAGATGAAAGGACAAGGGTTGTTTTCATAGGCAGGAAACGATCCAAGAAAACAACAAAAATCTATTGCATAAGATAACCAGGACATTACAAATCAAACATTCAACATTTTTTTAGCTATTCCACCCATTGCAAATCATACCAGCCTCATCATTTGCAGCTCTCAAAACATGGGATGGCACATTATGCTCCACTGATAGGTCTCTCAAGAGTCACAGCTCATCCACCCACAGACCTATTTTTTTTCTAGGACCTGTGCTTCTCTGAGAGCACAAGCCCAGGTTGACTTCTATCTCCAATTTGATTAAAGTCCATCCTGCATGCCTCTCCAGGACCTATTTCCCCTTTCCTTTCACCTTTCGAAAATCTTCCTCCCTTTCCAATTCCTTAACACTGCAGAACAAAGTGAAAATACAAAGATAATCAAACAAAGGAGTTTTCTGTGACAAAAAGACAGTTGAAATCCCAGCAGGTGGTCTCATACATCCCAGGTTCACTTTCAAACTCATGGAATAATGCTTTGCTTAAATGAATAGCATGTCAACAATAGCTCCTGTAGTTAAGACCTCTGCCTCTTTCATCAATTACTATACATTATCAAATCCTCATCTAAACAACCTGGGGGACTTCAAAATCTTGTTCCATTCAGATCACACTGGTTGCGCAACACCTTTCGCCTTTGCTGCAGCTGTGGCCGCAGCTGCTGCTGCTGCAGCAGCAGCTGATGCAGCAGCGCCAGATGGTGTGGCTGATGGTGGCACCGATGCAGCTGGTGTCTGTGAAGTAACTGTCTGCTGCTGCTGCTGTTGCGAGTCCACCTGGGCAAGAAGACTCTTGATCTGACTACCTGAAAGCGTCTCCTGCTCGAGCAGTGCATTCGCAAGTGCATGAAGCTCTTTGCTGTGAGTTGTCAGAATAGTTTTTGCGTTGTTGTAGGCCCTTTCCAAGAACTGTCTCACTTCCTTCTCGATAAGAAGCCTAGTTTCGGTGCTCATGCTCTTCCCATTATCATCATAGTTATGAGAGACAAAACCGACACGCTCGCTCATCCCGTACTTCGTGACCATTGCTCTTGCCAGAGATGTAGCCTGCTGGAGATCAGAAGAAGCACCAGATGTAACCTCATTCTCTCCAAAAATGAGTTCCTCTGCAACCCGTCCACCCATGCAGACATCCAGCCTCGCAAGCATCTGCTTGCGTGACACACTTGTCTCGTCCTTGTCTGGTAGCTGAGCAACCATGCCAAGAGACATCCCTCGGGGGACAATGGTAGCCTTGTGGACTGGAAGAGCACCATCAGTGTGAATGGCAACAAGTGCATGGCCACCCTCATGAAAAGCCGTCAGCTTTCGTGATTCTTCAGAGATAACAGCTGATTTCCTCTCACTTCCCATCATGATCTTGTCTTTGGCAAACTCCAAGTCTTCCATGCTCACGGCTTTGGCACCATCCATTGCAGCCTTCAGAGCAGCAATGTTAACCAAATTTGCGAGATCAGCACCAGAGAATCCGGGTGTACCTCTAGCAATGATCATGAGATCTACGTCATCTGCCTTCAAAACCTGGGTAGGAACGAGCATTGGTGTAGAGATGTCATTGTTCATATTTCCTTCATGAGGGTAATTACATGAATGCTGATGAACTGGAGCAGCGGTGGTGGAGAGACAAAACAAAACACAGTACAGGACCAATGGATACACAATTCAAATTTCAAAACATTCATTTTCTTATTTATTGGCAATTCAAACAATCAAACAATATGATTGTTGCACCATGATATGTGATGTAATGGGTGCACCATGAATATAGGATGCCATCACCAATCATAGACTACCCAAGATGAGAATATTCTTTCCATCCACATTCCACACTATCGCCAAAAAATAATTGGCTCAACAGGTTATTCCTAAACAACATGGTACCCCTATCACATCAACTATTGAATCACTGAACCATGGTCTCCACCTAAAATGGTAAAAAATTGGCACATATGATGAGAAGCATACAGATCTGAATGTATCAAGCCCTCATAATTTCCTCTTCATTCAGTAAATAAAGGGGATTCAAGATATGTTACCTTTGACATATGAGATTCCATTATTTGCCTACGTCCTTCAACATCGGGATTGGGAACTACAATGTGACGATCAAACCGTCCAGGTCTCACCAATGCTTTGTCCAATGATTCTGGGAAGTTAGTTGCAGCAATCACAATAATTCCATCATTTTGTTTAAAACCATCAAGCTCAACAAGCAGCTGATTCAGTGTCATCTTCATGTACTGCTGGTCTTTTGGGTTGCGGCTCCCTCCTATTGCATCTATCTCATCAATGAAGATTATACAAGGGGACCGTTTCTTTGCAGCAGTGAAGAGATCTCTTACCCTCCTGGCTCCCACACCAACAAACATCTCCTCAAACTCACTGCCACTGCATGAAAAGAAGGGGACACCAGCTTCTCCTGCAATGGCTCTTGCTAACATGGTCTTACCAGTGCCTGGTGGGCCCACAAGCAGGACACCTTTTGGGAGTTTGCCTCCCAGACGGGTGAAACGCTGCACAACAGAAAAGGAATTTAAAAATAAGAAAGGTAAAATTACTTAACTACTTGTGAGACTCACTTCTTTTTAAAAATTACAAGGCAAATAAAGAGAGAAGAAAAATCATTTCTGATCCAGAAAGGATTTTAGATTGAGAATTTTGAAGTCATTGAAGCTGAAGTGGAGAAGTTTGGGCATCACAAGAAGGCCCAAAATGGTCCAGACAAGAATTGTTGAGGATTTGGGCCTTAAAAAGCCCAGAATTTTGTGGTTAAAAGTGTAAAACCGGGGCTGTTTTGGAGAAAAGAAGAAGTACAAGTACTGTTTTGAAATTTTAAGAAATTCTGAATGTAAGTATAAGTTCTCAAGTGAAGCATTCTCCCAAGTAACTGAACGTGGGCCAGATCAAACCCAATCCAAACAAGCGAGGCACCAAAAGGTTCGTCCAAGCCTTCACTCCAAGACCATTCATTCAGTTTCATGATCATGTGGCCCATGTGGGGCCCCACAGCCAGTTTTGCAGAAGAAGGCAGTGATGCCCAGATTTGAGAATTTCAGAAGATATCTTAAATCTTGAGATTTGGTTTGTTTCTTGGTTTAGAAATTGTCTTATAAGATTCCCGTTGTGTTATATATATATATATATATATATATGAAATTCTCAAAAATGCCCTTAAAACACCCCTTTTTGCGCCCCTCTTTTTTTTGGTCATAGGGCCCATGTTGTGTCAATCAAGTCATTTCATACACTACCCCCCAAAGAATAGTCACAAGTCCAAGTTTGACATTCATCCAACTTTTCCTCACCGTTGGATTGAAATCATAATAAAATGATGCCTCTAAACCATTAAAATTTAGTGCCATGGATCAAAAGGTTAGGTTGATCTTATGGGCTCAATATTTTGCATGTAGGTAGGCCTCATAAGGGGATCTTTCCATCCAGTGGACTTCCATGATCATCATGCCTCCCAATGGGCCAAACTAAGAGGGGCGCTTTTTTTCTAAAAAAAGCACGGGCGCTGTGTAGCGCTCCCCACACACACACACACACATATATATATATATATAAGCATTATAGAAAGCATTGTAAGGATCGACAGTCATTATTGCATTTGTCACTTTTCACTATAGCTCCATGCTTCAAAGTTTGACCGATTTGCATTTGATTTTTCAATTCATAATTCGGAGCTTAAATTGATTAGAATTTGATATGCTTTTGATTCATCCAATTCGAACTTTGAATTCAATGAACTAATTCATCTGAATCCACTTTACAGATCCATCATTGTGGCCGACATCTAAATTCCAAACTGCTTACAGTAACTGCTGCTCTTATCTCTAATTCTATTGACTCTAGGCCAAATTTCATTTAGCCAGAATTGGGCCCGCCATCATATTTATCATGTATAAAATACGTGATTAAAATAAGAAACCAAAGGAAGTAAAACCACATGTTTTACAGATGATCAATCTTAAGGTTGAGGCCAACTCTAATTAGAGATAGATATGGACTACTGTTCATATATAGGGCACAATGCTTTTCAATGAATTGGATTTCTTAGGTGGGCCCCACTGAATCACTGAGGGATTTAGAGAGAGTTTCATGACAACAGTTCACAAACTGAACTGGGAATTACTCGAACAAACAGTTTGCAGTTCAAAGGCCTCATTAACAAACTGAGTAACTATGCTCTTCAATCTATATTCTACTTTCCTGAAAAAATGCATCAGACATGTTGTAACATAGCTATTATTGCACTTCAGAAAACACAGAACATATACTCTAGAGTCTCCAGGAAAGTATTAACAAGAATTATATGAGCATTTTGGAAATCATGGGATAACAACTGGTTCGCTCCTTCAGACTGACAAGAAAGAGTGAAATGTTATTATTCTATTAACAAATATATTACTGACTTTACCTTAGGATCTCGAAGATAATGAACAATTTCCTCCAGCTCAGCTTTGGCCTCATCAACACCCTTTACATCATTAAATTTTGTGCTGGATTCCATGCTAGGCTGCACCTCTTCATTTAGACCGAGCCCTGCCGAAACAAATCAACAACATGAAAGAACATATTTCATCCATTTGTACTTGCACATAAATCGCATTTTTTTTTATGATGCACCAGCTGAAAAAAAGATGGCGTGATACCTTTACTGATGCCCCTGTCTTCAATGAGTGCTCCCACTCCAGATACTAGGAGAAAAGCTAGTGCAATAGTGCGGAATGTACGCCATAGCTGATCCTTGAACTGCCCACCTTCTGCTGTTACCATATGAATTGGAGCACTGGCAGTTCCAAGGATTCCATCTTTTGTGGACCGCCCTACATTCCTTAAAGCTGAAAGCCCACCAACACTTTCATCCTCTTTTGTTGCAGTAGCAACACCTATAAGAAATTCTTGTTTATTGTCTATCCATAACACATTTCAAAATAACACCTAACTTTCCAGCACTGCAAGTGGAATCAAGTTCAGCAATTGGCAACCTTATAGGTACTTTGTTTTTGCTCATGAAACATATATTAGAAGAAGAAAGCAATTTGCGCACAACTCTAGTTTCAGAAACATCTTATCCAACAGATATCCTCATGGAAGGGTCCTTTAACAATTCCTTCACTATGCCAAATAATCAACAAATCTTTAAGTAGTTGTCCAGTAAGCATCATGTTGCAAACCATGACAAACTAAAACGATATCTCTAATAGGCTTTAGTATTGATCGTCGTCCTAAAACTCATTACCAGAGACCAACTAGGAAACCATTGAGTCAGATTGGACCCTTCCAATTTGCAATAATGTGACTAGGTAGGGACAAGTCCAATGACTTGTCTAAGTCAATTCTGACTGGGCCAATCTTTGAACCATGGATTTCAATGGAGCAATAGTGCAATGCTCATGCTCATGTATCCTATTGTGAAAATTGTGCAACCCAGAATTGAAAAATCTAACCCTACCTGAAGCTGACCAGCCTAACCTTACCCATAATATATCTTAGTGATTGTAGGTTCGGAAACTGACCCATCTATTAGTAGGTTCAGGCTCATGTCAAAGCCACAGACCCATCACATCAGGTCACTTCCGTTTCAGCACAATTGCACAACATAAGGAAAAATGGGAAAACCAAGCTAGCTAGAGAGAAAACTCCCTCTCCTTCCATTCTCTTTTGATTCTATCAATAATGTGAACCCATCTCTTTCAAGTTACTTGGACTCCAAGGCTTCTCCTGACCTGTGGAGTGCAGCAGACAAGTAGCATTTTGGGGGCTTCAGCCGTTCAACACAGCCGCCCAGGTAACTTTTATGGTATCCGCCGTCCACCGGGGATCGCACCATCCCCACATCAGATCCGAAATAGGGACTATTCTGTCTCTATTTCTTTTTTGTATGACTTTTTTTTCATTTTTGGAGAATAATATGCTGATATGATGATGAGAATATTGGTGATGACATCTTCACGATGGTAATGATATAAATATATGATGGAGACTACCCTTTTGTTTCAATTGATTGGGGACATCTGAACGATCCAGGAATTGGGAATATTCTAACAGGTTGTAGGCTTCGCAAGTTCCACCCTCAACATATGATTGAAAAAAAAAAGTGTTTCTGTACATTTAAATGGGTAGGGAGAGTTGAGAAACACAAGACACCCCAGTGACAGGTGTGTCTCATCTCACACAGCTACCCAGGGATCGATCCCTGGGCAGGTAGGTTGTTTCACATGTCAGTCTTGGTTTGAGAATTGGCCCCTTATGTGTGGTGCACAACCTGAAACAAACCGACCAGACGAAATCCGTTGCCTCTCTGAGTGTCAACATCTCTCACAAGGTAGTATTGTGAGATAGTATACATGATAACATGAAATGCAACACTTTTTCCCCACAGGCATTGTTAAAGGCAATAAATTGAGATCACTTTAAAAAAAAAAATGGAAATGATTAGGTACAATAAGAATGTGGCAAAAAATATATATAGATGATATTATTTTGATACCAATGCCATTCAAAAAAAGAAAAATAATATTTTGATGCCAACCTCTCTGCAATGTCTTGAGCAATGAGCTTTCATCCAGCCGATCAACTTTTACTAAAGCTTTTACATATTCAGCGAGCGCTGATGGGTTAGAATGCAGTGAAGGCTGACTTTCAAATAGTTTTATCACTCCGTCTGCATCATTTCGACGATAAAGTTCTTTCAAAAGTGTAACATCATTTGTACTATCTGTGTCACGTACTCTACGAGCAAAATTGCCAACATAAGTTGACTGGAGCCTTTCTTGAATAGTTGTAAGTCTATTGCCTGGAAAGAAAGGAGAACTTGTAAGAGTAAAAAACTTAATTGCTAAAAAATGCTTAGTTTTTGAGGTATTACCCTGCCATACTATAAGTAACATTTTACATCATTATCATAATGAAAAGCGTGCCACATCAACTTGGGGTTAGCTTTGTGACGTTTACTTTTTTCACTTAATCCAAGCAACATTTAGACAAAATTAAACCAATAACAAACTATGTCTCACATTGCTTAAATGTGAAAAGATCCAGCATCTCCAACTTGGCATAAACATAATCAGCGAAGCGTTTGGATTATTTCTGTTTTATCTTTATACTTTGGATGAGGCTAGTGCTGCAGATCTGAGTGCTTAAAGGAACCAGAATGCAGGCGTGCAATCCAACCCCTGGGCCCCACATGTTTTGCACTAAAACCCTTATGCACAAGTCTTTCAGTTGATTGAAACTTCATTTTACTCTCTCTTGTATTTGGGTAATTCAATCAATGTAGGATTCCCAGTAGTTTTTGAACTGTAAAATATAATTTTAAGCGTCTCATTTCTTTAGGAGACTTTTAGCATTCTATTATTTATTTCCAAGTGGATAAGTCAACTAAGTCATTGTGGGATTATTTTTATTTTTATTTTTGAAATACATGTAAACAGGGAAATAGTCAAATTTGCCTAAAATTATGACTACACTAAAAAAAGGCATTTGAATATGCAGTGTAAGACAATTTTTGAATTAATGAGAAATCAGCTGTTGCTTGCTTTGACAATTCAAAAAAAAAAAAAAACTGTTGCTTGCTTTGCATCTTTCAAAAAAAAAATAAAACTGTTGCTTTGCATCTTGGTAATGACTCCAGTCCATTGGAACACCTAGCTGCTGACTCCTAGGCTTTTAGAGAAGCAGTAGAAGCCTGAATTGCTGATTTAGAGGGCTATCCTGCATCACCCAGTATTAATCTGGAACTTGGGACTCAAGTACCCAAGAATAGGTATCAAGTCTAAGAATGAGCAGTACAGTAGATTATTGAGCCAAACCTTTTTTTTTTTTTGAATTCTGGCACATGCATTGAAAATTTGAAATTGGACAGGCTTAGATTCTGCAAGGATTGTCAATAACTATACTTATGATGGTGGAGATTCCCTCCAACCGTATTATTATTTAAATGACTCTTGAAAATATAAATAAAACAAGTTCAGCTTGTTGACCAGCTCAGTTGCATGGTAGAGGTCACCACAAGTTTTTCATCAGCCAAAAGTGTTCTCAATGTTAACTTCTTGCTAGAAAACGCCCAAGGATACAGCAAAACAAAAAAAAAAAAAAAAAAAGAAAAAGAAGAAAGAAAGAAAGAAGAAAGAAGAAAGAAACCACCCAATAAAAAAACATGGAAAGAAATTTAGAACAAGGTCTGCAAACCCATCAACAAGAAAGACCTATCAGAACCATATTTAGCACAACAACTTCTCCACTGACCAATGTGAACATATGATTAAGGAAAAACACCCAGCAAGGGGCACAGTTCTGATCTTCTTTATCCAATCATGCATTCTCCAAGGATCAACTGGCTACACAGATTAAGACAGCTCTGCAAACAATGAGCATCAAAATAACCTCTGCTTGATTGAATAAGTCTTTCAGCGAGACACAGTAATTTCTGACAATTGTCCCAAGATAAACCAATTTCCTGTTATGACATCAAGTTAGATACCATACTAATCAAAGAGTACTTTCTGATTTTGTTGTGAAGTAGGGCTAACAGTTAAACCCTTCATTCAATGCTAGGTACCCTTCTTATCATCATTATCCTAGGCACCCTTCTTCCCTGAAAGCCCCTTGAATTGATTCCATCAGAATTTCATTTTGACAAGCTGGTTTGAAAAGGAGACCAATTAACATGAGGGCGACCACCATCCTGTCCAATCAGCAGCACCAAAGGCCAGAATCAGCTATTTCATACAAACTTCTCCTTAGATAAAGCCCCAAAAATCAAAATCTCATGAGCTTCAAAATGAAACTACCTGCTGAATCTGAGCCATTCCATAATGTTCTGAAAAAAAATGCACTTTCCAAGTAGTCCAAAATGTGGCAAGAGGGGCAAGAAGCCAAAAGATAATCCCCACCCCCACCCCCCGCCCCCGCCCCCGGAGCATCATTCTGTTATGACCTCCTTTGATCTTGATCAAAGTGACCCGCAAAAAAGAGAAATATCGAAGAAAGAAAACCCAAACCTCCACATATAGCAATCACTCAGTAATTCACACCTTTTTCACCCAAAGGCACATTACAGACATTTATTATAAGTTTATAACATCGCTTAACATACAGATGAATCACATCCAAATCTCATCCAGCCTGCTGCCCAACCAAAAATAATCAGTCTAAGAGGAGAAATGACTGGCCAAATATACGAAAACACACCCAACCTTAGATGGTAGTAATGTAGCCGCAAATTACTTCAATTAAAAGGGACCATATGGATTAGGCCTCCAAACACGATTACTACCACTAAAGAAGGTAAAGCTACATGGAGCCTGAACAATTTCAGAAAGAGGAGTGCAAAAGATTATAATAACATCTTATGGTTCTGCTATCGTAATGCAAATTTAATTGATGATCTAGAAAGATAATCATGGTAGTATCACATATCTCCTTTAACAGTCTCAGAGACATCGTCCTCCACCTTAATCACCACATTCACCTCAGCCAAATCCCACATATAAGTACAATCGGCAAGACAATAAAAAACCAAAAGTGAATGTCACACAAAATAATAATCTAAAAAAAGGGTACCCGTTCCAACAATCTTCTTATCCTCTAAAGACTAGTGCAAAGGAGTTCATATCAAGGTCAGAAAAGCTAAAGTACATGCATAAGGTAGATAACCAACCACACAAAAGGGACAAAAAAAAGTGCAGAAGAAAGGAGATGCTCAAGAATGAAAAGAGGAAACTGAGGAACAACATCCCTGTGCTTAATGTACCAACAATCATGTGATAAATTGTGCCTAAATGGGGCTACATAAGTTCCCAGACCTCCCTACTCTCGAAATCAACTAGTTTATTTGGTGATGCCTGAAAGTGAAACTCAGATCCTAAATCAACTACACCAACAAGACACTCCAACTGTAAAAGGGGTTGTATTTTATCCCATGCACCAAATTGCATGGACAAACTGGAAACATAACTCTGATACATTATGATGAAGGACCAGAAAGTGGGGATTATCATCGTCGTCACCACCTTAGCATTATCCCAATGGTCCGGGGGTTAGCATAATACACATTACTCAAGTAAATAAACAAGCTCAGACCATATATCTTACCTTTCTAACATTAGTGTATGAAAGCAATCTGTCTGTGTGTATTCGTGTGCTGAGTAAGAAAATAAAGGACCTAGGGCACAGGAGATGGACATTGCCACTGGCATTATAGCCTGATACTATTTATTAAAGGTCTCCTTTGTGAGTTTTGATTTCACTTAGACTCATTTGAGGTTGCATTCTTTGTAACCAACGGTCCAATATGTGGTTCTTCAGCAGTTAATTCAAGATCTTAATTAGTATTCCCCTTCTCTAGTTCTTAGTAGTAGTAAGCCTTCCACAGTTGCTATAGGAGTTAAGGGGATTCAGGTGTTCTGTGGACATACTGATGATGCCCCAGTCATTTTCCTTATCCTTATCAGCATCCAACACTCCATACTAGAATTTCTACCCCCCCATCCGTAAGTAGAGCAAATGTTTTCTTCTCTAGGAAATCCCTCACCACCATAATCTAATTTAAGGACAAAAAGGAATATTAGACAGAAAATCATATACTAAATAGCACCAACTCCACAAGCTGTTGATTGGTCTATTGACCACTGATCCATGGATCCAAAACCCATCAATTTACATATGTGATGCACAACTCAGCAGCTAACAGTGAACACCTCCTGAATGGCAGCTTTGAGACCAGAAGACAGAGAAATAGCTAATAAAGCATTATAACAGTTACACAATACAAAAAACTAAAATAAAACTTCCAGGAAGACAACCTCATAAGAAACCAACATAATCAGTTCACTTCGGCCTGTTTGTTTGCATAGATACACATAGAAATTGATTCCTGTAGACCCTGACTATCCTAGGATTTGAATTACTAGTATGATGGCCGGATATTCATATCCCATCATCCCTTATTCAATTTCCATTAAAGGGCTTTTTATTTGATGTTCAATTTTGGATATTCACCTTTGATTCTTCATTTTTAACCACTTATAGGAATACAATGTCTTAGAATTCCTAGCAATTCCATTACATAAAAGAAAAAAAAGGCCCTTGGCCCACCCCCCAAGTATTTGTGAATGACCCATGTTAGAAAAGTGCAACAGGTGACTACAGCACAGAATACAACATAATCAATACCCAAAAAAAGATAAAAAAATCTCTACTTTCCCCAAAATGGTTGGAAATCGTTTGCAACGTACCACTACCACCTTGGAGCTTGTTAAGCACAAAATAAGGCCTAGCACCCAATTCAGCAAGACATGGCGACTCCAACCGCTTTCTACCAACCTGTTTCAGTCAAAAAGAAAATAAAATCCTCAGCCCACCAGCAAAACCCAAAGATTGTAACTTTTTGCCATTTCCAAGTGCACCGACATAAATCTAGAGCTTTGGATCATCCAGCAAGACATTAAAAGGAAAACCCAAAAAATCCGAATCCACCCCATTCTTCCAGAGGGCAGGAATTCTCCAAAATCCAACATCCGAATCGGAAGGAGCCCAAGAAAACAATCAAACCAAATATACAAAAGAAGGGGGTTCTACAAAATCCCAAAAAATAAATAAAATCGAAAGCCCTAAGATATCTTGGTTGAAGAAGAAGATGATATGAAATTGGAGTTCTTGAGAGGATAGAGAAGGTACTACTGACCTGCGTGAGAAGGCGCCTCCAAGCCATCAAACCCAACCAGCAGGAATCTCAATCTCAATCTCAATCTCACTCTGGTGTGTAATTGAAAACAATCTGAGAAATCGGGACGGAGGTCTTCTTATTTGCAATCAATCGGTGGAAGCAAGATTGAATATCGTACACCGCGGGAGCACTTTATCTCAAAGACAAGATCTTTAAGCCAGAGCCGACCCCAGAAGCCCATATGGATGGGACAGGGATTGGTTGATGATTGTGATGTTCTCAACTATTTTAGTCACTCTGGATCTCATTCCCACAAGTGTTCTATTACATCCTGTTAGTGGGATCTGTGTAACTCACCATAGGTCCCACCTACCTCTTAGTATATTTTATAATTTTATTTCAATAGGATTTGATCTTGTAACCTAAAATTAAGCGTATGATTGGTGAGTACGTGATGGAGCGTAAGATTGTTCTGATCACATTATCAACAATGTGTTAAAAGATCATACGGTGGGACAAGATCCTATGAAGTGAAATTTAAGGACATGCAATGGAGGGGATGCCATTCAAATTTAATAGTTTGGGAGATCAACCATAGTTATTTTCACATATTTCAGTCCTGCTGAATGTTGGTGGAAGTCCATAGTAGGACTCATTTATTGAAAATCTAAATAGCTTAATATGAATGCTCTTTATTGGATAGTATGACCCCAAAGTTTAACTCAATAAGAGTTGGTCAGATTGTATCTTTAAACTGATTAATGTATAAATTTTTCAATCTTATTAGAGTAAAGTTTATAAACATCTCATTTGAGGAATGTGATATTATTCTGCAATGTTCTGGATTTTATGTAGGTGAGCTTGTGGTCGAGTTCCATTTCCTGCACGCGCTGAAAGCATTGAGAGACATTCACATGATCTAGTGATCTGTCATATGTAGTGTGACCAAATCAGCTACATGTACACAAGCTGTGCATGTTGAATTTTGATCATGGTTAAATCGGCTCCATGTTGCTAATAAAAAAGAGTTTTATAAAAATAAATTCTGCTTAAAATCTAATAAAACGGGCTGAGGACCCAAAGACTTCAAAACAACAAAAGAGAACCACCCGCCAATTTTTTACTTTTTAGGTTTTTTTAAAGTTTTTACCCCGCGTTCCATGTCATTGTATATGACATTCAATTGAATAACATGATATTTGAATATTCCATGATATCGTGGAATGATGGTAAAAAGGTCAAAAAAAAGAAGAAGAAGAGAAGTTTATAAAAAAAATCGATGGGAGGTCATCTCTCTATTGTTTTATTCAATTTAAGGGGATATTTTGTATAAAAATCTCAATTAAAAATTAGTTTCCATCATCAGCATATGGAGCATGGGATCATTTCTCTGAAATTAATGGACTCATAAACAAAAGGGTTCAACCACTCGCATTTGGAAATCGGTCCACAGGATGAACCACAAAGTTTAAAACATCAAAGCTTCTGTTGTGGAAAACGACCAGTGACCACTCTCATTACAATAACTTAAAATTGTAATAGTTTTGGTAAACATGTGGATAATAATAATATTAAGACTGGTAGGCATGTGGATAATATTATAACGGCAGAGCTACAGCGCACATCGAAAAAGTGCAGATCCTCACTGAAAACATGACCAACTGAATAAGCGCCCACAATTTAGGCCTTGCATTGGCGCCAACACACTCATGGTTGAACGGGCGTTGGCACCTTATGATTGATCCTTGGATCTTCAAGTTAAAATATATCATTCGGTGTTCAAATTAAAACATCACTCCTTAATAAGTACTCCCATCAGGTTAGTGTTAAGTCGAGAGAAAAAACCATACACTTCATGTTACCCGCTGGGATGGCCTGCCCAATCATAGGAAGCTCCTGATCATTGATTAGTTTTGATGGATCCATCAATTATTTCGGACAATGTGCTGGGGTAGAGGTATCCTGCACTGTCATCTAGGACACAGTGCAATAGCTTTTTCTGCCAAGTGTGCATCCATGGACCTGAGATGGAAGTAGCAATAGAATTCAAGATTGATGATCTCATGATCCTCATCGAAGCACTGCAATAATCTTCTAACCTGTCATGAAGGCTAATGATGTGGGCAGAAATAGACCCATCCTAATCAATTCCACTCCTGGGAGGCTCCCTTCTACTGTTCTACAGGCATGCAGGAGTCTAGAGAGTGACCCAATGATGACTTGTCTTCAGAAGAACTCCTTGATGATAATGTAAATAAAATGAGTATACCAATTGAAGAATGTTGTGTTTGAAAACTTCCTTTTATCTATCTTACTTACTGTTTTGTCAGACTTTTAATTTAACATCTAAATAGAACTTTCCTTTTATTAAAAAAGAAGGCCATCAAACTGGCCGTTAAAATCACCAACAGTTAGGCCTCTGATCCATAGAGTTCTTTTTTTTCAGATCCATCATTAGCCTTTGTCCATCCAAATGGCCCTTAAGTCCTTGTAGAAGGGCTTGGGGACCAGAGGCCCTTTTACAAATGCCTATCCAAATGTCCAGGTCCGGTTGGTTATGTACTACTGGCAACTGTACTGATAGGGAAAATAAACTTGGTCACAATTAGAACTGGTACCCTTTTTTTCTCTCTCTCCATCTGGCGTGTTGATCCACTCAATTTGCGGATTGTGTATCTTTAAACTGGTGATGGATTTGACAATCAGACACTAACATTGAATGGATTAGTCATGACTCAATCTGATGGAGGATCCCCTTAATATCTTAGGCCCATTGGATTGAGAAATAACCCATCTTAATTCTTGTTGTTTTAGGGTTTTTTTAGGGGGAAATGCCCCTTAAATCCTTGTAAAAGGGCTTAGGGACCAAATACTTCAAATCAATGGCAGAGGTCCTCCGTCTACTTTTTTTTTTTTTTTTTCTTGTTTCTTGACATTTCTGCTGGATAGCCATGTTGGATAAGGTGTTAAAGATTAAGCAATTTGCTAGGAGAAATCATAAAAAAAATTATTATTAATGGTTGTATTGCGTGTTTGAGGAGATTTGGGATCATTTTAATACCTTACTAGGAGGTCCCTCTAAAATCTCAATTAACCACACCCTAAGTCCCTCAAAAGATAAGTGGAAATAAATCATCAAACCTCTCATTTGGCAACACCATAAGTCCCTCTAAAATCTTGCCCAATTACCATTTTAAATGTTTAACCTTGTTCTTGAGTAGAAAGCGTCTCTAGTTCCCCCAAAAAAGAGAGCATCTCTAGTTGAACTAACTGCATTTGATGACAGGGATACTTTGGGATTGAAGCGGAGAAGAAGGTAAGAAATATTCCTTGATATTGTGGAACCAAAAGAAAATAGTGGAGGAAGGCCCTGCCATCAATGTAAGTATTTGATCCCTCCACCATTTTACAAGGATTTAAAAGAAAAAAAAACATGTAAAAATGCCTATTTTCATGTAAAAAATCTTTATGCGCTTTTATATTACTTATAATAAGCATTCCAATATCTTTTTTTTTTTTTTTTGCTAAGTTGGACTATTGATCTAAGTGTTGTGGTACTTTGACTTGAGAATCCAATTATTATAATTACTTTACGTTTTATTACGAGAATGTAGAAAAGTTATCCTGTGCAGTACAGTAGGTAATTGTTGCTGCTTTTGCTGGTGCGATTGCTAGTTTTTACAGGTACTTCCATCTGCATTGTTGAGTTCTCTTCTATGAGATGATACTTTAAATTTTAAAACGGGACAGCAGGTTTTGTTTTGATTTGTGATAATAAATACACGGGTATTGATTTTTTTTAATCATCTATGTTTCAGCTATGAAATAAAACATTGTTATTTATCATTCTTAACCATCTATTTCCACACAACTGACTGGAGCTTACCATAGATCAATATGGGTTATTTTTCACAAGTATATAATAAATTGGATCCATTATAGTGATGATCTAGATCTCCAAAGCTTGGGAGATATATATTATCAAGTGCACACATCATTTGTGTGCTCACCCGATGGTGGAGCCCGCTTGATCATCGACCCAAAATGACCACACATGCATCCTTGATAATTACCGATTTCACTTTTTTTTGGCACCCATCCAAATGGACTACATACTTGGATCGAGCGTGCGTGAGTTTTAAGGGATGAAATTCTTGTGCCTTTGACCACGGGGCTAGAAGGATGGTGTGAACCCCAACTCTTATGGCATGTAGGGCCGACCCAGATCTTGCTATCCCAGGTGGGCCCGTTGGTGTGGTGCGCATGGAAGCTCCAAGCACACTGCGTGCATCTGATAAGCCCCCATATGTGGAAATTATAAAGTGAAATTATCAAGTGCACACCTTACATAAAGTTAAGTTTCACCTATGGACTCCCACAGAAGGGCAGAGTGGGACAGGGTTTTTCAATCCCCGGTGTCTTCAAAACCCAAGACCCCCTTGCATTAAAGGCTTCCACTAAAATTTGTGCATGGCAGCAAGAGTCCCACCGGTGAAAATCAACCTATAGAGCAGTTGTCAAACTCAAAGATCAAGGGCACTTCCTTGTTTCACTGATCTATCTGATTTTTGGTCATAGCTCATTCAGAGTCCATTAGATGCAACTTTTTAACAAATCCAAATTGAAAGAATGATAATAGTGTCATTCTTCATATGATTCGTTTGGAATTGCAAATCATTGTTATGGGAATGGTATCCTGTAAATTATAACGTCTAACATGTCATAAATTCAAACTTTATGTAAATGAATAAATGATGATGTTTATTGATGTACTAAAAGGACACATTACTGTCGAGGAACGATCCAATGCTAGCTATCTGCACAACACACTATTGTCACATGTAAACTCACAGGGTTTATAAATCCTTCAAGATAAAGATCCTTGATTACAAGAACATACATCTAGTACATTGGACAAGTCATGATAATTACTATGATAGCACACATGCCATGAGATAATGTTGTTGTCGAATGAAAACATCAGACATATTGTTAAAACATGGCTTTCTAATATTATCAATAGCTTTGGATGATTCTTTTCCTATTAATTCTACAGTGGCCTTTCTCATTAATTTTATGTTCACTCAGTTCTCCAGAACTTCGTATGAGAGATTCTTTGACCAACAGTTCTTAATAGGATTTTGATGTCTACAACTTCCTACTCTCTTGGTCTACATTTCATGTAACGTTGATTTTGATGAGGCCCTTTTTTCTGATAAAGGAATTTATCATATTGGAAGAATAATCCAATGCAAGCCAACTGCACTGTGCGGTATTAGATATGCATGCATATTGGATGAAAAAAAATCAAAGAGCCAACTGCAGATTGCATATATATTTGATTGGATGATCATAGATTCATAGTCATTGAATTAAGGGCAAGCAAAATGGAAGGATGATCCAAATTGCACTCTACCATAGAGCAAATTCCACCTATAGGAGTACTGCACATGAATGATGCAAATATCCCGCTGTTCAGATAAGCGGGAACCACTCATTAAAGGTGTGCGAGAGTAAAAGTCTCACATGTCAACTGTGTGGGACTCCCATAGGAGAAAATTCCCTTCGTTTCAGTGGCACTATGTTGATGATTGATTATCCAATCAAAGTAATTATTAGACATGCAATTCATGGTAGCTCATTTCTATCCAACCATGTATATTCAGGGTGTCAGCTGCTCACATTGGATGAACGAAGTCTTAATAATATGATGAACATAAAGGAGAATCTTACTTGCAATACAAATAAAGGGTTTTGATTCCATGATCATACACTGGATGTATTACTGTTTTTCAGAGTAAAGAAAGAAGCAGCACCCTTCAAATCATGCTCTCGAACTTGTTCTAAAGAGTCATTGTCTTCTTGTAACCCAACTCTACTGCTGCAAATACAAAGGACAAAAAAGCATTTTATTAGAGAAGTTTCAGACATGGGGTATTGATTGAGGTGCCGCTAACCATGTGATAGCTATGTATTCTGAGTTCACCCCATACACATCCTTGCCATCACTTGGGACAGTCAGAGTTGCCAATGGCACTCATATAAAGTCTTGGGTTAAGGGACAGTTGATGTTAACCCTACCTTAACTCTTAAATCTGTTTTACATGTTCCACAACTCTCGCATAATTTATTGTCAGTAAGTATCATTACCAGGTTTAATAATTGCAGCGTTACATTTTATCCTTCCTATTGTGCCTATCAGGATTTGAATACGGGAAAGATGATTGGTGGTGGCCGTGAGCAAAGTGACTTTTATTTCCAAGAATTTCACAAAGAAATCCAGTCGCATTAGAGTCTATAATCACTGTAGAGACCACTTTGAAGTGGCATCATTGTCTTGGTCATTAACTAGTTAGGAGTCGTAAGTGTGTCTTTCCTCATTTGAATGTTAGTAGTAATGTAGTAGAAATAAGTTGTGACACATATCACTTTGCCATTAAGTTATAGAAATTCTTATTCTATCATTAATAAAAATAAAAGCAATGCTCCTTTTTCTTTCTTTCACAGTTATGTGTGGTGTGCTCTACATCTTTAGATCAATGGATATCGATATTTTATTTTCTTTATTAATAATGCTACTAGGTGTTCATGTGTGTACTAGTTAAAAGCCCAAGATGAAGCATTCTTAGTGTTTGAAGCTTTCCATAAATGAGGGCCACAAGATTCAATGCCAAAATTCAAACTATTCAGTCTGAAAATAGAGGAAAATATAAATATCATATATATCACAAATATTATCGTCATACCTAATTCATAATGGAATCGAGTCACAAACACTCCTGAGCAAACTGGCATAGCTGAACGAAAAATAGACATCCGCTCAAACTAGCACCGGCTTCAGTTTCAGAGATGAATGTACCAAAAACATATTGGTCTGAGGGGATTCTTATTGCATGTCTTCTTATAAACCATATGCCAACACGTGTATTGGGAGGAAATGTCCATTGCAAGTCTTTCGTCTTGATATCCCATTGATTTATATTCCTCCAAAGGTTTTTGGGTGTGTATGCTTTGCTTATATTCCAAAACACCAATGGGACAAGATAGATCCAAGAGTTGTTAAGGGAATCTTTGTAGGCTATTCTAGTTCTCAAAAGGGTTACAAACTTTATGATTTAGGAAAAGGAGGAGGGTGGGAAATTCTTTGTTAACATGGATATTACTTTCTTTGAGGATGTACGTCCCTTTACTCATCTAGAGGGAAGAAAATATCGGAACCTGATAGATAGGGGAGCAACCTACAATTATTGAAGATGTTTCACCTCCTTCTTATCGAACTCCTTTTAGTCATCAACTAGTTTTGAGCGAGAGTCCAACTCACTATGGTAATCAATCAGTTTCAAGAGTGAACATAGAGTTGAACAAATACTAACAAAGCCCTTGCATGTTTACTCAAGAATAACAATGTCTAAGCTACAACTTGCTCCCAGTACATCCCCATCCCACATCCCCAATCAAGAGTGAACATAGAGTTGAAGAAGTACCAACAAAGCCCTTGCATTTTTACCTCAAGAAGAACCATGTCTAAGCTACAACCTGCTCCCGGTCCATCACCATCTAACATCCCCAATCAAGAGACTGTAATAGGTACTTAAGTTTCTCATCTTTCCGATTTAGGTCTTCTTGCATTAAAAAAAAGTCAAAGCAGTTGTCCTAACAAATATCCAACCAGTAGATATCCAATACAAGATTTTGTGTCCTATCACTAGCTTTCACCAGCATACAGAGCCTTTGTATTACAGTTGTCCTCAGAGCATATACCAAGATCTATTCGCGATGCATTGAAGAAACCAAAGCGGAAGGCAGCGATGCTTGAAGAAATGAATGCTTTTAAGAAGAATTGTAAGCGGGTTTACACAATCAAATACAATCTAGATGGCACTATCCGAAGGCTTCAGGCAAAATTAGTATCAAAGGGTTTTACACAATCTTATGGGATAGATTACATTGAGGCCTTCTTTCCTGTTGCAAAGTTGAATTTTGTAAAGGTCATCTTGTCTATTGTAGCAAATTTACAGTGGTTTATATAACAATTAGAAGTCAAGAATGATTTCTTTCATGGTGATCTATAAGAAGAAACTTACATAAAATTCCCACTTGGTTTTTATCCTAAAAGTCAAGTAAAAGTAGTGTGCTGTAATAAAAGAAGCACTTTGAAACAATTTGCAAGGGCTTGGTTTGGCAGATTTAGTTAAGCTATGGTGAGATCTTGATACAAAAGATGTCAATCAAACCATACTCTATTTATCAAGAGGAGTAGTGAGAATGTTGTTATTCTTATTGTCTATGTTGATTATATTATGTGGACAGGTAATATTGAAATATAAATCCATGTCCTTAAGCAATGTTTGAACAAAGAGTTTGAAATTAAGGACCTAAGAGGATTAAAATATTTTTCTGGCATTAAAGTGGCAAGATTCAAGAATGGTGTTTTCATATGTCAAAGAAAACACACTCTAGATCTACTGGATGAAACAAGAATGATGGGTGCTAAGCCGATTGAGACACCTATGAAGCAAAATCATGGGCTATCTTCTGATAGTGGAGAGCTCCCAGATGATCTGGTAATGTACCAATCATTGATTAGGAGGTTGATATACCTAACTATTACTCAACCAAATATCGGGTTTGTTGTTAGTGTTATGAGCCAATTCATGCATGCACCTTGCTTGGAGCATCTAAAAGTAGTCTATCAAATATTAAAGTACCTTAAAGCTAAGGCGTAATGTATTCAAAGCTTGGAAATATAGATATTCAGATTATTGACATTTTCATTGATACAGATTGTCCCAGATCTAGAATAGATCAAAGATCAACCACTGGGTATTGTACATTGGTTGGTGGAAATTTGGTTTCATGGAAGAGTGAAAAATAATATGTTGTTGCTTTATCAAGTTCTCAAGCATAAAATCGTGTAATTGCTCGTGGAACATGTGGACTGTTGTGTCTATGGATGCTAATGCAAGAATTAGGTTTTGTGTGCAAGAACCTATGCTCATACATTTTGACAATAATTTTGCTTACCATATGCCAAAAAATTATGTCTATCATGAACAAACAAAGCATATAGAAGTTAATTATCATTTCATTCAAAAAGAGTCAGCAAAAAATGAAGTAGTTTTGAAGCATACTCATACTACAGATTAACTGTCAGATTTTCTAACAAAAATAGTCACAAAGAACTAGTTAACTAGTATTTTTTCCAAGCTTGTGATCGTAGATAACCACTCACCAGCTTGAGGGGGATTGTAAAGAATATCATTATATTAATATCTATCATTGTCTATTAGTGTCTTATTGCATACTTATATTTACATAAAACTACAGGGTTCTCTATGTGGTTATTGAAGAGTTATATTAAATAAAAAGAATGTTTCATATAACCTACGGGGAACACGACACTTCTCCCTACCAGTTCCTCAACCTCTCTTCATCTCTTCTCTATTCTCTTTCTTCTCTGTTTTATTTTCTTTCTTCCCTTCACAACCCATACTAGTTCCATTGGGGTCTATGCCAGCCATGTTAGTCACTATACTGCTTGTGCCAATCAAGTTGGGTAATTTTTGGGATTTTGATACTTAACTCATGCCGACCAGTTGACTTGGTGCCAGACTAAATTTCAAATCACAAGGAGAACACTATAAATACTCCTCCTCCTGGTCCATTTAGAAGCACCTTGACTTGAACTCTGGCGTGGGAACTTAGACTTCAACTCTTGAGTTGTCTACCAATTTTTTGGTTTCTGAGGTGCCTTCTTAGTATACTGAAAGTCCAAATCCTATAAGGCTTTGATATCTTGAGGAGGATTAGTCCTTTTTTACTCTACTTTTGTCCTTTTGTTTATGTCCAAATAACCCAAAAGTTTGTTGGATTGATGTTTGTTTTGTAAGAGACTCAGTGATTGTTAGATCGATAGAAAGTTTATTATCTTATGTAGGAAAAACCAAACTATTATACTAGCCTTTTCTAAAATTAAGAAAAAGAGAAATTTGCTTGTGCAATTACTTGTATTGCTTGAAATTTAATCCTTTTTTTTTTAGACTTCTTTGTTTGTAATCTTTCTTCTTATTTCCCTTTGAAAGAACTATAGGACTTCAAATGAAATTTGCTTGTGCGCGCAGTTACTTGTATTGCTTGAAATTTAATTATTTTTTTAGACTTCTTTGTTTCTAATTTTTCTTCTTATTTCCCTTTGAAAGAACTATAGGACTTCAAATACCATTCCTAGCATGTTTTCATCTATCTGCAAAACCAACACCCACAAAATCTAAAAATGCTCCGCACTTACCCAAGTTGAAGTTCTAAACACCTATATCAGCTCCAAACTTAACAAACTTATTATAAAAGTCATGTCACCTGTTTAACATGATTTGTTGCCATCTCTAATCACATTTTGCTATATAATTCTAGGAGGAAATCTCCACCAACTAATTATGTCTTTCGCATTTGTTTTCAAAGTTGTGAGAAAGAAAGAGAAGAAAGGGAGGCCTTACATTTTTCTTTGCGGTCTTTTAGGAGACTTGCTTTTTGTAGATTTGTTGGAGGTTTTTCTTTTTCCCTTTTTAAGCGAGGTGTTTTAGAATATAACTCTCGAAGATGACCCATATTGATGGGAGAAGGGTGTGATGACGATAATGATGATGTTGATGAACATTTCAAAATGACTTTTGTCGCATCATTTGAGTGCATTCTATTTACTGTATTAACACGATGTTAGATAAAACCATCCTATTTGATACTTGTTTAGAACTTTAGATAGATGGACAGAGTGATCATTTAGAGGATGTGTATTAAGGTAATTGAATTCCTAGGATTATATATCTACAAGAGGTTATGAATGAATGATTAAAGGTGAGTATCCAAAAAAGACCACCAAATGACCTCTCCTTTGATTAATACTGAAGAAGGGAAGATAGGAAGTGAAAACCCAGCTAACGCAAATCCTAAGAAAATCAAGATCTTTCATCTACACCACTACCTCATTTCCTTCCTTGCTCATCTCCTTTAATATTCTTTCAGTGGAGCCGATTTCACCATGAATATGGATTCTCTATCCAAACAAATAAGCCCCTGGTTAATGATTGTTTATTTTAGAATACATAGGATTTCATCTCATAAGTGGTTAAATCTTAAGATTAAAGTTGAGTTTTCAAAAATGAATATTATATAACATCTTCCTTATATGAAAATTGAATTAAGGAAAGATGAGAAATGAATACCCACTATTATAGAACTGTGAAGATCTTATTTACTTCTCCACCTTATGTCCTTCCATTCACCCATTTCTTCTCTAATAATCCTTACTATTCATTTCACCATGAGTTTCTATGTATCTTAGTAAAAATAAACGGGCTATTAGGGTAATTTATTCCGCAACATTTTTCCATGACAATGTTTTTATCATCCCTTCTTTCAATTCCAAACTTTTCTTATTTCAATCCATCATTTAATGGGAGACACTCGACCAAATATAATTGTCTAATCAGTGTGGCTTTCAATTTATGTCCATCTTAGGACAAATATTTTCTTTTTAACAATGGGGGACCCAACAACATATTTGTCCATCTTAGATCAATTTCCTTCATAGTTATTAAGGAGGGACCGACAAGATATGAATTGGTTATTGAAATAAATCATGTGAGAAGATTTGCTGCGGAAATTAACAGTTGCTTATAGAAATAGAACATGTGAGAAGATTTGCTGGAACAGTTGCTTCTTCTTATCCAGTCGATGACTAGTAATTTTTTTCAAACACCATCGTTTCAAAATAGAATGATAACAACATACAGCCATGATATACATTGATCACTTCTCTACGGATCATTCACCAAAATATCTCTCGACCCATAAACAAATTTAAAGGACAAGTTGACTTTGAAATACAAGACATCAACAACACTTTCCAACTTCATACTTCTCTATGATCTTTTTCTTTCCAAACTTTCTATTGCATGTCATTTAGAAATTAGAACATACAAAATCCATCAGTATCTTCTTAGTGATGCGCTTGTCACTTTGCAAGTATCAATACACCTCCTTATGGAGAGAGGATCATACACAAGAGTTCCCATCAACCCAACTTTGGAAATTATATTGACAGCTGTAGTAATAAAATCGAAAGTTACAGTGCCAAAAATCTCCAAAGATCTTCTTCTGAGAAGGTTCTGACTCATCTATGAAATCCCTAATATCTAACCTGTCAAAACCAACGTAAAATTTTTAAAACACCCAATAAGAAATACAAGGCCTAATAGTTGTGGGTTGGATGTATGGAAAGGTTTAAGGTTAAAACACCCAATAAGATATACAAGGCCTAATAGTTGTGGGTTGGATGTGGGGAAAGGTTTAAGGGTCATGCATAAAAAGATTGAAAGAAATGTGACACACATGATACATTTGTATTTTCTTATAATAATCATCTAATTATCATCATAATCACCACCACCACCACCTCCATCATTATTATTATCATTATTATTATTATTATTATGAATTACATGAACATTATTGATAAAAAAAAAAAAAAAGAGTAAACTCAAAAGAAAATGAAAAAAAAAATAAATTTATATCTAAATACCTGCATGGAAAAGATTCATTTGTATCGACAAAAGCCGGTTTCCGATCAAACATTTCGACAAGGGGCTTCATTTCATCAGATTCACCATCTAAAATCTGCGTGGAAGACGAATCCATACAACCATTTTCCATAATCATATTATTATTTTGTTGCTGCAAATCCATCCACGGAGCAAGATCTTGTCGATACAGAAAATGATTCTGTTGCATCTGCTCCTCCATCGAATTATAATCATTCACCCCAATTTCGGAGTTCACGTTCAATCCAAGCTGCATGTGATGAACATTGGTGGCCGTGGCCGTCGCTGCGACATGCATCTGTTGTTGCTGCTGTTCCCGACACAATGCAAGCTGATGAAGAACAAATTGGAGCTCGGCTAGTGTCCGTTCTTTCTCACGCTCAAGATTAGAAATAATCCTAGAGCACCCGCCAACGGGGTCGTTTGCGCGCATATCTGCTTCAAATATAATGGAGCGCATGGCGTCGGCTTTCTGGTCAGGACTGATATTGTCGATCATCTTGACAATATTAGAGACGCCGAAGAGCCTGTGGGCGTTGCGGAACTGGCGCTGCTTTTCTGGAGGGAAATAAGGGGCGAGAACGCAGTCCGGGGTGCATTTCCTTCGTTGGTATTTACACGCAGCGCAAGCTTGGGTACCGCTGCCATTGCTGCCACCTCTACCGCTCATAGATAGAGAGGGAGAGAGATAGGAGCGAAAATCTGCGTCTTGTTATGACGTTATTGTTAGTGCTGTTGTGGGGTCTGTGGCGTGCATTCTCGGCTTGCTATCCGGCGGTGCTTTTCTTTTTCCTTCTCCTTCTCCTGCGAAATGAAATGGGAGGAAAGACAGCAGAGAGAGAAAGAAGAGGTGGGGATCCTAACAGATTTCATCGTTACGGATATTTCGGATGGAAATCAGGGGACGCGTGGAAGGAAGTAATTGAGGTGATTCTCTTGATTTGATTCTAAGGACATAATACGTGATAGATAGATAGATAGATACCATAGATGTTCGAGTCCGAATAAAAAAGGAGGGTATAATGAGGTACGATAGATAACAAAAACAAGTTGTCTTTGAATGATTTGACTCAGGTGAGTCATGAACTTTGCTATAGGATTGGCTTAAGAGTTGATGAGGTCCTTTATTATGATCAATGAACAAGTGACCCCGGAGGATTTTTATTTGAGGGTGCGGACGATGATGGCCATAATGTTACTTTCTTATTTTGTTGTTTGAGGGGGCGATGACTTATTTCTGTTGAGGCATGGGCTGTCTAACTAAATAAGAAATTGAAAGTACTAAACTTGTGAATGGATGAATGTTTGGTTTTGTATGTTGAAAATCTATGTACAATTAATCTATGCATACTCTTTGAGTAACCTAAATAAGAAATTGAGGTATATCATGACTAGGGTGTAGTATTTGCCAAAATTGCTCCATGAGCAAAGGTGGCTAACCGACTGATCCTTATTTCTGCTATGAGCTTTTGAAGATTACCTAAGATTTGTTATAAATAATTGATATGAAGTATCATATTTAGCATAAGAGACAATTTACTTAAACTCACAAGACAAAAGATACTCGTGATATATCACAACTTTAAACTCACAATACCATGACTTAGTTAAGAAATCTTAAAATTGCGTTCGAAGAGCATAGATGGTCAATCGATTGATCTACATTTTTGTCTTTGAATATCCAAAGCACCATATAGTTCAATGAGAATAATTGATGTTAGCTCTAGACAAAGGAGATGCAAGATTTTTATCTCGTGATACCATGACATAATGGCATTTCTGTTAAAGAAGATGTCCTCCAGTATGAATCAATTTGAGGGTGATACTTAGAATTCATCTCTTCTGCTATCAGAAACTAGTTTAAGGGGGTGCATATATAATTAAAAATCTCAATTTTTTGTTGTTGGTTTTACTGATATCCATAATATTTGTGTTTATTCCAATGTCTATGACTAAAACAAGTTGTCTGTAACGTTAAGGTAAAGATTTAGTATCAATTTATATATTTTTTGGGTGACTTATTTTCTTAATTACTTTTTAACCATTTATTTTGAGAAATTAATAGAGACTTTCTTATGATCTATGAATTTCTAGTTCAATGGCAAAAATGGCTAAGTGTTTTCCTAGATAGATAAAGATTTTTTTAATTTTAAATTAACTATATACAAACTATTTAAAGAGAAGCTCTACAAACTGTCGTCATTTAAAAGGGGTGGTTGTGATTTTTTAAATTTGTTTAAGAGGAAGTGTGGTAATAGGTGAGGAATCCACATATCTGGGAAATTCTGACTACCCTAGAATAGGGATTCCTTACTAAGGATGTGTAAGTCTAGTAGTGCACATCAATATCAGTGTATGTCGATGTACATAGGTGACAAAATTTGATCTCAACGAGTGAATTCTCAAAAGCAAAGACTTTCAAGTCCGATTGGGGGAGGTTGGATATGAAAATTGGTCAAATTCTTAGTGCTTGATTACAATTTCCAAATGCAAGTTTCCCATGACTTTGTGGAAATAAAAAAAAAATCCCTGAGAATTTAGTTGCCAAACATGATCTAAAAGGTAGGAGCAATACAATAATTTTCAGTATCTTTTGGGACTTGCAAGAAGTCCATGACCCTCACACTCTGGCCAACTAATGAAAAACTAATCTAAATAAATAGCCTTATATTTTTGGGTCTTCACCAAATCTTATACCAATAGGAGGAGTTGGGCTCAACCCAAATTATGAAAATTTCAAGTTTTCTGTTGTAATCAATTTGATGGAGAACCTAACCTCTATTTAAAGTGAAATCTGGTAATGACTAAGAAAAGATTATGCCATTTATTTTTCATCAGTTTGAGTATTTTATAAGTTAGCCTCATCGATGAGGCTTCTTCAAGTAGCACTTTGAAAAGGATGGTTTGCCAAGCAACACAGTTTATGATTTATTTTGGGATCAAATATAACTTTCTGAAAATAAGGCCTGCATGTGAAAAATCAAAACCGATGAAAATAAACTTCACCATCTTTTACAGACCTCACAAAATTTCAGTGGAATAAAAGTTCGGTTGACAGTTTGATTGACCATCATGTCCTATCGAAGTGAAATTTGACGAGGACTAATAAACGATGAAGCCATTATTTTGATTGGTCTCGCAAATTTCGTGTCCATGACAAATGGCAAACAAAAGCTTCTTATTAATTTCAAGGCATGTACGAATCGAGCATCAGCAATGGCAGTGGCAGAGCGCTGGAAGGGGTCCTTCCATTTCATTTCAAAGTTAAGGCATATCTGTCTGTTGTAATCTTTTGTTTCTATCTCCGCATGTTGCGTCTACATATTTTACAACTTTTCTTCTTGATATGTAGAGTCCTTATCTTCCTAAATCATCGATACAGTTTTGATCTCTCCATTTTGACCGCCATTGAAGCTCCAAATATTAAAATGTTGGCATGTGGGGCCTCTCTTCTTACAAGCAATATAAAGCCTATAAGGTGGAGTTATTGTAAGGTTAAAGCCTATAAGGTAGACTTATTGTAAGGTCTTGTACCCCAAGGTCGTAATTAGCTTAGCTAATTGTATTTTTAGCTAGTTAAGCTTGTTTAGAAGCCAAACAAGTTCGGTTTACTATTAGGATTGTGTGTGCTTAGTTTGATTGAAATCTGAGTTTGTTTGGATACAGTAGTAGTTTGCAATTTTCAAAACTGTGCTCTATTCCTTTCTAAAAATCTTGTGCACCTTCTTTTCATCTTGATAGAATTTGGGGTCCATCAATGCTTGCACCGAGAAGATTCACCTGTGTCAACCATGAGAGCCGGTTTCCAGTTAAACATTCGAGCAATTGGCTTCGTGGTCTATCCCTGTTATTTCTAGTTTGCAAAAATAAAAATCAATGTATGCCTTGCAATACATTGATTGAATGAACCAAATGTATCACATATTGCTTACTAAATTTAATTAAAAAATATTTAAAATATTCGGATCCATCTTTATAATGCTCTGCTTTAGTTTTTGGTATGCTCCAGTGTATTCTTATTCAATCTTTTCTTTCAAATAAAATTATATGTTAAAGATCAGAAAAGTATCTTAAGAAATCATAATTGAAAGCAGAGGTTGTATATATCATCTAACAAAAGCTTATAGCTTCCAAAATAATATAACGTTCTATTGTTAAACCATAAGGATATTTCCAAATGAGATGTTTGTTTGTCTTGTTTTGAGCATGAGATACTCTAACTAAGCCATCTATAAAGTCATTGGCCATCTTCGATTTAGGATATCAAAAAGTTAAAATTATCTTATGTGACACATCATTCACAATGAATTCCAAGTCATATCAGGTTTGAGACTCATGTATAACCAAATTCATCATCTTCATGTTAGGCTTGTCCCAACAAACTGGGGTGGTGTCACTGTAACTAAATAAAATTCTATTTGGTGTAAACCTCATGATTACAAGAGCACAACCTAAACTCAAAAGGGAAGGTGTTAGAAATGCCGTTCTTGTCTATGTTACAGTTTAAAATCCCAACGAGCAATGAGTGAGAGAACTTCAGCATGTGGCATGTTACTGCTCAAATTTAAGTGAGGATGGACAGGGCAGCCTGAGAATGCATTTGAGAATACTTCTCGAACCATCAAAAGGTTGAAAGGTCATCGCGCTGGGTCAAATGCTTCGAATCGCTTCTTGAAACCTTCAGCCATCTGGGTTTCTTCTTCTTTGCTTAGTTTGCAATTTCTCCAATCAGCTTTCTCTGTCACATCTAACAAGCCTGCAAGAACCTACGTAGTGCCCCATATTCGGGAAAAATTAAAATAACATGACAAGATTATCAGTTTATAGCAAGGACATGGTCACTCTCTACTATGTAGCAGATCAAAATGATAAGAAGAAAAATCAGTCTGCCCTTGTATCCAAGAGAATATCAGTTAAATCCTATCAGTAAATGATGCATACATAATGTTGCATTGTAAAAAATTTGGGGGGTCCAATCATTCAGCATTATTAACCGAAATAGTGGTTAATTTTACATAGTTGCACTAAAAAAACCGAGTGCATCATTTCACCATTTTATCTTAAGATGACAAGTGGATTGCTAATAAGATCAGTCACCTGGATCTTCCTAGATAGCCAACCTATCATATTCTCCAATCTATATTGTTGAAGGGGTAAGAGAAACCACATTTTCTTATCCATTTTATTGCAAACTTCACCGTGTACCCCCACAGCACACTTTTCCCAACATTCCAAAAGGGCAAACAAAACTTATTAGGCTATCCTTAAGTGAACTATTTTTGTCAAAAAAACGGTTTCACCATTTGCAGGAAAATGCCCTTAGAAGCTATGATATACCTGGATACGGCATTTCACCTATGGTACCGATGCCGATCCTGTCTGATATGGATGCAGGTATGGGATACAGCGATATACAGTTGGGGATACAGTGCAAAAATTTCGGAAATGGCCTTCTATTTTATGGAAGAAAAAAAAATTGGATGAATTAATCCGAAATTGGATGAAACAGAGATTTTCATCCAAAATCCTCTAACTGATTCATGTAATTTTGTTTTAACTTAAAAAGAAATAAAAACCCGAACCCTATTCCCCCTTTTTTGCAACCAAGAGAAAGAAGGAGGAGGAGGAGGAGAAGGAGCAAGAGGAGGCTGATCCATTGCTGCTCAACCAAGGCGGCTGCTCAACTACTGCTCGACCAAGGTGGCTGCTTGACCACTGCTGCTTGATTGCTGCTGCTAGATGCACTCAGCTGCTGCCAGGCACTTCTTCCTCACTTCTTCTCTATTTTTTTTTTTCTTTCTTCTTTCTTTTTTCTTCTCTCCATTGCTGTTGTTTGTTGAGTTTTGTTGTCAACAATGAAATGGGCAAACGTCCCTTTTAAAAGGTCATTTCGTTTTTTTAACATTAAGCCCCCTTTCGACTCTTTTAAAGACCACTCTAGACTATTGACTATTGACATTTGACATTTGACAACACTTGAAAGAGTATTTCCATTTAAATACTCTGCCCTTTTTTTGTGTTTTTGTTTTAACTTTTAAGACCTCAAAAACCCACCTTATAAATGGGCTCTTCTAACTTGAGATTTGTGGATCCACAATGAGCCAACCTATTAAAAATTTAACATGTATAAAATAAATGCCCTGCTAATTAATGGACCCTAGCCAAATTTAACTTTAAAAAAAAAATTGAAATGTATCTTAAGTGATGCCGTATCCATATCCTAAATTCTTGAAGTTGTGCCTGTATCTGGGCATCCTAGCATAAAAGATTCAATATATCATTTCGCAGTTCTTCCAATCTCCAGCTCTCTTCATAAATTAAGCAAACAATGATCTACCATCACAGTGAAAAAAGAGTTGAACCTGAGTCCCCAGTGAAGATGGCTCTACTATCAAGAGGGGCAACATAAATTGTGTACATGTGGATCACCATTGTAAAGACACATTTTATAAACCCTCTTGGTGTTGAAAAGATATTAATTGCATAACAACTGAAAGATTAGGCAACTAACAAAGTTTCAGCTATGCGAGACAATAGTTTTTTTCTCTTATTATTATTTTATTAATTTCCCCTCGATTGAATAGCATGGCCTAAAGTATAGTTATGAGTCAAGATTAGCACTGATTACCTCGCGTCCAAATTGGACTGGAAATTGCTCTTTGTCTTCAACAGAATGCGACAATATTGTACCTTCTGGGAGTTCCACATAGAAGAAACTTGATTTTCCATCAAACTGCGTCCTCAATGATTTTCTTCCTTCATTATATTGATTGCCTGCCCAAATCATCAAGAGAAAAATCTATAGTTACATTTATATTTGAAGAATTTGCTTGCTCTTGTGCATAAACTAGGACACTTCTGAACTGGTCCCACTTTGCTGGATTTCTTGTTATTGGGTCCAGGTTTTAGTGTTTAGTCAAACCACTACACATCACCTCATTCACCTGTGCATACTGTTTTGGACCACAATGATACTGATTTGTTATGGGATTGGACATCTATTATTTCCACTGTTAAATTATGAGACCACCTAAAAACCATTAAAGACAGTTTTTTTTTATGTTTTCCAAAAAATTTTGCAGTATTGTTTCAGAAAAGGGGAAAATGAGCCAATATTTCAGTTCGTACCAATATATAGGCAGATATATACCAGTTTTGGTCCCTTCCAGTATGGGCTCTGGAACAATGTATTGAACCCATAATTTGTGCACTTCAAATAGCAACATGGAGATGGGATCTCATTCCAATCATGATATGCCAGGTAACAATTTCAAGGGGAAAAGTGAAGGCTGGTCTTATGTGTTCCTGAATACTGCATAAAACCGAAGTGGCAACAAATAGAGACGGGCCTACTGAGAAAACCCAAACATCCAAATCATGGAGTTCAATAAATGAAGTGATACCACTAGATTAATTACTAATTTACAAAATCATAAAATAAATCAGTAGCAATAAAAACAGATCACCAATCACTATTTAGCAAAGAAAAGTGTACTCAGAATATCATTTAAAATGTGCTAGCTTTCCCGTAGCCAATAAAATACTCACCTGGGCTAACAACTTCAAATTCAAACCCAAACTTCTTTGCAGCCAAATTAAAATATCTACGAACATCAGCTGCTTTAGATATTGGAATGGGAACAGCCTGCACACAGAATATGGAAAGTGGTGAAACTATAGCAACCATTAAGCTCCTCGTAAAAAACTAGAGAAAACCATGTAACAAAAAGGTTTTGCCGAGGCTCAAGACAAGTAAAGACTTCTAAAATCCCTATACCAAGCTACCACAGCCCACAAAAGTCCCATGAGAAAGTGCTATAAAAGTTAAAATGCTAAAAGAGTCCCAAAGAAGTGTAAATAAATGGATTATTTTACTCGACTTAGAAAAGATCTTGTGGCCATTCCTTGGTTTAAAAAAAGAAGCCATAACCGTTTCATAACGGCCATTATGAAATGGTAACGGCCTATATTGTTACGTTATTTACTATATAACGGTCACGGTATAAAAAAAACAGTTCATTACGGTTATAACGGCCAATATAGCGGTCCATGACGGCTGATATTTTGAAAATAACGGTCAAAATATCGGCCGACAATGATTTTTTAAAAACTTTCTTTCCCCTACTTTTTTTCGTTTCTTTCTTTCCCAATTCAATTGTGGAGCTTTCTAAGGTTGTGCTAGAGCTTCTCAGGCTTCTTTTTTTCACCAAAACTCAAGTGACCTACAAGATTTTTAATAGATTCTCATATGATGGCTTCTTCCCTCTTCAACCACAATACCCCTATGTACATACTCCGCTACTTTAATTAATTAATTAATCTTCAAGTAGTAGTAAATGTTACTTGGAAGTTGAAATTCACTCTCAATTTACTTGGTGATTGAGTAATTGAGTACTATACATCCGCATTACAAGTATTAGTTTCTTGACTTTTAAGTGTTTAACACTAATGGTTAGTTCAAAATTATGGTTGCAGTGCATATTGTAAAATTTGCGAAATTTCAACTTATTTTAGTATATACATGTAAATCTATTTAATTCATAACAGACTTTACAAGTTTCAGATAAGCCAGTGATACAGAATGCAATGACGATATTTTTCTTCAAAGTGTTTAATAATGGAAAGAAATATCATTTTGTAGCATTTTAAAATATTTTTGATTTTTTGGGTTTTTTTTTTTTTTTGGGGTAAAATAAGAATTCGCACTGCAATGGCGACAGTAAACCGCGATTGCGACCGCGATTGTGATTTTAAACCATGGGCCATTCCATGTTGAAAAACTGTTGAGTAGCAACAGTTTAGTTCTCTATTTTCAGAGAGACCTAATATATTGATCTAATGTCATGTTGAACTGATTGGCAAAGCTGATTCAAGGAGGTGCAACGCAAACTACCTTCCTAAAGAACTATCATTAAGTTGTCTTATCAGAAATTATCTCTGAATTTATTTATTTTCTGAATAATTTTTTATTTTCTATTTTTACCTGAAGATTAGCATGCATTGACGTGCCATGTTTAAAAAGCCACTCATAAAAGACGACTGCCTTGCGCTGGTTCTTGAAGTACACCCTCAGTGCATCTTTGAACCTCTGTAGGTCTTTCTCTGCTTCTGGCTCCAGAGACAGCGTATTGGAACGATGTTCAACAGGTATTATGAGAACATGGTCTTCAACCAGCGCACCCTTTGCCAGTGCGCAATAGCAACTTTCTCCAATACTTAGTACAAGATGTGACTCAATATCAGGGCTGGACAGGCAGAACCAACATTTTTTCCCTTGAGATCTGTCTGAAACATTGCCACGAGCATTAGACCTGAAACATGATTGTAGAAGTTACAATTGATGAAGAGGATCAGAAGGACAACAAAGTTCATAAAACTTGTTAGTATCAACTATAGGGCTGCCAACAACCTAGGGCGATGTGAAATGGGCTCAGGACTCAATTTTTAGGCTAGCAGGGCAGGCCTGAGCCTAATTTCCAGGTCCGACGAAAGCAGGAATGGATGGGTCCACATTAGCTGCTGTTATCTATTAAAGACAGATACTATTTTAGCCAATGGATATGAGATTGTAACATACGAGCTCACAATTAAATGGGTAAATGCTTGGGCTGACCAAGACCCACCCTGCAGCTGGTGCATTCATTGATAACTCGTTAACTGTAACGAAACAAAATGAATGCAGCAACAAAATCGTAATGGGCCCAATGTTGGTAAGAAAGAAACACTATCATGATTTATTGATATATGTAACCTTCCACCAACCTGTTTCTCTTGCCAGACGAGCCATCTGCTTCCTCTCCAAAGCCATGCTGAAAGCTGCAGTCAGAACCCCGTTCACATCTGCCTTTATTGATGAAATCAAAACAACCACCTCCAGTATACTGCTCCCTTGCATTCATGTCATGCCGAAAGTTGCACTTTTCCCCTCGCGAGCAAGATCCTGTGGATGTGAACTTGAAACACAGCCTTTCACCATCTGCACTTCCCTGCCTTTGCCGCTTTTGGGAGACATCATAGCGCCAATATTGTTCATCAGAAATGGTATTGCTAGATCGCTTTGCTGCTTCTGTAGTACTCGCAATTTTCTCTGTAACTGTATATGGAGATAAAGTGGTGTTTGGTGGTTTCATGCTTATTTCAGCAACTGACATTGTAGATGCTGGAGTAGGAGAAATCGCATGAATAAATTTCTGGGATGCATGTATAATATACCAAGAGTTACAAAATGCCTAACAGAAAATACATGCAGGCAATGTAAACTTATGACGTAAGAGAAAGGAGCAGTCACTTTTTTTTTCAATCTTTTTTTTATTTTCTTAAATGGTAACTGAAATTTAATTAACCAAGAAACAAGAACGAAAGTGGACTAAACAAGCTCAACCAAATGGACAAAAAAAAAAAAAAAGGAGAGAAAAAAAGGGTACAACGGCTCACCCTTAAAAACACATCCAGGAAAAAATAAAAAATAAAAGACACAGAAAACTAGAAGGGACATTTACCAAATAATTAAACTTACAGTGTAATTAATCAATTTTATGAAGAATGATAACAAAACCACCATTTAGTTATTCGTACCTTTTTTTTTACAAAATTACCCCAGTTGACGATATTGCTAACTAAGTTGGTGATATCGTCAACTGCCTGTATTTAGACCCACGACTTTTCTTTTTCTTCTTCGTGAAACCCTCTTCTCTCTTTTACCCATTCCTCCGTTTCATGGATTAACCTGTTACGGATTTTTCTGGTTGTATCATTGAATAAAATTTGGTCTGAAAATTGGGTTGGATGATGAGTTATTTGTGGGTTTCACGAAGAAGACCTAAAGAGAGGAGTGTTTCACAAAGAAGAAGAAAAAGAAAATTCGTGGGTTTAAACACAGGCAATTGACGATAAAGTTGGCGATATCGTCAATTGCCTGTGTTTAAACCCACGAATTATCTTCTTCTTCTTATTCGTAAAACACTCTTACAAACTTAAAGAAGATGTTGCTCACTGTGACATTTTGTTCTCTTTTAGTTGTTGCTCTTGGCTGTTGATTGAATAATTTTTCAAGTCTAAATTTTGTTGCCAAAGAAAATCCCCCAAGGCCCTAAAGAGATGAAGAAAATTCGTGGGTTTAAAGTTTAAACACAAGCAGTTGACGATATCGCCAACTAACCTACAAATTTTCTTCTTCTTCTTCATGAAACACTCTTCTCTCTTTGGGTCTTCTTCATGAAACCCACGAATAACTCACCATCCAACTCAATTTTCAGTCCACATTTTATTCAATGATACAACAAAAAAAAACCATAATAGATTAATCCATGAAACGGAGGAATGGGAAGAGGGTTTCACGAAGAAGAAGAAAAAAATTCGTGGGTTTAAACACAGGCACTTGGCGATATCGCCAACTTAGTTGGCGACATCGTCAACTGGGGTAATTTCGTAAAAAAAAAAAAGATACGAACAACTAAATGGTGGTTTTGTTATCATTCTTCATAAAATCAATTAACTACACTATAAGCTCAATTATTTGGTAAATGTCCCAAACTAGAAAAGACAATAAAAGAGAATGTGGATTGCAATCAACCACAATAACCCAAATATCTATAAGTCAAATCATCCAAGCACTCATGAACTAACAAACACTCGTCTCCTTAAAATCCACTGAGCAATCACATTTAATAGAACTATGCAAATTTTGGCGTTCCTTCTTCCCTTTCACTTCACTTCATTTTTTGATATATCAACTTGATCTTTATCCAAGAACCCCCTCAGCAGTAGCTCCAATTTATTTATTTATTTATTTATTTTGGATAACTATAACAAATTTATTGCTCCCAGAAAACTAAACAAAAACAGGACAGTTACAAAAGCTGAAACACAAAACAATGAACTCAGCAGTAGCCGCATATCACCATCATTATTGCCAAATGTCCCCAATCTTCATCAACTGATCAACATCTACAAGACTTAGCAGTATTTCCAGGTTAACCAAGGCCTCCACAGCTTTTGATCCTCAAGAACTCAATTGTTGCTAACCTGAACATCCTGCTCAACCTCATGGACATGCTCCATAGATATGTTGTGCTCAAACACCTCATCACAAACTTCACCAGCCTATTGGAAATGATGAAACAAGACAGGAGAGCCGGGCACATAAACAAAGATTGGATGACTAGGTCAAGTCAATGGGCCCGCAACCTGGGTGACGGGGATTCAAGCAGATTGTCATCCACCTTAAATTGGCCTATAGAAATATTAATTCAATCTGATCATGTGACAGAGACTTTCCCACGTCCAAAATAGCATGCCCGTCTTTGATATCCAATTGCAAAATTGAAGCTGGAAATGTACCTATGCCATTAAAAATTGGAACAACATTTTCCTGTAGAAGATAAACAGCTCGAAGGTGTCATGATTACTTACTGAATACCACAAGACACATCGTTGGTAGTCTCAATGCAACATTTCGATTAAAATGTCCACGGAACGGGGAATTTAAGTTGCAAAATGGTATTTTAGTAATCGAGGGGTAGCACCTCACTATCATGCTTTCTCCCTTTCCAGCTTGGAGACCCTACTTCTTTTCTCCAATAACTTTAGAAAACATGACGAGGAAACCAAAATCGTGGCAAGATCTCTCTCATAGCCGAAGAACAAGCCTCGCACTGCCAAGTCATCTAAGGACAAGCATTATGCCGGGTTCTTTGCAAGTGTTTTCTGTATGATTGAAAGAGGTTTGCAAAGAGAGGAATCCAGTGCCAGTTCATGATATTTCTCATCTTATATTCCTGCCCTTACTACAAAGGAACCACTTCAATCTCTAGTAGAACTAATATCACTAAGTAAGAGGGCTCAACACAAGCATCACTTTAGTGAAAATCTCAATATGCATCCTATCATGGAAACTAGGGTTGGACAAGATTAACAAATATATAATTGCTAGTGCAATTTGAATGTAAAGATCTCTGATTTGTGGAAGCATGTTATTGTAATCTTCTCTGATGCTTGATCCCGTTACAGTTTTCAGCTTTAAGTTGACATGGATACAAAGGTTTCCCAATTTCCATCAAGGTAAAAAGGGGTGTTTATTTTAGGCCCTGCACTCTGTTATATCAGAAGGAAAGTGGTCTTTTGGTAGCCAAGAGTAGCGTCCATGAAACAGTAACTTGGCTGTGACCAATCAGTAGTTTTTTGAAAACCGAGGACTTCAAAGCCTCCATACATTAACAATGATTTCCATGTAAAATGCAATTCAAATGCATACCTTACTGCACTACGAAATCCAGTCTAATCATGTTATAACTTAAATTTACACTGCAATGCATACCTGAGAGTGATATTAAATCATAGGAGAATTATAAGAAATGAGAGGTCACAGGCGAACTCAAAATATTTAATTTTTAAAGATAGTGTCTACTATCCAGGAAAAGTTACATACCATAGCCCATAACAATATGCTTCACACCAACTAATAATAAGTATTGCAATGACATTGAACTATGTCCGTAAACAGAATCAGACCTGTTTATCCTTGTTTCCAACAGGAGCAAGACCAAGAAAGCGAGTTACATGCAAAGCTCCATCGTTAGAGTAGGGCTCACGTGCATAGAAGACACCTTTAGTGCCTGCAATGTGGTAGCTATCCACACAAGATAACCATCATAACCATCATAATCATTAATATAAACTCCGATTTCTGCAATAAAAAATATAATTTATATAAGCTGCAATAAGAAAAAGGAAAGGTGAATCAATATTACATGCATCTACATATCAATGTCAGTAAAATCAATAAGAAAGAGGTCCAGTAAGGAAGCAAATGATGATTTGACCAATGATATTGAGCTCAAACAATTGGAGTTGACAGTTCGGGCCAAACTGGTTCAGCTGCCGGATACAATCTCTATATATGTAGAACAAAAGAATCCCTAAACAATGGTTTGCGAACAGATTTAATTATGAAACCACGTCTCACTAAAAGTCCAAAGGGAGGAAACATTGGGCTGATCAACCACCCCATTCCCTCCATATATGCATAATGTAATTCTTCCCTTCTCGTTATTCATGCTTTGGTTGTATCAATATTTTCTCTCCATCATGGTGAATGTGTATGCAAGTGCATGATCTTGGGTGTTGAATTCCGGATCTTTGCATGCCTAGGATTGGGGTTCAACCTTCGGGATTTAATTCACTATTCTCCTACACCAGTTGACCATTGGAGGAAGTTGGAACATGGCAATATTGGGCCTTCCACAGCCTTATGAAAACAACTAAAATAGAAGCGGTTCCTCAATACAAGGCATTTACAGCTTCTTAAGACACCACTAATAAATATAGTTGTATGGACATTACGTTCAAAACATGCTCCCATGATGGTCATGAAATACCATTCAAAAAGTCCCACAGCTATAGCTGCCTCAGCTGGTATGCTACATGGGTGTGTGTGCGACAGTGTGTGAGTTCAAGTCCCCATAGTAGCAATAAAAAAAAAAAAAAAAATGAAACAAATTAGAAAAATGATAGTAATGAAATAACCCAAATCATCACTTACCGAGGCTTGACCTCTGCAGCCAACTGTGAAATGATGGGATCAGTGCCTGAGGTGTCTGAAATTCCCACTGGCGCATCAGAGTTATTAGCTTTGTTAATGATCCCACTTGGCCATTCATTAGTAATAACTAGTCAAGGAAATAAAAAAAGATGAAACACACCGCCAGAATAGCACACAAGTAGCAACAAGCAAAAACTAATGTTATGTACAGCTTCATATTACAATTGATTGAAGTTAATGAAAACGTTTTCATGACAAATACTTGCAAAAAGTGAAAAAAAGAGCTCAAATAGGATATGTTAGAAAAAGGTCAATTTTCCCAGCCTCTTCCACCAAAGCTCTCAATGCATCGACATCATCCTCACTATATGTGCCCATTGACTGACCACCTGACGATTGCCTTCCAGATAAATAGGCTATTGACAACTCTGCAAAAGAAATCACGATAATTTTCATAAAATTTCAGCTGAGATAGTTACAAACAGTTCAAGACAAATTCAATGGCAGCCTTCCTCAAGGACTTTTAGGGTTTTTCCTAACCTTCAAAAAGTGCGAAGTTTCATTAGCTATCTGTACATGTGAGGCACATGTGGGGGTCCGTATATTAAAGGCTGTTTAGATGAGCACTGTGTGAAAATTTTCTCCATCCTCATTTTCTCCTGACCCAAATGATTCCGTACTGATCCAAGGGTGGAAATGATGGTACTGACCACGGATGAAGAATGCCCAAAGAGTATACAGGAGTGAAAGACCAATGAATCTTTTTGTTTTTGCTCATCTTAGACAGCATCAATTTGCAAAGCTCAAACCGAATGGTGACAATCTTCCCATCCAGGAGATATTCTAAAAAAAAAAAAAACTATTTAATCCCTATCAATGTTGGTGCCAATTTGTCACTAACTTTAAAAAAAGGAAGAAATTGATTTATTTTTAATTATTACAGAACTAATACGTAGAGTTGCCAAAACATATTCTGATTTGAAGTGCAAATCTATACGAAAAAAAGAGGCACCTTGCAACTTATAATGGTGTTCCGTAAAGATCATGATATAGGTGGTCATGACAGCAATTTGCATAGGCATTTTGATCTTAAAATAGTAATTGCTTAACTCCATCATTATGGGGGCTGATACCCACATACAAGAATTTCTTCATGCTCCTCCTTCCTATTAGCTTATTGTGCAAAGTAACTCCCTTAATTCCTCTAGGACTCCTCAAGAATCCCAAATGGTATGCAATCTTTTCAACGCTTCTAAAGCCCACCAAGAGGTTACTGTTATTATTTTCAGGTAGCCAATGACATCATTTCCTTAACTATTTCATTCACGGGAAGCCTTGGCATTCCCCATTGAGTTTTATACGATATCGCATTATCATAGAATCATTGAACTCAAGTAAAAAAAGAAATCTTCTTAGAATAATATAGGGTGTGCTTGTATGTGCCCCAATATGCAAATTTGAATAAATAAATAAATATATATATATATATATATATTACAGGTGCATGAGAGGCAGCATTTAGCTCAGAAATTGGATTAGATAGCTTTTCCCAGAGTTTCCCTGCCCCAAACACATCCAATTTGGCTGAAACATTCAAACCAACTGCAATTCATGCTCAACCCAAACAAACCCAGATCATGTTTTCTAAAATCATTGTTCAGACATACCAACCCACAAAACTACGCCCCAAAAAAATCACAAAAAACAGTAATTTCACTCCAAGTCTGAACTGGGTTTTAATCATCTGAACAAAACTCAAAAATCCCACACGTGAAGAAAAATCAAAACACAGGAATAGTGAGATTAAGAAAGAAAAAGGAGATTCATACCTAAAAGAGTGAACTTTCCGCTGCCCTTCAACCAATAGAGATTGTCACATATCTTCAATCCATCAGTCTTGAAGCCGAGATTGGCGGGGTTTTTGGAAGCAGCAGAGAGGTATTTGACAGCTCCCACGCCGTAATCGCCGATGAAGTAAGTTGGAAGGGGGATTTGGGAGTGACCCTCGAGGTATTGGGAGAATTCGTCAAGAAGGTCGGAAGAATCGGGGAAGAACTGACCCACGCAGAAAAGGGCGTCGAATGGACCTGCTGATTTGTTCACCTGAAATGAAAAAAAAATAAGAATATCCTTAGAAGAAGAAGAAGAAGAAGAAGAAGAAGAAGAAGAAGAGGAGGAGGAGGAGGAGGAGGAGGAGTTTAAGAAGAAGGAGAAGAAGGAGAGAGAGAGAGAGAGAGAGAGAGAGAGAGAGAGAGAGAGAGAGAGAGAGAGAGAGACCGAAGAGACTCGCTTGAAGAGTTGATTGAGGCGACCGAGAACGTCGCCACAGAGAAGAATCCTCGGAGGAGCCATTCAGATTTCTGCGAGAGAGAGAGAGAGAGATCGAGAGATTTTCGCTTTGTAAAGGCTACAACATGTTTCGGACGGTACATTAAATAACGGGCGATACGATGTATCGGCCGACATGTTATCAGTCTTGTCTTGTGTGGGTGATGTCAATGGACCAACTATGGTTAAAGTTAAGGGCATGGATGTGCATGAATAAATTATTAAAAAAATTAGTTATACTAGTATTCATAGTGATCACTTTTTTAGAAATATAACTTTTTATGAATTGATCAAATTTAAAATTTTATTAATAGTCAGTGTTTAGAAACTAGAAATTGAAATGTAATAAAAAAAATGGAGATTTGACATTTCGATGCCTCTTAAACGCTCAATTTCCGATTTTATAACTAAAAGTTTCTAAATGTCACTAGAGTTGTTTGATTCTAGTACACTTTTTTTTTTTTAATTTTATTTTTGTGCCCTGGATCCTACGAAATCATGGGTTTTCAGGCGATCCAGATAGATTTTCAACTTTTAACATTTGGATATCATGATATCATAGGTTTTTAAACTCCCATGATATCATGGGATTGATGGTAAAAAAGTTTAAAATAAAAAGTGTACCAGAGTCAAATGACTGTGACATTTTATGGAATTTATTCATGAAATTACAGATTAAGTGTTTAAGAGGCATTGAAATGTCAAATTTCCTAAAAAACTGTAAGATTTTATGTGAAACAAGAAGTTAATATAAATCTCAGGTGTAAGTTGGTGAAATTAGATGGAAAAGGAGTGTATACATTTGTGAATATATACGTAAATAAATATTTACTAATGAAAGTGGAAATATCAACTTAACCTAGATTGATGGATTGGATTTGGGTTCAGATGACACGTCGGATGAGGATTTAGAAACTCTAGTGGTAACTCAATGTGATGCATAAAAAACCTGATACGATCATTATATTTTTAGATTTTTTTTCTCCCTATATATCATAACATCCAGATACAAGATTGATCATAATAGAAAAATAAAATTTATGCGATTGATACCAACATAGTTGGGACAATGCTTTCATGATGGTGGTGGTGATATAGAAAACAACTGAAATGCTTGATAGACATCCAGGTAGAAAACCTTATCTAACCTTATGCCAAAATATCATTGAGTTGTTTACAAAATTTACAGTCCTGCAAATGAACAAATTGTTTCGGCGGACGATGAGCTTAGGTGACAATATGATAGAGAGGATAACTTGGTAAGTAATCAGCTGCCCTGTTGGGCATTCTTATAAAAAAACTAAGCTCCCATTAATCTAAATGTGATCCTTGAGCTATTAATTTTTGCCAAGCAACCATTAACTCTCAAGATGGATTCCTCCAACATGTAAGCAACTCAGCTAAGATCACGCAATCTCTTTCCAGATTAGATTACGTACTTCCCTATTAGTGCAAAGGGCAACTCCTTTCAAGTTCAAACAAAGCTTGCAACTCTGCTCTGAGATAATCTGCTTGAACTACTCCAGGAAAAGAAAAGGTCATGGGCCATTTGCGTTTTGCATAATTCTCCCTACATCAGCTGTTTGCTTAAACAAATTCAACGACCCAGCAAAGTTCAGTTTGCATTTACTAGGCAGTGGAGGCAACCAATTATCCCCCAGAAAACCTGTGCTTATATAAGTTGGCCACATTCCATTCAAAATGGACATGAATTGTTCTATGTTTAACAGAAAGGGAAGGTGGCTTCATTTCTCATCTTCCATATATACCAAAACACAATTATCTCTGGTCGCGGATGATTTAGTTTGGCTTTTTGCCAAGTCCAATGTCCAAGAGTAGAACACTGGGTGGGTTTGCAATAGAGGTTGGAAATTTTTGCCATATGGATATTACAGTTGGGCATGACACAGAGATATGGTCCACTGATACATTTTCCTGTCTACAAATGACAAATAGTGAACAAAAGTTTAGATTCATCTTATGCAAGAAATCCCTAGTCTGCAACCATTTATGAAAAGCCTTCCAAGCAAAATTATTTTTTTCAAGGTTTGATGGAATTTCTAATTGTCATAATTTCAATCAGGAAGGTGAGGACCTAATTCTTTGATACTGAAGCATTTAAGATGCTTTCAATGAGCATTGTCCGGCTGGTTCATTTTCCCAGCATCTAATGCATTTGCTACCTAATATTCAATTTGCTACGATTTCGTCCAAAAGCTTAAAGATAACAGATTTATTTTATTTTTGGGGGTTCAGTTGGGTCTTTAATCAGGTCTGAAACTGTTATAGGGGAGCCACCATGGGATCAATGATGAAACTCTTTTTAATTGGACTATTTATCAAAGGAACGGTTCATATACGAAAATCAAGATTATAAAATAAAAAAGTTAGGAGAATTTAACTAGAATGAAGTTGGTCTCATACTTTATGGGCCATCAACATAAAAGCTACAATTTGCAAATGGGATGGGCGAGCCAATCTAAAGCCCGTCGATCCAGCCTATGAGTTTTTGAGTAAATATTTACGTCCAGCCATGGTTAATTTAACCATTGGGCCTCTGTATGGCCCATTCCCAATCAAAGGAGGAGCACCTGGGTCAAGCAATCCTATTATTAGTTCAGATAAGCAAGTAAGATCCTTAAAAAAAATGGTAAATACCTGTGAATCACCAGATGAGAGCATGAAAACAACATCCACTTTAAACAAGAAAGGGGAGGAAAACGAACCAAGAGAGAGATTCTCCAGTATTCTTGTAATATGTAAGAGCTGGTTATGTAATCAACGCAATAGATAGACTCATGGGCCAAATCAAATACTAAAAAGAGGCTTGATTCAAGCTCTGTACAATAAAGGAACACATGACGACTCTCTAATTAGCATCCAAATGGTGGCTCGACTCAATATTGGGTGGAGTCCAATCGCCTAGTTATGAGTTAGCTTGGAATTATGATTTCTATTACTAACTGACTCAAAAACATAAGGACTAGGGGGCGTTACTGGGTCATGCTGGGCCAGGTAGTGATGTATTCCAAGCCTGATTTCAAAATCAAGTCTAAGCCCAGGTGATATTACAAATGGTATTTATATGTATATTACATACATATGTATGGACCATGCTCTCTAAGAAGACGTCTCTTATGAGTTGCGTGATAGACGAAGTTCTAAGTCTCTTGTGGGATCCGCTTGAATGCATGCCAATCATAAGAGGATAGTGTAATGGGAATGTCAGATTGTAGATATAATTATAAGGAGGAAAAAAAAAACATCTCAAACAGATCATTACAATCATTGAGTTAGGGGCCTTACAAGTTTCTCAATCCAAGGGCTAAGGTGAGTCCCAATTCATGGGTACTTTGCAGACCCAAGTTTCACCCAACATGAGGACTATCCATTTCATCTATCATGGGCAGGTCAATGGCCCAAAGTCCAAACTCCAGACAATACATCATGGCACATTTCCATACTTTTAATAGTTTCACGTGGCGTGAACAGAAAGTTCAGATGCTCCATCAATGCTCTTTCACGTTTGCTGACCGTCCAATGTCTTTAGATCCAAATCCTACGGCTGAAAAAAAAAAAAAAAAACACTCTTAAAGAGAGTATGAAAAGAGTTGATACACATTTACTTGGGCCATTCAAACGAGACCCACCAGGCCACCAACTTCAAGAATCAATCGAACTTGATAAAATGTTTATATTTACCCTTTGTGTGGGGCCCACCTTCATTCATGCTGATCATTCGGATAGCATTGGATGGGAAAAGAGGATAGGCAGTCATTTGGATATCTATCACTTAATATTAAATAGCCCAAATTGTATATCCAATCCTGACCAAAAGCGGGCTGGGCCCAGCTCAAGAGTACCCATCACTGTTCTCTAACTAATTCATTAGTGTTTTTTTTCTTTCTTTGTTGGTGTTGGACCGGTGGTAACGTAGGAACGAGGAAACACATCAAATCAAGTCTTATAACTATTTAGAACCGTAAAATTGGCCATTGAGTTAAGCAAGTTGAGCTTGAGGTTAGCTCCATGAACTCACAAAGTGAGCTTGGGCTAAGGCATACTCAACTTAACTGAGTTCAACAAATTGCTTGGACCTCAGGCTTGGGTGGCTGATTAGCATAGCATTAGCTCGGCTCTTTAATATAAATGAAGTGTCTAGATGATGAAGATAAACTAACCCAATCCCAAACTTGATCTTGTTTAGTTTAAAATCGAGCAATGTTAGATATTAGGCTTAGGTTGTTAGAGATTTTAGGGATTGATTAAGAGCTTGAGTTTTAAATTAGGGAAAATTATAAACTGGGGCCTAAGTTTCTGGCAGATTTCAAAATAGGACAAAATTAGAGGCGCATTTCAAAATGGGCCTTAAGTTTTCCAAGTAGATTTCAATTCAGGACATCCGGACAAATTAGGTGCCGGCCCGGCCAATTTCTCCACTTTTTTTTCTAAAAGTCAGAAATGCCCTTAGGGTTTTGAGTTGAAAAAAAGAGACAGGAACCCACATAGATCAGAAGGGCTGATGGACTGTTATTATGGAGTGGGTATCATGAATGAAGGAAATGGGACTAATTCTCCAAAGAGGACCAGCTGGACCGATATAGGTAGTTCAATCTATCCTTCTCCCCTCTCCAACTGCAAAGGATGCCAGCTCCAAAATACCTTATCAGTGAGGCAAGACATATGACATCGCACTAAGGTCACTGTAAATGGATGGCATAAATTTGCAGCAGCACCGATGGTGGTGTTGGATTGTCAAAGTAGAAGATTCCTAATAAACTCAATCAGAGATTTGTTTAGTCCGTGGCTCCTCTAGCGTTTTCAATTTACTTGTTTTGCAGAGTTAATTGTTTGAATTTGTTGGACTGGTTTATTTCTCTCGTCTCTTTCATTTCTTATTATTTCATTGGGATTTTTGGCCATTCCCAAACTTAATTTCTTCTCAGGACTAGTGTCTCTTTCATTGGGTAAAGAAGACTAGTCTGTACATGGAGAGATCTTAAGAACTTCAAAGCTGAAAAGTTCTGGTACCTCTGGCTTGTTTGCTGGAGTTCGACTGAAGTTACTGATTGGAAGTGTTCCATGTGATGTATGGGTAGAAATGAGTAATGCTTTCAGTGGTTCCTTGTTCATCTTCTTTCAACTCAAGGGCATTTCTGGGTTTCAGAAGAAAAAAAAAAAAAAAGGGGGGGGGGGGGGGGGGGGGGGAATTGGCCCTCCCGCACCCAATTTCGCCGGATGTCCTGAATTAAAATTTACTTGGTAAACTTAAGGCCCATTTTGAAATGCGGCTAGGCTCTATTTTATAATTTTCCCTTAAATTATTATTTTATCAGTTTTTCTCTCTTATATAAATTTATAAGTCAATGTGAATGAGATTTACGGTGGAATTATGGAACAAAGTGATGATTCTTGCATTTTTATATGCAAGACCTCCATAAAGTGAGGACCAGTCAAATTTAAGCTTCAGTCCAAACTGAGCAAAGCACAAGCTAATCCAAGCCCAAATGCGGGTGCATCTCATTTATAATCGACCTTGAGTTCCTCAATGTTGAGGACAATCAGACAATGCGCACGTTTATAATCAAGTTTGAGCTCGGTAATGTGAGGGCAAGTCAAGCTCAAAACTTAGCTGCTCAAACTTTGACTCAAGCCGGAGCAGTGGATAATACAATCAAGCTTGGCTTGTTTGGCTCTTTTACGTTTACCCCCTAGTTTAAACTCAAGGAGATTTTGATAGAACAATTAGAGCCGTCTGCCACCTGCCTTTTTACTAGAATTCAAGGAATTCATATATGAAGAAATTGTAATTCTTCAGAAGTTGTTTTCCCTTGGGGTCGAATTTTTTAATCCTCTTCTTAACATAAGCATTCACAAATATTTAAGGGGGTTGGAATTTGAAAGTTCTAGAGAATAAAAGTGACTTTTCATGCAGTTGGGATTCAGAATTTTAGATAAAGAAACATGGAATTTAGAAATGCCAAGAACACGTCACATGATCATTGTCTAGAAATCCCCAACAAAGGAAATTGTAAAGTTTATTATACACATCTGTAGATATCATAATTAATGTACTAGTGTGAGAGGCCCAGGCCCAACAAGGGCCCAATATGAAACAAAATTTAAATTTTTAAAACATTATAAGAAAAAGATAGATAGAAAAGAAACAAATACATTATCCAATGATAGGAGCAAAAAATCTGAAACAGCTTAAATTGAATAATTATGATTACAAATAAATTATCGAGAGACCAACAAACCATATGAATAACAATAAAAGAGAAAAAATATTGTTAGATACATTATCCATAAAATAAGCGCGCCCCACCTCATAATCATATATCCACCACAAAATTAGATGATCATAGCCACCAAATATCCACGTAAATGAGGGTTTTTATTTATTTATAATATTTGTATGATCTAAAAAATCAGAGGAGCTGTTGTACCCATGAAAAAAGACTTAGCAGAGGAAAAAAGCTATATTTTCAATTTTAGTTGATTCTTTGGTATATAAATGTGAAGAAAAAAATGTAAAATAAATAAAAATTATATAAAAGGAAAAGTATTTACTAAAATTACAGTATAAATCTGAAATTATAAAATCTCACTTATTTTAACTTTTTATACAATTTGTAGGTAAAACAAAAAGAAAAAAAGACCATTTTCCAGTTAACCATTGCCCTAAACAAAATAAGTAATCCAAAATCTACAATAGAGATCAATTGCCTTGTTACTATCATTCACAATTTGAACATTTTGAAACTGATTTATTGAATATGTGCAAAAGAAGGCTCGGATAAATACACAATTTTTTTTAATAAGACACAAACGTAGCCAAACAATTACAGCATCTTAACAATACTATGCAATTATTTTAATGAAATTAAAAATATATTTAATATCTATAAATTAAGAAGTGGTCGTCATGTAATATAAAGTGTATCAATATTAATAATTTGTGACTCAGTACTCTTCAAGTTAATAACTTATTTAACTTTTGAATCCGAATTTCAAATCTTCTTAGACGCACAAAAACTTGAACGTGGAGAAATCAAACATATCAGTGTTTAATTTTTGTATTCAAGCTTTCAGAAGTTTTATAGGAGCGAACAATGTTTCCTCCATTTACAATGGTGGAAAACTTGAAGATAACTTTTCCTCCCTTCAGAATGGAGGAAATCTTGCAAGATTTGGCGGACAACTTTTCCTCTATTTAGAGAGGAGGAAATCTTACAGTGAGAACTTTTCCTCCTTTTAAAGTAGAGGAAATCTTGCGAGATCAAGTATAATGGAGTGTTACTACATATGATTAATCACATGGGGTAGTCAAGTGGGCCAAATCAAATGGATACATGTTGTAAGCCCACCATCCAAAGATCTGAACCATTCAAGTCGGATGAACGATAATCTTAGATTTTCAATAATGGATCCGGAGTCTTGACCTGGACCTGGACCAGATTATTAATTGGGCTTTCTCGGTTGGTCCCTTATACGCTACATATGCCCGACTAATGAACTTTTATGTCTAGTGACCACCTAGACACCATGGCAGGGTCCATACACACCAGTCCTACCAATGTACATAAATTAAAGCCAATCAGCTGTCAATGCCAATACCAGTACCGATTTAGCTGATAGTGAAGGGCCTTAAATACTAGCAAATTTCCTCCTCACAGTCATGCCAGTACGTTATTTCCTGGTAGCTCTATATCATTTATTCAACATGTAGAGTCGACCCAATCCATTTATTATGGGCCACACAAGGAGTCAGGGGCCCTAAATTCATATGAATGGTTCACATTCACTTGCATTTGTGATTTGAATTTTGATTGTTAAGTACTTTTCTCATCATCAAATGGCTTTCAATCAGACAATAAGACCATCCATTCAATGTGAATTCTATTTATAATTAAAAAAACTGGTGGCTTGTAATTCAATGACATCTAAACTGTAGACCCAATGAGACCTGAACTTATCAGCAATTTATGCAGCCTGGATGACTACATATTCATGTGTATTCAATTCCAACTAAACAAATCAGCTCTTACAAAATAAAGCTAGAAAATGTGATCCAACACGGGGGACAAAAAAATGTAGAACTAGAATTAGTGGTGGACCCACCGCACCTGCGTGATTCTAGAAACTCCAAATAAAAGATATTAAAATATTTTAACATCTAACTACTTCACTTGATATATAAAGCACTACCCAAATAAAAATCCCTATTCTGTCACTGACTAGAATAAGCATTCCAGACACTTTTGCAGCCACACAATCAATGAAGTCGGTGAAAATTCAGTCCAGCATAATGAATCCATGTGTTTGAAAGCGATACAAGATTGGCATTTGGCCACAACTACACGTAAACAATTAATGGAAATCTACATATGCACACACTTTTGGTTAATGCATCCATGTGTTTGAAAGCGATACAAGATCGGACACAACTACACGTAAACAATTAATGGAAATCTACACATAAACAATTAATGGAAATCTGGTATCCCCACTATCTAGGTCAGTGTTAACCCAACTGCAAAACTGTTAACTACTACTAACCAGTTGACAGAAGAGATTTTCAGGAAATTTCAACTCCTATCCAATGAAATCCGGTCTTTATCTATATGTTTTGATGTTGTCTATCATTATACCGCTAGATCGGCTAATGCCATGGCTGATTCAGTGTATTTTGTATGCGTTTTGTGGGTGAGGGTATAATACTCTTGTACCTTTTCTTTCCTCATTTTAATCTCTTTTTACTTAATGAATGAATGTTTTTGTTACTGATAAAAAAAAAAAAACAAATAGAGATAATAACTAACATATAAACTTTGATCAATTTGATATTTTTCATTTAGTATAAAGTGAGTTCCATCAGAGTAAAACAGTACTGGACCCAATATTAACATGTCCCAGAGATGTTCCTCGTGTGGTCCAGTGGGTGGAATGCAAGCACAGACAACGGGTTGCGGTTATATTTCGGTTTAGGCAAACTCATATACGACCCAATTGGCATTTGTACTTACTCGCACTCGACGGGAACAAGTTTTGTCGGTTGAAATAAAGAGAGGGACGAGGCAAAACAAAAATGAAAAAGTTAGGTTTTTACGTAGGGCTTGTTTAGCGGAACAAATCTATATGATATAGATCTTTTTCAAATAGAGTGGTTTGAAACGAGTGTTTTACAAATAGATTGTTTGGTAGGGGAAAAAATAATTTAAGATAGATGTTTAAGAATCCAATGATTCATGATTTCTCATTAATTTGTCGAGATCTAGACAAATCAGGAGCAAAAGTTTTGTGTCTTAGTCATTCTCAACATTCTGAAGAGGATCAATGGTTCATGTTGCTACTTTTGAGCCCACGGTACTCCACAAATTCAAGTATATGCTTCTCTAATTTTTTACAAATATCTTGAGATCCAAGACAGGTCAACAGCTCGAATCTGAGCCCATAGTCATGTTTGGGATTTAGAATATTTCCAACGGCCTGGATTATTGTTTTAATGGCCCCAAACCCAAAATAAAAACTAGAAAAAGGGTCAGGCTCAAAATCACGTTAAACATGTTCTTTTTGCCATGAGATATCCAACAGCTCACGATGTTTCTCCATCATCTCAAGATATGAACCAAATCAAGGGCAGAGATTTTGTTTCATAGCCGTTTTCAACATTCTGAAGAGGATCAACAACTCAGATCACAATTAGGGACACATAAAGATCTAAAAACTCAAATCAATGGTCCTATGCTTTTGTCACAAATATCTCAAGACCCATGATGGATCAACGATTCAAATTTGAACTTGTAGCCATTTTTTATCTTCTCAAGACGATTAACGGTTCAGATTATTATGTAGGGTCATGAAATAAAAAAAATAAAAAAAGAATGGTGATACCTCCATCACTGCCCAAAATACTGTAGAAGACGTCGTCTTTGTGCTTTAGACATATCCATCTATTTTAATTCTGCCGCCATCCTATACTTTTCGAAATGGACGTCTAACCTCTTTATGATGTTTGAAATGGAGGTCCCAATGTTGGTTACCAAATGGTTTGTTATCCTTTCCAAACAGTTTTAAGACATTAAGATGTCGGAAATAGACTTGCCAAACATGCACTTAGCGGGGGATAGAAAAAGTATAGGGCTAGTGAGAGACAAGTGGGCTACATAGGTTTAATATCGCTGCCTATCAACAATTAATCATTGCACAACCCTCTTTGACTGTGGACATCCCTCTTTGGTAAAATATTTAATTGTAATCATTCAACTATTGGGGCTATGATACAACTTGTTGTGCGTGTGTGTGCGGAAGTGTGAATCATCACGATCGACAATCAATCAAGCCACACGAGAATTAGAAAATCACATGCAGAGATTTTACGTGGTTGGCAAACTCGCCTACGTCTACGGAAAAGAAACTCGATTTTCCTTTGGGTTATGCACTTCGCATATATCATAGGTTACACATTACATCCATATATATATAATGCTTACTTTTTTGGCCCCCAAGAAAGCCGCGATACAATCGCCAAAGTACCCATGACTCTGAACCCACTTGGTCTAGACCTACTTTGCTAACAATCTCCCCCTCTGGGGATTATTAGGGCAAACACAAAATCAGAAGACCTCTCTATTGCAGGAGCTTGGTTTTCTACAACACAAGCTCCAACAATCCGGATCACCAATTTCTTCTCTAGTGACGATGAAGGGAAAGCGACAGAGCTTAGCTCATTTATCTTAATTTGTTGAGCCCGCCTCCTTTTCTGACAATGACCGGAGTCCGGATCCTCCTATCCTCTTCATTTTCAACATAGAGATACCAAACACTTAGTTGTACACAGAGATCCAAAAATAGACAAGAGAGTCAATCTCTTCTTCTCCGACAAGGATGGGAAATCTGACGTCCACCCTTTGTAACCGATTGCCCTCTTCTTCCTACTTAAATCAATTTCAATTGATCTCTCATTTCGGGAACCAAACAGATCCCGGTTGTCAATTGTGCACAGCATTGCTCCAAACCCTAGGAAGCCTTAGGTTGTCATACATTATTGCAAAATCCAACGATCTATAGCGATCTCCAAGGAGCTCCACCTCGCTCTGAACCTGGAAAAATCACACACATATTTTACATGGTTCGACAAACTTACCTACATCTACGGGAAAATAACTCAACTTTCCTTTTTGGTTTTGCACTATGCGTATATGATGGGTTGCACATTACACCCATATATATATATATATATATAATGCTCACTTTCTTGAACCCACTTGGTCTGGACCCACTTGGCTAATATAAACACCAATTAATAATATGTTTATGCATAATGTTTTTTTCTTGTGTGTTAAAACCTCTATTTTAAATTTAGCCGAGAGCTTCCAATGCTAAAGAGGATCTAGGTTATTTTAAATGACGGGGCTTCATTTGGGCTGTGCATTGTATATTTTCATTATGTTGAAGGTATTTAGGGGAGATGTGAAGAGATGGGACGCTTTGTAAGATCTAATTTAGCTATGGGGGCCACCAACAAGGCAAACTTGTTTGAAAAAATTAACCACAAGTCCCTAAGCACAGTCTTCTAAGGCCTCCAGTCCAACAACTTTTTCTTTAATGTCTATAGTACATACAGTTGGAGATATTTTAGTGAAAGGTCTCTAATATGCCACATCATATATTTTCATGACTGATTTGTCCCTATCAACAGTTTGAGCATGAAACTTTGAGTTTTAAGATTTGAAATTTTCCATTCTCCCTCGTTCCTAAGCCTCCGTCTTCTTCTGTCTTCTTCTTCTCTAGGAACACAGAACACAAAACCCTTTTCCGTCTTCTTCTCTAGGAACGAGAGACTTCACGAGAGACCTTTGCAGATCGAAGTCAGCTATCTCCGACTACATCAGCCACGATGGTGAAGGCCCGGCGATGGAAATGCGACCAATCCGGGCCTTCTCCGGCGATGGCTACTGCATAACACAAAAACCCGTTGCTGTCTTTGCCTTTTCTTTTCTTTTCTTTTCTTTCGTGTAAGTCTATCTCTTACACCAGAGAGCTTTGCAGATCGAAGTCGGCTATCTCTGACTACTCCAGCCACGATGACGAAGGCCCGACGATGGAAATGCGACCAGTCTGAGCCTTCTCCGGCGACGGGTTCTTCATAACACAAAAACTTGTTGCTGTCTTTGCCTTTTCTTTTCTTTTTCTTTTTCGTGTAAGTCTATCTCTTGCAATCATAGCAACAAAAATGGGGTCTCTTTCTTGCAAGAAAGCTGTTACTACTTGGAAGAAGTTTTTGTTGTTTCGTTTTCCGGATTGTTTTGTTCTGACCCGTTAGCAGAAGCCTAGCACATAGCAGCAGGTTTCTTCTGAAAAATTTATCTGAGTTTAGAAAATTTATTAGAGTTTCTAAGAAATTCAGATAAATTTGCTAAGAGCACAGATAAATTGCACAGAAACGCTAATAAACTGGACAAAAACTCAGATAAATTTGTTTGAGTTTTTGAAGAATTTATCTAAACTTTTGGAAAATTTATCTTTATCTGAGTTTCTGAAAATTTTATCTAAGTTTTAATAAATTTATTTTTATCTGAGTTTCTGAAAAACTTGTCTAAGTTTCTATTAAATGTATCTAAGTTTCTGATAAATTTACATGAGTTTGTCTGACTTAGACAGAAGAAGATGACCGAGACAATGAAGAAGATGAATCAGAAGAAAAGGAAGGAGGAGGAGGAGGAGAACGAGAAGAAGAAATGCCTAATTTCTCGCTTCCTTCCTTCTTTGACAAGATTCCGGGATTTAATCTCGGATAAGGGATTAAGAGGGGCATCATAGATATTTCAAGTATATAAAACTTAAGAAGGGATCTTTGCCTCTACGAAAATAACTCTTGGACCGTTCGCAATAAAATGTAATGTTGAGAGACGTCCGACCAAACACCTCAACTTGTTTTTTTGGTACAAACAAGGCAACTTGATAGAGATATTAGACAATAGGAACCAAAACAATCCATAGTGCCTTGTGTAGGTGACTAGGTCCCAAGTATAGAATTCATATCTAGCAAACTTGTTTTCTCAATGATTTTGATCGTACATCGTCTTGCATTTGGAGACATTCCAAAACGCCTCAATCAAATCCAAGAATAGAGTTAAACTCTAGGGCCGTTTTGTTCGTGGGGATTCTTAAATCATCAATTCTTGAAATGACCAAATCCTCCGGCACATTTTAGCATTGATGAGTTTAAAAGTCAGAGAATCTCAAAGCGAATTTGAAAAACATTTAAAAAATTCTCATGTAAATTTCATTAATTATTTGGGGTATACTCTACCATAATATTTTTTAATTAATTATGTTATTTTGTGAATTTGTATTTTGATGATTACACAACTGGGTCTATTATTAATCAATCCAAGTACTTTTCATAAACTAATACTTAATCCAGGTATTAATTTTAATTTATTATTCAATTTACATGAGATTTTGTCTCTAATCACCAGGCTTTATGCTAGTATTAGTACAAAAGTATACATCAATGGCACTATAAAACGGCTCTTTACCCGAGTGGTAGGGAGCAACTGTTCCCACTTGCTTACTCAAGGTTTGGAAACCCTGCATACACCACCGCTTTCCGCGTGTGCGGGCTCCCTTTCCATTTGTGTAGGTTTTTTTCTCGTTGTGTAGGTTCCATTCATACGTGAGTGGGCTGTCTTACCCTGTGTATGGGCTCTCTATAGAATCCAACCAGTTGGGTGGTAAAAAAGGCACTCACACGAGAGAAGCCATTACAGCTAACTTCAATTTTCTCTGAAGATGATAGTACCCTTTTGTTTATAAACAAAACAAAACAAAACCAAAAAAAAAAAAATATTGACACCAGAGACTAACCACTAGATTAGTTGGACTATCGCAATGCCACACATGACTACATCAAACGGATTACTGATGTTGACACCCTGCATTATGGTGGCGTTTAATTTTCCCAATCAGTCCACTTCGAGGATTGCAATATTGTCCCCTCTAATGAAGACATTTATTGTTCAACCTTCAAATCAATGGCACATCCCATGAGACGTAAACACCATTCCAATTAAAATGGCTCAGCTCATGAAATACGTATGCATTGAAAAAGCAGGACCCCATCGATGAACTGAGACCCCTTTGAATTTCATTGTGCCGACTATACCAACATACATATGCAGGAATGTGGGCAGGAGAAAATTACCTTTGGTATGAATCCAAGACTTGATTCAGCAAATAATTGAGATAAGAGTATTGTTCCCCTACTTGAAGTTGATATTCCTCTCTCTAGAAAGGTTTAAAATGAGATCTAATTTGGTTTGGTGGTTAATGGTTAATTAGGTACCCCTATCCTCGATGCGAACCCCATTTGGGACTAGCATCAACTATACTAACACAATAATCCTTGCTTAGAAGGGGTATGTCCAACCAATATCTATAGAAAAACTGAATATAAAAATTAAAAAAACTATTGTCGAATTAAAAAAAGAAAATCTCGGAAATAAAGTATGCTTGTTCCATACAAGAAAACCTCATGGCAATACATCCATAAAGCTTACAAAAGGATGCAACTGATGATAGTAAAATACCTTCCAATTATAATTAAAAAAAATATCCATTTCAAAATTTCTCATTAAACTAAATTGTTCAGACCCAATAAGCTATAAGTTAGTCAGGGAAAGAAAACAACAATGGCCATTGGTATAGTAATCCTTTAAAGTTATAATAATGTACAAAAATTAAAGAAATTATCACAAATAAAAACCTCATAAAACCCACTTTTGGGCTTTTTAAATGAGAAAAAGATCAAAAAGTTATTTTTTAGCATTATTGGTTTGAATAAAATATGAAACCGCAGCATAATAGAAAATATGAAATAGAGATAGAAAAAACAAATTTCGGGGAATGGCAGGACGAGAGACACTCAATCTGATCTACATGAGAATTAATGGAAAAGGTGGGTTCACTTGATTTGATTGATACTTAAATCCCTTATATGTGTGTGTGAGAGAGAGATAAATATGTAATATCTGGACTCTCTTAGAAACCTAGAGATCAGTCAAACTAATTGGATTCCAGTCAAAATATAAATCGAATGCAATATTAATAAATATAAATTGGCTATACGGATTGACATATTGATGGTACTAAATAAAGTAAATTGGCAAATCAAGAGAAAAGAAAAGAGAAGGTGTTAGAAGTTACATTAGTAAATGATAAAAAAAAATAAAAATTGCATATGCTTTTTAACAAAACCGACAAAAAGCTACTCTCTCGTGATACTAAATGAAAAAAGCTATAACTTGGACAAAAATAATTGTTTATCGTTTAACACTATTTTTTTTTTTTTGACCCCCTCTTCTCTCATTCACTCTTGATTTAGAAATGAAGTTGAGAAAGTGCATCTTCTGAAGTCATCTCCTCCAACTTCTTATTGCTTGGAAAGAGAGATATTAAACGTAGAAAATAAGGTAGAAAATCCATGGGGACAAAAAAATTGCATACTCACTAGAATGAGCATCCAAAGTTCCCAACACTTTTGTAGCCTTTTGCAGCGGCCTGAGTTAGGCAGCGAGAAGAAATCCAGTTGAACAGAACGCAGCCATGTGGTTGAAAGATGCTAGATGATCTACAACTGCACAGAGACTATCAATGGAGATTCTGTAACAACTCCCCTGCATCTAAATTCAATGTAAACCTAACCTTAAACCTGCGACAACTAACTAGTCAGACAAAAGAGATTTCCAGCGATGAGATCTACAGGCTGGATCACCACAAAGACAGGAACACGAAGGCCTTTTTGGCTCTAGTACCATGTAAAGAAACTGCCAGAGATAAATAACTAAAATAAAAGTCGTGAAGTTTATCCAACAGCCGTTTGGCAATTTACTAAGAATTGTAAAAGTCAAAATAAAACTTCCATTTTTCAGACGAGAAATCACATCAATAGTAATTTAATTCAAAATTTCCTCCCTCCTAAAAAAAAAAAAAAACCTTCTTTCACCCTTAAAAGACAAAAAAGCTCAACTTTTTTTATAAAAAAAAAGTAAAAAAATATTCCAAACCAAACTACTCAAAATAAAACATCATCATATAAGACAAAAAAGCTCAACTTTTTTATAAAAAAAGTAAAAAAATATTTCAAATAAAAAATCTCAAAATAAAATATCATCATAACATCGTTATATTTTATTTTGTCTTGATTTGATGCTTTACTACACTTTATTTTATATGTAAAATTACTAAACAGGCTCTATAGAAATTGACTGTTATTTTTGTAAAAGAAAAAAAAATATAACACCGTCAGCTGTTATTTTTTTAATTTTTCTTGACTAGTTGTATAATCAGAGTTTAAGCCTATTTTTTTTGTAAAAATTGCTTAAATATTTAAAGAGTTTATCAGATTTTCTTAAAAAAAAAAAAACACACATTGTCTTAAACGGTTACAACTCTTAACATGTTTCAGAGTTATGTGGGACACAAACCGCAATACAGGGATGTTCCTTCCGTATTTTGGAATGCAGGTACGGCCAGCACTTTATTACCACAAGGGCCAGGGGAAGAGGATCCCTTGTTTGGTCCAAATAGGAAAACCCTATTTGGACCAATCAGAGGGTGCCACATGGGGGGGGGGATTTTTTTTTATTTTTTTCAAAGGAGAAGATGGGATGTGTTGATTGAACCCTTTCCCACCATGTGGCAACCCTTGCCTGTTTTGACCATACAGGGATCCTCTTCCGGCGGGGCGAGCGGGCTTGCCACCAGTGCATACAGAGTACAGAACTGCAGGCTGCACACTGACGCTTCTGTACGATCTCTAGAGAATTTAAAGGAAACGGACATGGATTATAGAGCATTATTGTTAGGGTTGAAATGGCAGATATCACAGCTTCAAGCCTCACAAGTGGCTCAATTCCACAGAATCTCGTGTCACCGTATAGAAACAACTATGTTCACAGGACGAGTACTTTATTTTCATCACCTAACCTTTCACGTGGGAATAACACAAGTGCACCGACCCTACCCATCTTCATTGTATTTATGTGGTTGTCTTATTAGAAACATAAAAAAAAAAGAGTTCCAAGGGATTGAAGGATTGATACTTAGTAGACCCTCTTCTTCATTTGAAACTTTTAAGTGCACGGACGCTGCCTTTTATGGAATTGCAGCACCCTTATTAAACTCATGAATAGGGTTTATTTGAAAATTCGAAAGGTTTTATATCCTAACAACCATTTTAAGGAGAAAATTGTATATAAATACTAAAACTAATTATAGTGGGCCAAATGTTAAATGAATCACAAGCTATCAATTCAACTTTTCATGAAGAAAAGAAAACTAAATTTAGTTAGCCACGGATTTCAAGTGTGGCCAATCCAATGGTGGTCATTTTAGGGAACATTTGATAATAGGTGAGGAATCTATGAGGAATATGCAAATTTAAGAATTCCTCGTTGTTGCAGGTTTGAGGAATCCTCATTCCTCGTTGAGGATTTATATAATTGATTATTTATTGAGGAATTCCGGTTCGGTATTTATTTAGTCGAGCATTTTATACCAAAATATTAATGTGAAACTAGTGAGAAAAATTGATGTCGCTGCCTAAAATTGCAAAGTCAAGGATTTTCAAGTCCCTTGGGAGAGGGTCAATCATAATGAATGAGAATTTTCACTCGCCCAAATCTTCAAAGATTTACAATTTTCAAATTTGGATGTTTCAAATCCTTGAAAAGACTTGTAAGAAATCCCATAGATGTAGTTGCTAAACATGAGCACAGGAGTTAAAAGTATGTAAAATGTTTGGATTTTTGGAAGGAACCTCAACTCTTTGCATTTAATAAGGACTAGCAAAACAAGCATGACGCACATGGTTAAGGTCCCCTTTCCAATTAACTGCTTTTGACATTTGTTTGATAAACAACTATATATTGTTATCATGTAGTGTGTGGTTATTTTTATTTATATAAAAATGTAGAGGTCAGGGGTTTTAACCTCGCAACCTATGTACTTTTAGCCTTTACCACGGCTGAGGAAAAAAGTCAAAATTAAATGAATAGGTCAAAACTTAATCCCAAACACTTGACTTTGATATATTATAATTCTTCCTTTCTTATTTTCACCTTCAATCCAAAAGACCTGGAGGGGCTTGAGTGGGGCCTGTGGCTTCACCCACAATCAATGGCCAAAGAATATTTCCTTACCCTATGTTTGGGAAGGGGGGAGGGGAGGGGATAAAAAATTTGAGGGAGAAGGAAGATGGAGGGGAGGGAAAATTAATTTTACCTCATCTTATTTGGATAGTAAAAAAGTAGGGGAAAGAAAAGTGAAAAAGTAGTGTTTATTTTGTTTGTGAGGTAGAGAGAAAATTATCAATTCACCCTTATTTTTGCAAAAAGACAAAAAATTATATTTCACAAACAATGGCACTTCAGTAATTTTGTAACAAATCCTCTCTTCCCCTCACATTTTCCCCTCGGTTTTGAGGGGAAAATTTCTAATTGGGCTCCACATGAATTTTCCCCCCCATATTCCCCTCCCCCAATTTCCCTCCCAACTTCCCAAACACCCTCATTGAGGGCACTCTCTCTATTTTCTCCTATATTTTTTCTTCCCCTCATTTTACCCCCTTCCCAAATAGCGATGAGTTTTAGATCAATTAATGGCGGAAGTAAATGGTCACGTTAATTTACATTGAGCTGGATTTTAGCAATTTATGAGGGGCATTAAATTCTCTGCCATATGGAAAGCGCGTTGGATAACTATTGGATAGTTGTAAAGCTATATGCTCTGCTCACTTGGCATACTGGGGGTAGGGGAATTCAGAGGGTGAACACTGCATTTAATAAAAATCCGCCCATGTTGCCATGTCCTTGTGTAGTAGAAATTCTGATAGACTTCACAGTACATTCCATTTGTTGCAACCTACTCTTCTTTTATTAGTTCTGACAGGGAATCTTTGTTTCATGGAAAGGATTTAGCTGAGCCTATTGGGTTGGAAAAACTTGGTGATTTTTTCTCTGGAGCATTTTGGAATTCTCTAAATGCTGAATTGCTCAGGGCTGTTGGCATTTGAAATGTTGGATTTACGAGAATTTTGTATATAAAAAATGTCATTTAGAGTTCAACTTTTTACAAATTTAGGATCAAGGGAATTTAGATTCCTAGTAATAAAGGACCTGCACATGCAGAGGTGTTAGGAATTCCTATCATAAATGCTTGCAACCAAACATGTTTAGGATTGTGTCATTTTAATGGTAGGCATTCTTTCAATTTTGAATTTACCACTTTGATTGCTTTGTGGCAAGGCTCAATTTAATCAAGCCGGTAGTGTTAATACGTGATTCCGTTTTTTTGCTGCCAATACTTTGAGTTGATATGAGAAATCTGCTGAGACAACGCTTTCATAAATAATTCCAGTATAGTAGAGTCAATGCTTTTATGCTGATGGTAGAGGTGGTTTTTCAACCAGGTTTGACATAATAAGCTATAATACATTAATTAGGCTTATATCCCATCATATGTTAGACATGACGATTATTACCATGACGATCATTACCATCATTATCATCATCTTAATTATCAACATCAACGCCATTATCATCACCGCCACAGCCGCTTCCACTCCCTATCTATATCATCTTCGTGATCACTTGATCATCATCATCATCATCATCCTAACCAGGTCACTCTGCTTCATGAAGGGCGAGAGATGGAGAATTTCTGAATAATTCTTAAGTCAATTCTTAGAGATCCTAATCTTAAGTGTTTTTTTTTTTTTTCCAAGGATAGTTGTAGAAAAGAAATTTCCGACTGTTTGGTTCATCGTTGTAAAAGAATTGCTCATAGGTAATTTAGAGTTTTCAAGGACAATACATCTTTTTCAAAAAAGGACAAAACCTTTAGAATTTTTGAAACACTAAAAAACCAGCAGATTACATCGATAATAAAAAATAAATTTTCTTTAAAACAGAGAGAAGCCCATCTCAAAATCAGTTTTGAAGAATGATCCATCTAAAAATCAATTTTGAAGAAGAACCAATATCAAAATTTTTTTTAAGAAGAACTCATCTCTAAATCAGTTTTTGAAGAAAAGCATGAGGAAGAAAGGTGAAAAGAAGGGAGTTTTAAGTGTTCTGAAATTTGGGTTTTCTCTTAGGTAGAGGGAGATTCATGAAAAGGGTACTTCTAAATTGATAATTTTAATAAGTTTCTAAAAGACATTTTAGATTAAAAAAAAAATCCCCATCCTAAAATTCAACATGCAGCATGCCACTTTGGACTTCCTCTCTTAATATAGCTGTCTCATTTAATGTCATGAGTTAAGACATCTGGTCCATTCATTCAACCAGATGGGCCACACGTCTCACTCGAGATTTATGAGGCTTAGGATCAGTCACAAAGTCACCTCAGAGACATTTGAATATAGGGTTAGGGTGATTCTCATGGCCATGTGCATACAATATCTGATACTCTTCTAGAGATAGAATGCGATTATCCATTTGCCAGCTTATACGTGGTCTCTAAATGTGAGTTTCCATCACCTGAGGCAGTGACTTTCCAAGTGGGTGAGTCTTCCAATAAGGATGTTCCACATCATCCATCTTTTTTGTTTCTTTAAATTGGAAAAGAAAAACAGTTTCTTTTGTAATCATATTCTGGCTGATGTTGAATGCAACAGTGGTGGCTCTGACTTGGATGGCTCAGATTTGTGGTATTTACTTCATTCCAAATTATCCAGATGTGGGTCCCTTGGTTAATGCCGGAAAGGCTAAATGGCTTGACCATCTTGTGAGAAGGCCAACAATTGAGTAGTGAGGATTCTTCCAACTCAATGGCTCATTGGCCATTGGCATAGGATCCATATTTGGAAGGGCTGTGCATGGAAATGATAGTAAGATGCACATGAAAGGGCTAGGCTATAGAGGTACATTTGTTTGTATGGAATTGATTAGAATGATTAAAAAGATGAGTGGTGAAGGATATAAAAAAGAGATATAAATGAGACCTTCACATTCTAAGGATTTGAATTTGTTGGGCGATGGCTTGGTATTAATTTGTTTTATCTCCCTCCTTTCATTTTCTGTCAGAGGGAAGATATAATTTCTGGTCATCTTGCATATATACCTTTGTTCCTTAAATTTTACCGGTCATACAATTCAGGGTGTTAAAATTCACATGTATCTGATTACATGAGACAAACGGGCCCTAAGAATTGGGCCCACAATCTGGAGGGTGCGGATTGAAAAACATGCAAATGGCTAAACTCTGGTACTAGTGGCACCCAGAGAATTGGAGTACTAGATTTATGTAAACATATTACCCAAACAAAATATGGTTTTAACAAGTTTGCTCAAGTTGCCAAAAGAGATTCTATCTCATAAAACAAAAAGTATATTACAATCATCCATAGGTAAGAGGTTTGAAAGTGATAATTCAAAGAAAGAATTGGCGGAACAAGATGGATTACGTGAAAGACCATCTCCAATTAATTTATGCCAGTATACTACATACATGACACGGAAAATTACAATCCAAACCCATGAACTAATGAAAAGAAACTTGGAAACCACAACTATCAGAGATTTGAAAGAACCTTCACCACAAGAAATGGAACATGGGTGAAGGGTCCCTCTCATCTCACGTGCTTTCTGTTCTATGACAAACAAATAAACCTGTTAGAACAGATGCTACACTATACATAAGCCATTACTCAAAACACACGAGTAATATACATGCATAGACAATGACACCTAACCTTGGCATCTAATAATTCTTTGCTTGTTTTTGTTCCATCCTCAAACAGAGAACTCGGTGAAATCACAATAGAGCAAAAGTAGTTGTATTGCAGAACCAAAATAAAACCACAATAAAAGATTATTTGAAAATAGGTTGTACCTGTTGATTTTTTTTTCTTGCATTCCTTTTTTGGGGATCTGCACAATGACAGAGAAGTGTGTGTCTCATAGTTCATATGGGTTGAGGGGATGACCACTCGGTACTGCTCCAACCGTGCATTCATGGTCTCCATTAATGATATCCCCGCTGTGAGCTGCTTGCTTTTAATATATATATACAGCTAAGCTGTATACGCGCAGTTTGTCTCCAAATTCCATATATCCAAGGAAAAGAGAGACAAGCAACAAGAGCTAAAGGCTGCTTAGTGTTTGAGTTTGTTTTGGTTTTGTTCTTATTTTCTGTAGGGTATTAGATGGAAAATCTGTTACTCAAGATACTGCTCTGTCTCATCATAGTAAAATCCATACAAGGTAGTTGTTGTTTCTTGTAATGTTTGTCTTGAAGGGTTCTTTGTTTCTCTTGTTGTTGGATCTATAATCAAGTTTTCTTTGGCTATTTTGTAGAAATGGTTCAAGATCTCTCTCTCTCTGTGGAAATGATTGAATTCTTTTTCTTTTTTCGACATGATTTTGATCCATTTAAAAATATAAAGGAAATATGATCTTAGTCCTCTTTTCATAATCATTTTGTAATCTTTTTCCTTTCTACAAGAAAAGTTAGAAGGTTTTGTAGGAATCTAGAGCCTCAAACAGGAAGAGTATATATTGGTGGCAATACCCTTTCACCAGATAATTTTTAAAGAATGAAACCATAATTGACAAAGTGCATGTTTTTTCCCCATTTCCTTTCTGGGGAAGAGTTATTGTTCATGAAAACCAAACAATGACAAAGCAATTGCAAAAAAAAAACTTGAAATGGGTCAGAAAAGGGTCCTACTCATTTTCCTTTCTCACATACTTTCATTCATTATAATCACTTGAAGCAAGGTATTTCTTCAATTCAAATCCCTATTTCATCAAAATCATGTAATTAGTGAAGTAAATCATGTTTTGGGTTATGACTATTGGCCCTTGTTCATGTGAAATGCAGGAAAGGATTTTTCAAAATTCAACAACCCCTTCCTCGAAAGGGCAAGCTCTTTCCTTGGTAAAGAGAGATATGACTACATAATTGTGGGAGGTGGAACAGCTGGATGTCCCTTGGCTGCTACCCTGTCCCAAAACTTCAGTGTTCTGTTGCTAGAGAGAGGTGGATCCCCCTATGGGAACTTCAACGTTTCTCACATGCAAAACTTCCACATCTCTCTGGCTGACGCTTCTCCTAGCTCGGCTAACCAAGCTTTCATTTCCACCGATGGGGTCATAAACGCAAGGGCAAGGGTCTTGGGCGGTGGCACCTGCATAAATGCTGGCTTCTATACAAGGGCCAGCCCAAGGTTTGTTAGCTTCTGTTTCTCCAGTTTTAGTTGACAGACAACTTAGATTTCATCTATAAACGTCTCTCTTCTTTTTAATCCTTGATGGTTGTTGATGCAAAATATCTGCTGTTCAATTTTGTGGGGGAGGGATTGTGAGAGGTGAGGAATTTCAAGAATACTTGGTGTGAATATCAAAATGGGTTCACGAATTTTTTGCAAGGTAATGGGTTGGGCTGAGGCTCAAATGGGTCCGGCATAAATGGTTCCAGGTGGATTGATCCCGGATAATTCGGGTAAGGCCCTTTAGGGGCAGTTTGATTTTATGGAAGACTACAAAGCATTGAAGATTTATAATTCATTTTAAATCTGAGAACCCTATTTCAATTTTCATTGAGATTAAGATGGTAATTAGAAAACAAAAATGATGACACAAAACAGATGGGAAGAAGGGTGAAAAAAAGAAGGGATATAAAAGATTTGAGGAGAGGAACAAGAGATGAGAATGAGAATATGAATCTAAAAACATAGAAATTTATGGCTAGACGAGTTCTATTGAGGGATTATTAAAGGGGTGAAGTTCGAATAATAACGTGAGGGGTTACTGATATACATTAGGTAGAAATGCTGATGGGAACTTGACTTTCCTATCATTTGAATAACCAAGGTCATGGCGGAGGTATTCATTTCTCATCTTCGTGTGATTCATTTTTCATCAATGAGGAGGTTATTCAAGTCAGTTTTGTATATTGACCTTGGATCTTCAATTTTAAACACTTACGACATGAATTCCCATGTATTCTATGCAAACAAACAAGCTTAAATCGAGAAGTTCCAACGGTTTTGATTTGATTTTTTTTAAAAATTTAGTGGCCATATATTTTTTTTAAATAAAGAAATGAATAAAAAATGATTTGAGGAAGAAATTCTTTTTATTCATATCCATTGAAAATTACTTTGCTCGTAAACGATTTTCTATGAAAAGACAGGTATTCATATAGGTTATAACTTATAAGGCATTTAATTGATTTTACAATATAAGTTTACATGAATACAAATGGGCCTTTTAAAGTGACAGGTAAAAGAGGTCCATTACCATCCCAAAGGATACTGTAAATAGGATGGATTCAGGTGGAATCCCAACTCCTAACCAGTCCTTGCCCAATTGTTATGGGTCAGGCCCTGAAAATAATCAGGTATTGGGGTTGTCTATTGACACTGCCAGCCTTCAGTGGAGGTATCCTGTTCAAAAAATCAGGTTTTATGGGCCTGGACTCAGTCCATTGGTAGTGTCTACTGGGCCTTTTGTGGTCTCATCTTCCTCCCTAGTATTTCATGCATAAACCTGCATGTTAACGGACAAACTAAGTATATACATAGGGATTCCTGTTGTTTCCTTACAGTTATGTCCAGAAGGCGGGATGGGACGGAGAATTGGTGAACGAGTCATACCCATGGATCGAAAAGCAGATTGTTCACTGGCCCAAGCTCAATCCATGGCAGCAAGCATTCAAAGATGGACTTCTTGAAGCTGGTGTTTCGCCTTTCAATGGCTACACATATGATCACTTGTATGGGACCAAGGTGGGAGGCACAATTTTCAATGAAACCGGGCACCGGAGTACTGCAGCCGATTTGCTAGCAGCAGGGAACCCCAACAATCTAAGGGTGTTGATTCATGCCAGGGTTCAGAAGATTATTTTTGATAAAAGTGGTGAGCAAATCCAATCCATGTCAAGCTTAAACTCTTTATTGTTTTTGGGCAGCCCAGCCAAGGGGCTTGGGACCCATGAGAGCACCCGTATACAATAGAAAAGAGCCTACACACATGGGAAGATAGTCAAGGGGTATACCCACGGTTCAATCCCTGGGTAGCTGAATGAAATACAAGGTCGCTATCTAACCGTGCAACCTCGGGTTCTGCATGGTAGATTAAAACTTAATAGAGAGATTTTAACTACCTCTGTTAGTCATGTACATATTGGATGGACCTGGGATCCACCACTCTCTCAATCTGCGAACATGTATGAGTGGGTCCCAAATCTCAAATAAGGGTCGCACTCTTCACCACTGACTGCCTATAAATTTGTTACATTTATTACAACAGCTAGCTACGCAGGGATTTATTTTTTCAGACTATGGTATTTAAAGAAATCAGATGGACATTCACTGCTAGATTTACATTGAATTTCATGGAAATCTGGTAGTTGTACAAATTATACCCATTGGGAAATGGGAATGCAGATAGCAGTTTTGAGAGTTTGAGAGAATAATGGTGCTGGCGGATTCATGTTTGTTTGAATGTTCACAAATTTTCTTCTGGGTTGGTTCCTAGCAATTCCAGAATTTGGGATTCTTGGAATAGGACTTTTTTTTTTTTTTTTTTTTTTTTTTTTTTTTTTTTTTTATGGTGGGCCTCTCCTAAAATGTGTTTGGTAACACTTGTAAGTTGGGAAATTTATGTCTGGACTTTAACGTGGTGCCTACCATACACATATTTTCCATAGATGAGGCCCAATATTCAGGTCCCACCGTGGACCCTAAAAACCTTTTAGGAAAGGTCCACTATTTAACTCATACACACACATCATCATGGGCGGGACCCAGCGTACGCTTTCATGGCAATTTCACAAATTCCAGGAAAGGTGGAATTCCGGCCAGAAGCTCTTTTAACTTTACTGTTTACATATAAAAATATATTAATATAGTAGTTTTGAATGTATATCTTGTATAATATGAGTAAGTTTTATACATATCATTCAGGTATTGGGGTATTCGAGTATGGACCCAGCTGGACCTAGACCTAGACCTGGTCCAAAGAGAGGGTTCAATTTTTTTTTTTTTTTGGGTCTGATCCTGCCATTAACTGGGTAATCAAAGGTTCATTGACATCCCTGACTTACATGTACCATATTTGCAGGGACAAGGCCAAAGGCAACAGGAGTCATTTTCAAGGATGAGACCGGAAAGGATCACTATGCGTTTCTATCAAGGAGATCAAAGAGTGAAGTGATACTGACTTCAGGTGCTATAGGAAGCCCACATCTGCTGATGCTCAGTGGGATTGGGCCCAAAGAAGAACTTGATAACAAGAACATTGAGGTGGTACTTTATAATGAATTCGTTGGGAGGGAGATGTCGGACAACCCGATGAACTCCATCTTCGTACCCACAAAGCGAGTCCTCGAACAGTCGTTGATCCAGATCGTCGGAATTACCAAGATGGGATCCTACATTGAGGCAAGCAATGGTTTCGGCCAGTCCTCAGATAGCATTCATTGCCACCATGGCATCATGTCAGCTGAGGTTTGCCTATCACTCACCACTAATGCACGTCCATTTCATACATAAATATTGTGACATTGATGGGCCCAGATCAACCCGCTTATTGGTCATGGGCCGTCATTGGCTTTAGGCCCATGGAATTAGTCCTATATTAACAGCCTGTCCATGATCAAGTTCACCAACATTTACTATTTTGGACCTGGTTCTGTCCTGTTTACAGATGTAACAATCTAGGCGTGGGCCTGATTTGAGGCCCACTAACTCCAGTAACTGTAAGGAATGATCCTACACCTAAGATACACATTGAAAATCAGTGTGTTAATCCATCACCAATATTTTCAGTTCATATAACTGTTGCACTGTTTCTTGGTTACCCATTTCACATGACCCTTTGGTGGGTTTGTTGCAATCATTTGATTGGTACAGACCTTAGAGATGGCCTACCAATTGGACAGTAGCGATTTTTTTTTTTTTATACCATCAGATCTATCGATGAATGATTTGCATGTATTGTATTGAACAAATAGATTGGACAGTTATCAACAATGCCTCCAAAGGAAAGGACTCTGGAAGCAGCCCAAGCCTATCAGAGAACAAAGGGAGACCTACCACATGAGGCCTTTATGGGTGGATTCATATTGGAGAAGATCACTGGCCCTCTCTCGACGGGACACATCAGTCTGATCACCACCAATGTGGACGACAACCCGTCGATCACCTTCAACTATTTCAGCCACCCAGAAGATCTCCGGCGGTGCGTTCATGGCATGCGGATAGCCGAGAGGATCGCCAAGTCTAGGCCCTTTGCTGATCTCACCGACGATGGTGAGTACAGTATGGAAAGGCTACTTAACTTGAGTGTCAAGGCTAATGTGAACCTCATACCCAAGCACACCAATGACACTGCATCCTTGGAGCAATTCTGCAAAGATACTGTGGTCACCATCTGGCACTATCATGGGGGATGCCACGTCGGAAAGGTGGTGGACCCCAACTACCGAGTCCTCGGTGTCAATGCCCTCCGAGTCATTGACGGGTCGACCTTTGTCGACTCGCCAGGTGCTAATCCTCAGGCCACAGTCCTGATGCTTGGAAGGTAAGTGTAATATTTTTTAGCTTTGCACTTTGGGAGAGCTTGTTTACCACAAAGAGCGTATAAATTTTAGAATTAAGCTGGCCCTGGTTATAACACTAACAGATTCACTTTGAATTTTGATCTTATATGCAGGTACATGGGTGTAAAAATATTAAGAGAGAGATTAGGAAGAGAAGCTGGGATATGAGGGAGATCACCACCAACTCATCCAGCTTATGTTGTGTAGTAGAATGATTTCTTTCGAGCTATTCTATTGTTTCTATTTTTAAGGACTTATCTCAATGAATAAGAAAGCAAAATAAGAGTTGAGGAAAAAATGAGATAAAGCTCACCTATAGTGTATAGAGCAGTCATTAGTTAAAAAAAATATTGTTTAAATCTAGATGGCAATGTAATTTAGATTTCACCCCATCTATTTCTTATGTCTTTTTAAGTGTAAACAGTCGGCCATAGCGGTTTATTTATGTTAAGCAAATTAATTTGCACGCAATGTTGGTTCATTTCTCAATCAAACTTGGTTGGTTGGTGTAATTTCTCGGTCAGTACAGATGAGTCACGAATGGCATTGCAGAGCATCTATTGGCTCGAAGAGATTTAATTAGATCTAAGGGATGGGGTGATCTGGATCTTAAAAGAAAAACCCATGTAAATCAAGGGAAGTAATCAACATAATTAAGAGTTATAATGTTGTTACTCAGAAAGAGATGCTATATGAGAAGGTATATATTAAATTAGTTAAAGAGCATGGAAAATACATTTATTTGAACTTGAAGTTGAAATTCATGACCCAATTGTATTCACGCTGCCTAATTAATTCCTAAACCAATTGTAAGTAATTGGGTTCATAAGTAAATTAGAGTTCATGTTTTTGGCATAAATAATTAAGCTACCTTAGTGAAGAGCAATTTCTACATGAAAAATCAAAAAATAAAAAAAAATTCCTTTTTCCCATTACCATCCTTTTTTCTTTTTTTTTTGAATGGTAACAAAAGATTATGAAATGGTTATGAAAAGGTTTTGATGTGACTAAGAGAACATGAATTATAATGATTATCAAATGATCTTAGACTCTAGTTTTAGATTTTTAAATGTTAATAACTATAATAAGTCCAATAGTGGCTACTATTCATATCATCGTCAATTTTCTTTTCTTTGCTAATGAAGGGTTTCTAAACCTTTGGTTTTGACTAATCCCTCCAGGCTTAGAGAAAAGTTAAGTAAAATCCTTATAGTCCCTAGGTGGTAGTACAAGTGAACTCAACCTTCAATTTCTAAAGAGGGAAAAACCGGAGGTTGATACCAAGACCTCTACTCCGAAAGAGAGAAAAACCGTGGTCCTAACCACTCGGCTAACCCCTTCGGGGTTTATTGTCAAATTAGGACCACCATAAGTTAGGTGCATTGGATAGAATTGAATTGATCATAAGTGGGTTCTTGAAAAACGAAAGAAGAATGAACCAAAAAAACAAGCCTTTTGGACAATTTACTTAAAAGCGAAAGCTATTTCGTTATTTACCTTAGCCTAAACTTCCAGTGCATAGTTTCTTCAATCATCACGGTAGAACATACTAGAAATGATGAGAACCACTGTAGGTGCAGTGCACAGAAATTCTGAGATGATGAGAACCGCTGTAGGTCCAATGGTACCCACATCACTAACATAGGCACGTACAGAATTGAGAACTTGTAAGAAAAAGAGCGGCTCCTGACCTTATCATCCCACATAATGGCAATGGAGACTGGAGAAAGGAATCAAATAATGCATGGATTGGATTTTCAACTCATTACTCATCATGACTTCCTTAAATGGGAAAACCTATATTCTCCATTTTAATTCCATTCCTACTTTCATATGTACTTTTGACTTAAAAAGAGGGGTAAGAGGTATAATGATGGGACTAATCCAGCATACAAAAGTATACAAGTGCCAATTTAGGGAGACCTTTTAAACTTATGATCCACTTTGGTATGTGACTAGTTTAAGTACATCTCTTTAACCAATGGCCCACATTGGTAATCCAATCCAATCTCTTTATACATGATGATTGATATCATACACTATTCTCTCTGTCTCTCTGAGGAGAGACAAAGTAGAAGACCAGAGAATCCAATGCCCCCACCCCCCCTGCTCGGATATTTCTAGAAACCTATTTAAAGATTCTATAAATAACACTATACACGTCCTAAATCTCCTTGACTTTGAAATTAGTTTTAGAAAACACAACTTCAGTGGCTGTCTTGTACCATTTTCAGAGATTTAAAGAACAAAATACCCCTTAAAGTTTTGAGTCCCGTCTTAACACACACAGAAAACTTTGATCCAAATTCCTTCTTAGCAATTATTGTGGCCCATTTTTACAATAATTTGTAGTCAGATGTGGCTTATCATAGTGTGTTTGAGGGATTTGGGGCGTTAATGGTGTGTTTGGTTGGACTTTTCAAAAGCCAAAAGATTCTTTTAAAATGTCTTCCTAAAAGTATTTTATTGTGCTCACCACGACAATGATGGAGGGGCATATGGCTTTAAATGGTCTTCTTGTGAACTAGTTGTTTGTGAAACATAGGAACCATTTCATCAAAGAAGGTACCATTTTAAGTGTTTAGAAATTGTGCAGACTTATCCTTTAGATAAAACCAATAGAGTGCCGGGTTTTGTGTGATCAAATGGGAAGGCCCTTGATGAAACCAAAACTTGTAAATAACCGAAACCATTAAATAAGAGCCCTTATTTTTAACCATGATTCGTAGTCACAATTCTCTTGCAGTGCAAAAAATGATGTCTGTCCTTCAATAATTGGTATACATGAAGGGCCAGGTGCACCTAAGAAGGAGCATACCTTGAGTAGATGTTTGACTTGGTCTCGCGATGATGGGTCTTGGACTTGTCCTTTGGCCTTTCTCTTCTATAATTTTAAGTTGATCTTTGTCTCTCCAATCTCTACATCTATTGTTGATCCAATGCCAAGGGGATCCATGATTGTCTATAAACAATATTTTACTAAGATTGCCCAAGCAATGGTTCCACCACTGGTTAAGCCTAGGCATAAGCCCAGGCTCTGGTGACATTATAATCTTATATCATAGATTACCAGTTTGAGGCTCTTTAAGAGACTTATCTGTGATGTTAGGGATGTTGGGTCGATCAAAGGCTGACACTAAAGGTTGGAATGGACCAAAACTCATCAGGAGTCCAGGACACTGCATATAAAAATAGCAATTTCAGGTCTTACCTTTTTTTTTTTTTGGGTAATTTCAGGTCTTACTTTGGTAGACCCAAAAGCCAATAGTTTTAGGTTGGATTCAACTCAGCCAGGTAGCATACGGTTTTGTGCCAACCCAAAAAAAGGAACCGAATTGACAAAATGGGGTTGCTCGGTTGGCAACTCCATGTCACCACTCACCCGAGTGTGCCACTCTTCCTCCATTTATGGGCTCCTCTTTTTACTTGTGTGGACTCCTCTTTCTACATGTGTGGGCTTTCTTCGTACTTGTATGGGCTCTCTTGAGTCCCATGTGCTGGGAAAAAAAATAGAATTCTAGAAATATGATGTCCCAAAATCGACAAGGGTAAAACTCTTTGACTCAAACCCAACCTAACCCAAACTCGACCCATCCCACTACAACTTATTTTTAATACATACCCAACTTTGAACAAAAAAAAAGTCAGATCACGTTTTTACTTCAACCTCAGGTCTGACCTGAACCCAAAAATGCTCCACCCAGATTTGGCGTATCTGGCTGGGCCAGTGGAGTTCAGGTTGTGCCCACTCCAAGTTGCACCTCTAGTCATGTCTGGTTCCATCCGCAAGGGCCGAAGACAGAATGGATCAGGATACTATGGCGATGGGCCACACTTAAGGCCCAAACGAACACTATCGAGTCAGTATGGTTTAGAGCTTAAATTAGGACCCAGATTCAAATACTTAATCAAATGTAATCATGTTTAGTACAGGTCCTGGTGGACCATACCCATTTCTGGCCATGTATTAAATGGGTATCTTCATCATCTTATTGAAGTGTGGGTCCTGATATTCTCTAGGGTATTATGATTGGTGTCATCAAATCATTGTCCTCGTTTCAGTCAATTGAGATTGAAATATGTATGCCTTGTTCTCTTCTACTTTATAATCAATGAAGCTTGTCCAATGCATGGATCTTCAAATTGTTCATGCAGGGACATTTGCCTAGCTGGTGCCTCGCCTCTTCTTTCAATGATGCTGAATGCTTATAGGGTGGGACCCACAATATAGATGCCATCCAGTAAGATTTTTAGGTTGGCTAATTCATTGGGTTATGGACAAAACCGGGTTCCTTTACAATGTAAGTTTGATTAGAAAAAGGACTGCCAAGATCATTTTTCAAGAATTCTATTGTGAATTGAACTGGCATTGGTCGCTCGAGCGAACATATATTCGCTCGAGCGAACCCCTCACAGAAGATCCCTCGCTCAAGCCACATTTATCTTTCGCTTGAGCCATCCTCCAGAAACAAGGCGGTATGATCATCGCTCGAGCGAAGTCAAAAACCACTTGAGCGAACCGCTCACAGAACGTTCATCGCTTAAGCTTCTCTTTCTATTCGCTTGAGCCACCTTTCAAATCTAAAGCCAGAACACAGTTCGCTCGAGCGAACCTGAGACAGAACTTCCTTCGCTCGACCCTAGGTTTATGTTCGCTCGAGCTAGCAACTGAAGTTCGAAGTTGCAAAGACAGAAGCATGGTTGCCTGAGCGAACCTCCCGATTGCTCGAGCGAGCATGGGCACAAAAATAGAAACTTGCCCAGAATTTCTCTCCTGAATTGTCTTAAGGTGCCATGCTGATTCCTAATGAAACTACAACACTTGAGGCACAATATCAGGCCTATATAAAGCCTTTATCTCTCTATTCAACTTCACCCATCTATCAAGATCAAACCCTAGAGAGAACTTGAGAGATTCATCTTCCCCTAAGGTCATCATCTGAAGTGCTGAAGATCCAAGCTTTGGTTATGCTCCATTCTACTCCTCTGAAATAAAGACTCCTTGAAGACGGCTTCGAGGCGTTTGATTCAAGTATGGTGAAGGTACACAGCGAGTAGTTGGCAAGATAGCGCAGTCCTTAGGTTGAATTAGCAATTGAGAAAGGGTTGTGAGTTTTCTTATAACTTTCAAGTTATAGTGCTTGGTTGTCTGTTGGCCTAGACGATAAGGCCCGTGGTTTTTTTACAAGTAGGGTTTTCCACGTATAAATCTCGTGTCATTCTCTTTGTGTGGATTGCTTGATTTTAGTCGGATCTAGGATTAATCACTAGTTTAATCACGGTTATTGAAATCTAGTAGAAATCGGTTGGTTGGGACCCGAGCCTGTGTTAAGGCCGTATTTTTCAATTGGTATCAGAGCAAGTTGCACTAATTTACTGTGTGATCTTTTTACTGATCTCTAATTGACTTCAATAGACAAGGAACGTCTACTAATAAGCACCCTCTATTAGATGGAACCAATTATCCTTACTGGAAAGTAAGAATGATTGCTTTTCTTAAGGCAATAGACAATCAGGTCTGGGATACTGTTGTGGAGGGATATTCTGATCCCATTGTGATTGTTGATGGACAAACTATCAAAAAACCCAGAGCACAATGGACTGCTGATGAGAAGACCAAGTCCAATTGTAACAACAAAGCCATCAATGCTTTTTACAATGGAATTACTATTGCAGAATTCTATAAAATCTCTGCTTGTTCGACTGCTAAGGCAGCAAGGGATTTACTTCAGACTGTCCATGAGGGAACAGACACAGTCAAACAAACTAAACTCCGGAATTTGACCACCTCTTTTGAGACAATTCGAATGAAGGAATCTGAAACCTTTGATGAGTTCAATACGAAGTTGAGCAAAATTGTAAACTCATCTTTTAATCTGGGAGAACCCATACCTCAATCCAAAATCGTAAAGAAAATCTTGAGGTCTCTCCTAGAACGTTTTCGTCCTAAAGTGGTTGCCATTGAGGAGCATCAGGATCTTAATTCTTTAACTGTGGAAGAATTGGTTAGAAATCTACGAACCTTCGAGTCGAATCACTGTCAAGCCAAGAAAGGGAAGGACATAGATTTTGTGTCCTCTAATTCAGTAGATGATTCTAAAAACAGTGATTCGAGTAGTGATGATGCACAATTTGAAGCCTATTTTGCTAGAAAGTTCAAAAAGATGTGGAATAAGAAAAATGCTTTTCCTAAGAAAAAGGCTTTCTCTAAGAAGGATTCCACGAATCCTAAAGCTGGTTCAAAAGGGAAGTTTGTGCCCAAAACTGTACGGGATAAAGCTAAGGGTACAACTAAGCCAATTCAGTACTCTGAATGTCAAGGATTTGGACATACTACTGCCAAGTGTGCCAATTGGAAACAAAAAAACAAAGGTAAAGCGCTGAATGTTGCTTGGGATGAGGAATCAGATGATGACACTTCTGAACCCGATTCACCAACTAGTGAGTCAGGGAAGTTTGTTGCTTTTATGGCACTTTCTAATGCTTTAACTGTGTAGGAATCTAAGTCTGAAGACCACTTGGATATTAATGAGTTTTTTGATGAAGAACAGGCTGATGAAGACTATCAGAAACTCCTACAAGAATCTGTTAGAATGTCGAAGATCAGTGAGAAAAGAGCATTGAAAATAAATGCACTGGACGAAAAGAATTCATCATTGTAAGCAGCATTGACTGACTCTCAATTTAAGGTAAGGCAGCTAGAAGATCAACGTGCCATTTTTTCTAATAAATTGATCATTGCAGGTCAAGAGAATGATCGTCTGCTGTAGTAGTCTCAAAAGACTGAAGTTGAGTTGGTCAACTTGCGAAAAGAGTTACTATCTTGCACATCTGAAAAGAAAAACTGTGCTGGAAAGTTGAAAATAGCCCTTGCAGAACTGGATTCAGCTAAGGCTTCCATCAATCGAATGAATTCAAGATCCATGAAGCTTACTGAAATTTTGGGGAGTCAAAAGTCTGCATCCTCAAAAACAGGTATCAGTTATGTTCAAGGGGCATCGTCATCAAAAGACAATGGTAAGTCAATTTTTGTCCAATAACCTACAATGACTGCTATGCTTCAAATTCTTCCTAATGCTACACACCTGACTCCTAGTCAAAAGTTAAAAAGACAGGTGCCAAAACCCGACTTCATTCTGTCACTTCTGTGGGATTAAAGGGCACATAAGACCACACTGTAACAAGATGAGAAATTTTCAAAGAAATCAGCAGAGGAAGCATTATGTGACTCCTCAATAGGTTAAGATTAAAACCATCTGGGTTCGTAAAGCTGATTTATGCTATCAAGTGGTCTTCACTGCATTAAGTGTTCAAGAATTGGATGTATGGTACCTAAATAGTGGTTGTTCTAGGCACATGACTGGGAACAAAGCTCTCTTCACCCAACTTGAAGACTATAATGGTGGAAGTGTTCGATTTGGAGATGGAGGTAAGGCAAAGGTGATTGGGAAAGGTACAGTCTACATTGCAGGTATGACTAGGTTTAAAGATGTTTACTTTGTTGATGGACTTAAAACAAATCTACTAAGTATAAGTCAACTTTGTGATAACAGTCATGAGGTTCATTTTTCTACTAATGAGTGCATAATCGTTGACAAAAAGGGGAAAACGATGCTTTATGGTAAACGAAATCCTGACAATTGCTATGTGGTGTCCACGGATGATGATATGTCTTGTAATTCTGCTGTAATAAGTAACATTGATTTATGTCATCAAAGGCTGGGCCACATCAGTCACAATGATCTAGAAAAATTGTCAAAACTTAAACTTGTTCGTGGGCTGCCCAAACTTCAAAAGGCCCCGAATGGTGTTTGTGGTCGATGTCAGGCTGGAAAACAAATAAGAGCTCCTTATAAGAAAGTTGATTCTCTTACCACTAAGAGACCCTTAGAGCTCTTACACATGGATCTCATGGGACCCACAAAGTTTGAAAGCATCGGCGGTAAAAAGTACATTTTCTTAACTGTTGATGATTTTTTAAGATTGACTTGGGTAAGATTTTTGCCTGATAAATCAGAAACATTTACTGTTTTTAATCATTTGTGGTCTCTTCTTATTGCAGATAAAGGACAGAAATTTGGAGGAATTTCACGAATTCGCTCTGATCATGGAACAGAATTTTGGAATTCTGATTTTTCTTCCTTTTGCTCTCTTCATGGCATTAAACATGATTTTTCTGCACCTAAAACTCCACAGCAAAATGGAGTGGTTGAACGCAAAAATCGAGTGGTTCAAGAGATGGCACTGGTTATGTTACATAGCAAAAATATTCCCCAACGCTTTTGGACTAAAGCTGTTAATACTGCTATCTATGTTATTAACCGTATCTATCTCCGTCCCGGCACTAAAACCACCCCATATGAAATATGGACAGGAGTTAAGCCAAACATCAAGTATTTCAGAACTTTTGGTAGTAAATGTTACATTCTGTGGGACCGCGAACACTTAACCAAATTTAACTCCAGAAGTGACGAAGGAATTTTCCTTGGTTACTCCTTGACGAGCAAAGTCTATAGAGTTTTTCATCTAAAGAATTTTGTAGTCATGGAGTCCATAAATGTGGTAGTTGATGATGCAGGAAAATCTGTTTATCTTTCTGATGATGAAGAAGGTAAGACTTTCTCTCCTTCCTCTGTGCAGGTCCCGGATAAAACCCTGGAAAGTCAATCAGATCCTGAATCTGAAACTGAGAAGAAAACTCTTGTAAAAGGAGGCAATGCTGATCAACATATAGGATCATCAGAATCACTTGTGCCTGAAATGATTCGTCAATTTGAAGAAAGGAGTGCCTCAAAAAGCTTAGCATCAGATTCAATGTTACAACAAGATGCTTCATCACCAGTACCTCACCCTCGATCTCAGAAAGCACAAGTTCCGAGAGATCATAAAAATACTGTTATTGGATCAATCACAGCTCTGTTGAAAACTAGAACTCAGGTACGTGATGAGGTAAGTCATGTTTGCTACGTTTTTGTAATTGAACCGAAGAATGTTAATGATGCTTTATGTGATGATAGTTGGATAAATGCCATACATGAGGAACTTGCTCAATTTGAAAGAAACCGTGTTTGGAAGCTTGTTCCTAGACCCTATCACACAAATGTCATCGGCACTAAATGGATCTTTAAAAACAAAACCGATGAGTTTGGTCAAGTGATTAGGAACAAAGCACGTCTAGTTGCTCAGGGGTACACCCAAGTTGAGGGTATAGATTTTGATGAAACTTTTACCCCTGTAGCTAAACTTGAGTCAATCAGATTATTGCTTGCCATTGCTTGCTTTGTGAATATTAAATTGTTCCAAATGGATGTGAAAAGTGCGTTTTTGAATAGTTTTTTAAATGAGAAAGTTTATGTTGAACAACCAAAAGGATTTCAAGATCCTCATTTTCCAAATCATGTTTTTAAATTGCAAAAAGCTCTTTATGATTTGAAACAAGCACCTAGAGCATGGTATGAAAGATTGACAGTGTTTCTAGTTGAGCATGGTTTTCAAAGAGGAAGTGTTGACAAGACCTTCTTCATTCTACAAGATAAGAAGAATATCCTTATTGCACAGGTCTATGTCGACGATATTGTTTTCGGTTCAACTTCTTAATCTCTATCTGATAAATTTACTAAGAAGATGTCTAGCGAATTTGAGATGAGCATGGTGGGGAACTTTCGTTCTTCTTAGGCTTACAAATCAAGCAAACTGTGTCTGAAATTTTTGTATCACAACCGAAGTATGCTCGAGAATTACTTAAGAAATTTGGAATGATGTCCTCAAAACACTCAAGGACCCCTATGAGTACAACTGTCAAACTCAGTCTTGATAGTGCTGGAAAAGACTACAATGAGACTCTCTACAGAAGTATGATGTCTTCTCTATCTCACTGCCAGTCGTCTTGATATTTCATTTAGTGTGGGTGTTTGCGCGAGATATCAGTCTAAATCCAAGGAATCGCATGTTAGTGCAGTAAAAAGAATTTTGAAGTACGTCGGTGGTACAGTTGATTATGGAATTTGGATGTCCAAAGATACAAATACTGCCATTGTTGGTTTTTTAGATGTTGATTGGGCTGGATGTGTAGATGACCAGAAAAGTACCTCCGATGGCTGTTTCTTTGTTGGAAACAATTTGGTGGCATGGCACAGTAAAAAGTAGACTTCAACATCTCCATCGACTGCTAAAGTGGAGTATATTGCTGCAAGAAGTTGTTGTACACAGCTTCTTTGGATAAAACAAATGATACAGGATTATGGTATTAAGTAGGATACAATGACTGTGTTTTGTAATAATTAGAGAGCAATCGATATTTTCAGAAATCCGGTACAAGACTCTATGACAAAACATATAAACATTAGGTATCATTTCATTCGTGATTTAGTAGAACAGAAAATCATATTATTGCATCACATTCCTACTGAAAATTAGCTAGTGGATATTTTCACAAAACCATTGGATGCAATGCGCTTTGAATCCCTATGCAAATCACTAGGGATTTCTCTCATTCCCTAAACTCCATTTATTTTCGTTTATTTAGTTGCACATGCACTTTTTCACATGACCAATTTTTTTTCATATGCACTGCACTGATCATTCTTGATTTTCACACGTTACTCTCATCCCTTTTTCTTTAAGATGTGTCACAATCGTCATCTTGAACCGGAGGATCGGGGCTACCTAAGAATGTGTGTGACAGCTACCACTTGATTAGTGATTTTCATTTGGAGAAGGCTACCATATTCATTAGTGTGAAAGTCACCTATGATGGTTCGTGTCTCTGTCTTTCTTGTGCAAAATATATATAAAAAAAATGGAGCTTGTCACAAAAAGTGACTTGGCAAAGAAATTGAAAATCACAAATTGTGATATCGAAAAAAAAAAGGGGCATCATATACGAGAAAAAAATGGATTATCTAACTTGTTTTTGATGTGTATGCTCCCTATGCTATAACGAAGTTCTTTTCGAGAAGATTTAGGGGGAGTTGTGCACACACAAGTTTTCGTTTATTTTTAGTTTTTTTTTTCTTTTTTGTCATTTTTGGTCATACTATTCACACATTCATTGTACAATTAACTTTAGGAAAATTTTCACTTCTTACTGTGTTTCATGAAGTGTTTTGACCAATTCATAGACGTTTGTGGTTTTTCGCGCGCTGCATTTAATGAGTTTGAACTTCAAGGAGTTCGCTCGAGCGAACCTTTCATTTGCTCAAGCGAACTAGTCCAATGACTGCACCGCCAGCAGTTTTCTCCCTCTCCTCACGCTGTCTCTTCATTCCTCTTCCTTCTTCGTTCTCTGCTTCGTTTCTCTGCGTTTTTCTTCTTCTCTGTTTTTCGTTTGAGACTGCTTCTTCTTTTTGTGGATTTCTCCCTATTTGCATCTTCTGATCGCCGCTCTTCAGGTATTTGAACCTTTTGTTTCCATTTTGTGTTTCTTTTGATTCATTTTTCATTTTCATCAGATTTAGGGCAGATTTAGGGCTTTGTTTTTTTTTCCATCTTCTTTTGCTCTTCGATGTTCCTTTTTCTACATAATCATTCTCATGCATGTTTATGCATCATTTACCATTTTTTCTCTCTCTTGGATTAAGGAATAGAAATTGTACTTTGATATCTTTGTCATCTTTGTTAAATGGAATGGTGGTATGCATTTGATTGACAGAATTTTCTTTGTGGAATGGAAACAAATGGTAGTGTGCATTTCTTTATGATTCTTTCCTTAGAATGGATTGCGGAAGACATATTCTTTTGGAGATGTATGAAGTATGTGAATTCTATGGATGTTCTGTGGATGATGGAAGGACTATGGAAGTTGGTAATAGGTTGCATTGTGGAGTTGGGTGGTGTTACCCATTTTTTTGCAGGATTCAGTTGTGAATTTGGATGTAGGAGGATGAGATTATGTGGATTTGTGAGATGGGTGGTGATACCCATTGTTTTTCACTGCAAGTGTTTTGATTTTCTTGACTGTGAGCAGTCGTTTCATGACGTATTTGACATGGTTTTGTTTCAAATGATCATATCAGACTCCTCTCATGGCTCCGAAAAAGCGATCTCATGCCGAGTCTTCGTCATCACAGTCTACCTTTGACCGCAATTGGTTCCCTTCTCTAGCCAAAGCCACACAATTCTTTGACCAATTTCAATCTAGATGTGTGGAATCTGAAAGAGAGGTAGCTAAGGAACTACACGATAAGTTCATTTTCAGGAGTCTAGCTACCCGCAATTGGTTCTCTTTGGTTACTTTCAACTCTAAGTAAATTTATGTGGACTGGGTTCCGGAATTCTAAAACAACTTGGAGATAGAAGAATCAGGAGCTGTCAAGACATTTGTGCGAGGAAAAAGTCTTACAATTTCTGTGGATGACATTACCGAATTCATCGATATCCCCGTGGTCAAGAACCTGGATTATCCCATCCTCGAAAATGCTCAAATTGACTATGATGAAGTGGGCACCACCATTTGTGGAGTTCCCACTTCTTGGCCGTGTGGACTTATCTCTCATGGGAATTTGACTGCAAAGTACTAGTTTCTCAATCTGTTTGTTTGTCACAATTTGGAGCCAAGGGGTCACACTTCTGATGTTGCCTAAAAGAACGATTTTCTACTGTATTGCATTGGGGCAGGTAAACGGTTTAACATTCCTCAAGTCATCCTGAATGCAATGGTCAGGACTTTAAGTGCTAAGAAGAATTCAATACTTCCTTTTGGTGTCCTGATTTCTGAGTTTTTCGCTTTCAAGGAGGTTCCGAAAAAGAACAATGACGTAACACAGAAAATTCGGAATCCAATCAATACTCGCACTCTCACTCTATCTACTTCTCATGTCCAACCTGCTCCTCAAGGTGATGAAGCTCATGAGGACATGCCTGCACCTGCTACACAGGTTCAAGGGGAGCAACCGGCACCAAATGATAGGATTGATCAGTTGGCAGCACAGATGCAGGGTTTGGCTGCACATGTTGACGAGAGATTTGATGTTGTTGGTGCGAGATTTGATACCATTGATGGTACACTTGCAGCCATTTTGGCTCGTTTGGGACCTCCTCAATGATTAGATGTTTTTCTCTATCTCTGCACTCTTATTATCTTTTGTTGATTGCTGCTTACATGTCTTGACCTTGTTTTCATTTGTTTGTCTTAAACTTGATATTACTGAGGTCTTGGGAATGTTTATGATATCTTTTGCGCTTGGTTTCTTATTCATTTGATGGTTTCTTGTTATGATATATGTTTCTGAAGTGTACTACCTGTTTTGTCAATTCTTGTGCAAAAAGGGGGAGTAAAAAGCATACCTTTGTCTATTATTCTATTTCAACTTCTATGATGGTTGCATTTGATCTTGTTTTTTGGCTTAAAAGTGGTTTTAGGTTGACAGGTTAAGTCCGGCTTAGTCTTGTTTAGTCTTAGCCCATTTTAGATGGATTTGGGTAGAATTTTTGTGTAACTAGGAGTTTTGTCCGTGAATTACTAAAGAGGGAGATTGTAAGATTTTTAGGTTGGCTAATTCATTTGGTTATGGACAAAACCGGGTTCCTTTACAATGTAAGTTTGATTAGAAAAAGGACTGCCAAGATCGTTTTTCAAGAATTCTATTGTGAACTGAACTGGCAATGGTCGCTCAAATGAACATATATTCACTCAAGTGAACCCCTCACAAAAGATCCCTTGCTCAAGCCATATTTATCTTTCGCTCGAGCCATTCTCCAGAAAGAAGGCAGTGTAATCATTGCTCGAGTGAAGTCAAAGACCACTCGAATGAACCGCTCACAAAACGTTCATCGCTCAAGCTTCTCTTTCTATTCGCTCGAGCCACCTTTCAAATCTAAAGCCAGAACATAGCTCGCTCGAGCGATGTTATTGATCGTTCGAGCGAACCCGAGACAAAACTTCTTTTGCTCGACCCTAGGTTTATGTTCGCTTGAACCAGCAACTAAAGTTCGAAATTGCAAAGACAGAAACATGGTAGCTTGAGCAAACCTCCTGATCACTCGAGCGAACATGGGCGCAAAAATAAAAACTTGCCCAGAATTTCTCTCCTGAATTGTCTTAAGGTGCCATGCTGATTCCTAATGAAACTACAGCACTTGAGGCACAATTCTAAGCCTATATAAAGCCTTTATCTCTCTATTCAACTTCACCTCTCTATCAAGATCAAACCTTAGAAAGAACTTGAGAGATTCATCTTCCCCCAAGGCCATCATCTGAAGTGCTGAAGATCCAAGCTTTGGTTATGCTCCATTCTACTCCTCTGAAGTAGAGACTCATTGAAGACGGCTTCGAGGCGTTTGATTCAAGTACGGTGAAGGTGTACGGTGAGTACTCGGCAAGATCGCGCAGTCCTTAGGTTGAGTTAGCAACTGGGAGAGAGTTATGAGTTTTCTTGTAACTTTAAAGTTATAGTGCTTGGTTGTCTGTTGGCATAGACGATAAGGCCAGTGGTTTTTTCCCGAGTAGGGCCTTCCACGTATAAATCATGTGTCCTTCTCTTTGTATGGATTGCTTGATTTTAATCAGATTTAGGATTAATTACTAGTTTAATCACTGTTATTGAAATCTAGTAGAGATCGGTTGGTTGAAACCCGAGCCTGTGTTAAGGCCGAATTTTTCACATTTCTTAGACAATCGTAACATTTTGATAGATTTTTTTTTGAATTGTCCTTTTTCATATTTCTTCCTTTTTAAAGGTTAAAACAGTGCTAGTTAGATGATGACATTATTCATTGGGCATTACCACTTGGGGCATTCAATTGTCAACGCTCAATTCCAACCATACTTCTAAAACTTGTTAATTTTGAGATCACCCTGGTTAGGATTTTTTGAGTGTTGGCTAATCATGGGTTGGACAAAACTTTAGGTTCATTGAGTTGTATTTTCTTATTTATTTTAGAGTGGACCATAGCTGTGTCCCTAGGAAGATCTACAAAGAAGACATACAAAAAGAGCAATTTTTCGGGGACTGGGACTGTCCGCTCAAGCACAGATTGTCCAATGAGCACACCACTCGAGTGCAAGCTTCATGGAAAGGACTAATTTCTATTTTATAGAATTCTTTCCCGATTGTGCTAGGACTTTCCTGCTTGTGTTCTATTGCAACCCTAATTCCTAAGCACGTCCCTAAGCCTGTTTAAAGGACTAATCGGCTACCTTATTGAGATACCTCTCTCATTGTTCTGACTTAGACACCATAATTGAGAGAAATTTCCTCTATAGATTCATTTGAAGAGTTGTGTTGCAAGAGTTCATCTAGAGAGTCGTTTCTTTTACGTCCATTGTAGAAGATCATCTACTTTTATAGAAGATCTGAGGAGTCAAGCGGGTTTGAATCCCTTGCAATCAATGTGAAGTCATTGAGGCGTGAAGCTACACAAGAGGTTACTGTAGTCCTTAGGTAGTGACTATCCAGAGAGGCATCTGTGAGTGTCTTGTAATTGTGAGATTTATAAAGTTGGATTGTTGATCAAATTTAGATCCATTGTGTTTCACTCAGTTTGGTTTTTCCACGTTATATTTAATGTCCCTGGTGGTCTGTGTTTTTTATTTTATTTCCGCTGCATGTTATATTGTTTTTGCACATATTAAGCTGTTAAGCTGACCAATTTAGAGATCTTCTAAAACCTTCAACCTGACTCAGGTACAGTCAACTCAACTTAACTGGCCCCAAGTCACATATTGATCAAGTTTGACAGGGTACAACCAATTACTTGTCATGCTTGCCCTATTACTCAAATTGGTAACCTTCCGAGTCTGTGTCAAGTTTCTAAGTTTTCAAACGACAATCCCAGTTTAAATAAGTGAGACAGTTTCAATAAGACCAGCCCAACTGAATCAGTCCAATCCTATACGAGCAATCAAATTGTGTTGTGGCGAAGCATAAAAACCTACGATCAACTGAATTATGATGCATAGACACACACAAGCAATCACGCATATGAACACAGAAACTGTTATTTGTTTGGCTCAATTGAATAAATAATAAATAAACTGGGCCCCTGTATTGCCCATGTTCTACTGTGATTAGAAGTAGGTCTATTATCATAGGTCTACTGTGATTAGAAGTAGTGTTTGGGTGTAACTGGGTATTGGGCTGATATTATAAATAGAGGCTTAGGGTCTCTATGATGTACACCTTCTTCTGATAATAAACTGAGTTCTCCCGTCTTTCCCGTGGACGTAGGCCAAAAGCCGAACCACGTAAATTTCCGTATTCTTGTGTGTGATTGATCTCTTTCCATAGGCCCTAGATCACAACAGAAACATTTACTTTTGTTAGCCAAGCGCGCCTATATCCACTGAAAGAGAGCTCTTTGACTATTGATTTTCTTAATTCAAAAGATTAGGGTTATAGATAGAGCATAACATGTACCTTCATATAAAGACCAAAATACTCTCAAACCTAGCCACAAACAAGGTCAAACCCAACGGTTAAATACATGACATGTACTGACAATCTAAATGGGTTGACCAGATTAGTCATCATATGAAATGAGTCAAATAAGTTTCAACAGGTCCAACTGGGTTCCACCAAAAAGGAAGCAAAAAAAACTGCAACTGGGTATTTGATTCTTCATGCTATTGGATACCGAGTCAAGTTCCTTAGTTTTTTATTCATAGCCCTAGCCTGGACCATTGAGTGCACTTACCCAGAAGAATACAATGGACCATTAGCATATTCCCGACATCTTGATCCATCATCCATGCACTCTACGAACCTCCATCATCTGCCTTTCTTGGAGAGAGAGAGAGAGAGTGAGATGTGGTTACTTTTAACGTGGACGAATTTGGCTAGTCAACAGCAACAAAGGGTGGACAGAAACGAGAGATGTAGTAACTTTTAACGTGGACCAATTTGGCTAGTCAACAACAGCAACAAAGGGTGGACAATAACGATGGTTGTTTTCGTGCCTCCTCTTCTCTACATTCCTTGTGTCATATGTCAACCGGCACTCCAAAAAAACACTTCAAAATGCCTCCTTTACAACCCCACAGGACAACCCACATCCCTCTCTCTCTCTGCACAAGAGAAATAAGACAAGGTGTGAGTTCAGAGAATGGGTTAGGTTGGTAGTGCATTTGTCCCACCAACCTCGTGATAGCTGCCTCGACATCCCACCATGCATCTTTATCTTTCCCCATGACACCCACATTAAAATTATCAACCATTTTCTTATTAAGAAAGGCAGCGCTGCTTTGTGAGCCTCATTATCCATTTAGAAGGTGGCAACTCATCACAGTCAATGTCGCCCACATTCCTATCAATCAAAACCTTCCGAGTTTTAAGCTTTGTAACAAATTCACATCTAATGGGGGCCATCAAAAGTTCAATTTGGTCCAAGTCGGGGGTCAAGTACATCTAGAACAGATTTTTACTAGTGCTGTGGATGAATCGGTAAAGGTTGACAGACAGTGGGAAACGCACACTAGGGAATCCTCCCGACCAGAGTCCTTGTCAAGACAAGGTTGACAATATAAAACAAAAGGCAAACAGCTGTCAGCTACAGAGAATCTCTTGTATTTCGATCTTCGCATTCAAAGATGTTGCCGTATAATCTATCTTTTGATGTGTATTTTCTCTTCAAGATGATTTTGTTTTTCATTGTTATCATTGGGTTTTTTTATTATCTATTTGGGGTCATATTTTAGATGTGTCAAAAGATTTACATTTGCCGTCAACTTGTTGTAAATCTCTTTCTTTTATGTAGACTTGTGGGATTAGCAGGGGAAAAATTGATTGAATTTATTAGAGATGGCGGAGCTTACCTAGCCCATATTTCTATAATTAGAAAAGATGGAAAGATAAATAATGGTGTCATTCGTTTATTTGAAGTGGAGACTCACTTGTAGGTACTTTGTGATCAAGCATGTTGATAAATTAAACCAACTATGACCTATGAAGCATGATGTTGGCCAATAGCATATGCACAAAATGGGTAGAAGAGATGAGACTATTTAAATAATGTATGATAAAACAAGAAAAGGCAAAATAAAAAAATGAGCGCATTCATAAGCATTTAAGAGAGACTCTTGGTTTCTGCCAAAAAAAGTGAGACTCATTGAGATATTTTGGACATGTCCAATACAGGCCAACTTAGCAACAATAAGAATAAGATTTTTTACGTGGGCTGAAGATCTCCTAGAAAAAAGGGATAGACTGAAGATGACATGTATGAAAGGAATGAGAATGGATATGAGGAAGTACAACCTATCATTCAGAATTGACTGAAATGACAAAATGAGATTCATATACATGGCTAACATAAAAATGATTTATTTGGGATCACTTTGTGACTCTCATATCTTTATTGAATCATGTAGAAGGTGATGCGATCCACAAGTACATAATTGGCCTTGTCTTTTCTTGTTATTTCATTCAAAGTTTCATGAGTGTTTTCGGTTCGATGTGAGAGGCGCCACCGTCAGGTCCATTTTTGCCCATGTTTTAAAATTACTAGATTTGCCTATATTACAATTCTAGTTGTAGAATTTAATCAAACTAGCCATCAACTCTACATAATGCAACTCTATGAAAACTAGAACTTTCCAAGTCCATAATCGTACTATCTCATATAATACAACTACTAATATAATCAACCAAGCTGGCTTACCTTTCTAACAAATATAACATCTAACTCAACCCAACATCTAGGAAAAGTCTTAAGTATATAGTTGCCAAATTCTGGCCCCAATCCACAATATTGAACCTTCAATTCATCGTATCCTATTGGCTGGCTTGAATTTAATTGGGCCCCACAACGTTCCTGCGGCCTTGGTTTGTGGTCAAATCTGTTCATAGAGGTAAAATATCAATCTAATTTAAAATGTCAATCCAACTGTTGACATCCACCCTATAATACCTAGAAGTGATAGGACTAATATTGAATCCAATTATCGGTCTATGCCACCTGAATATGCATGCAACTCATTAAAGTTTTAGCACTTGCAGGATCATAATTGATAAACTTGAGGACCCAGGAAATCATGCCTAAGTGGAGACCATCTGGCAAATCCACAATCAGACATTCATATCTCCTCACCCCTTTTTTCTTGCCTCATATTCCGCTCTTCTTGCATAGACATTGGATCCTAGGAATAACTCAATCTAAATCCTTTAAAAAAGAATTCCATCCACTATAATTATCCAAACTATGGCTCACAGTGTGGGTTAAATAGAAATCCCAAATCACAATAAAATCATTTGTCTAATTAAGATATCAGACTTTTTGCTATTAAAAGAACACAATTTTAGGCCCATTCAAGTCTTTCTAAACCAAGCATAAATAACTCAATCTATATCTAGGTAAGGGTCAATTTGTTGGATGTTCTGAGTTATGTACTAGTGGTTCCATGCGTTTTGACCGGTATTCCACGTTGAGTGTATTTTTTGGCATCCAAGATAAAGGGGCCGGGACCCAAAAAAGCCAACTCACATGGAAAGAGGAAGCCCACACCTTGGGAAGGAGAGCCCACACAGGAAAGAGTGGCATTTCCAAATGATCGGGTAAGATGCAAGGTTGCCAGCCAATTGAACAACCCATTATTCTCCACATTGAGTTAGTGTTGATAAAGTATGAATAAAAACATCTAAAAATATGTACTTCCAGTTATATATAATTCAAATGAATTACACAAGTTTCCCTACCAACAAGCAAAACCCTACTATTTTAAACATAATTATATAATAAAAGACAGCAGGTGAATTCTTTAGCGGATGACACGTAGCGCGTCCTCAAGCTTTTTGCAATGCCACATTCCGGAATTGCCCTTCTCAACTAATCTCACCAAACCACTATTCTCTAATTTTCCTACATAATAGGATCTGAATTCTTTACTTTTCCTACATAATAGCCTTGCACATATCGGTTGTGTATAAGCCCAAAAAAGGGCGGGCCCTCCAAGGTTCTTCTTCCGTTACCGGTTCCAAGTTTCTTCTAACTGATTCTAGAGATTCTTCAAATTGTTCGCCCAATGCTGCAAATACAAGAAAATGTGAATATTTGAGACAATCAAGTTGAGAGGATTGTCCACTGTTGCTAATCAAAAAATCCACGTCAGAGATGGCGGTTAGTGGAACGACTGTCAATGGTTCAAAGCCATACTCAGTACGATGATTCATTTAACACTGTGAACAACAGAACTCCCCCACTTACTTAGATACCCAATCATAGCCATAAAATCTCAAAGTTTTCACCTAATTTTAAGTTTAAAATAAAACCGATTTCTTTTTCCAAATTTCCTCTCATTATCCCATCTGTGTGAGCTTACTATATATATTTATTTTCTACTTCTGACATCAAACAATGTGACAATTATTAAACAAGTGGAAATTTGAAATTTAGTATTTTTTTTTTACATTGAAACGAATGTGTGTTTATCTTTTCATTGATTCTGTATAATTGATGCATGAATATCTGCTTTAAATATGAGTTTTATTAGATCAATTCTGAAATTATTTTATGCTGTGTGAAGTATAAGTTTATTGCTTGCAACAATTGGTTCTTTATCTTGATAATGACTCAGGCATTCAGCTATCAAATCTATAGTCACCATTTTCATTGCAACAATTACTATGTGTCTACATTCCATTGCCATTTCTTTAGTAAATTTAGATAAGATCATCTTCAGTTTGTAGTCAGGTTTCATTTTAGTACTGTACTTTTCGTTTCTGTTTTGCGTTTGGTAAGGCTACAAATGGGTCGGGTTTTACAGGCTCCAATTACATTTAAACAGTACCAGACTTAGATCCAAATTTTAGGATTCCTGTGCCTAGACCTAACATTATTTAATTGGGTCACGGTCCAACAATCTTCAATTTAAAAAATAAATAATTTTTATTAATCATTTAAATTTGTTTTAGCCCTTCTTTGATTCCAAATTGAAAATTTTCCCCACATTATCCAGTGATATTTTAGTTTGAAATGCAACTTAGGTTTCACCATGATCAGCAATCTCCCCTCTCTCTGCGTCACAAGTGCACGAGGTAAACATTAGTTGGAGAGAAAATAATAGCATGATTCAAATGATGGAGTTTTTAAAACTTTATTTCCATCTTTTTTATTAACTGACTCTTCATGCCATAATACTTTTATATGTTTCCTTCTTCATAAATATCCTACACCTTTTCCATTATCCAGCTACAAAATAATGTCCATTTTGGTTATTTAATCCTTAAAATAATTGCTTTTAAATTATTTATTTTGACTATGATTGTGCAATGAATCATATGTTAATAGTCATTTACATTTCATTTAAATGAAATGAACACTACAATTTAAAATTTTAATAACTCTTTAAACAAGGCCCGCATTGGGCGTGGGCCCTCAAGCGCTAGTCCAGTCAATATAAATGCCCTAACCGCTTTGTGAATCCGCCACGTTGCATTTTTATTTTGAAAAGTATGTTTTAGGAAAATAATAGAAATTGGAACAACTGAAAATCTCCTTTTGTTAAAGGATGTTTAGAGTGTTTGAAATGTAATTAAAAATAAAATATAAAGTCTACATATATAGGAGAAATGATCCAGCATTACTGCCATATTGCTATTTTGAGTGCAACTAAATCTTCTTCCTTAATCTATGTGGTGTTCACCTTTTCTTGATCATATTTGCCCATATGACCCATATCTCTTTTGATAGGAACTCGCCCATTTTACACCCATAGAAGTTCTATAGGGATCGAACATGTGGGAAAAAAATACATATTTATTTCTTCCACATATGATCAATCAAATGATGTATATCACTCGAGCAAAGATTTATCCAATAGCCATAAATAGTGAAACATGATACAAAAGTAAGCCCCCACACATGTTAAATGAGGTTTTAATTGAGGTCAGTACCACAAAGACAGCAACATCGGATCATTTTTCTATATATAATTTCCGAAATCTTCAGACGAGAGCCACGTCTCATAGTTTCTATCAGAGGTAGCAATTTTAGCTCATATATGTTTTCTATGTTTCTGTCCATTAGATACTACACATTTTAATGGTGACTACAGTGTGAGGGCAAAAAATGTTACGTGCCGAAACTGTTACGGGACCAAAGATTTTAATAGCCCATTGGCCAACGCCAATCCATTAAATTTCCATGAAAATGTTGACCATTTATAGAAGAAAAGAGAATGTTAAATTCTCTACTAATATCTTGAGGTTTTGGTACAAATGGTTAGCTAAAGATATTTAAGATCGTATCAAAGCCAACCAGTCGCAAGTTCAAATCTCAGGAGTTGGCGCGAATACGTACATTTTTCATGCCATATTTTAATATGTGAGACCACCCCAAATATCAAGTTTAACTCCAACCCCATGCCCCTAACCCTTTCATCTGTGGCCCACAAGTTTGTCAATCCTTAGGATCAGTGACGATTAGGGGGTCCTATTTATGCATTATTTAGATGGGTTACTAGTTGGGCTCCACCAATAGTTCTCACAAAAGCACGTTGAGAACTAGTTCTTATCTGAATATTTTCAATATATATATATATATTTATTTATATATAGGGAAATATTTAAGTGAAAACTAGTTCTCACCTGTTATATGAGAACTTTTTTTCGGGACCCAACTAGCAACCCATCCAAACCTAACAACCAATAGGAAACCCCCTGATAGTCACTAATCCCAATGATTGGCACACATCTGAACGGACTGAACCGTTGGATCGAGGGTTGAATATTTTTTTGAATATGAAGCCATTAAACTTGTGGGCCATATTGGATGAAGGGTTTAGGGGTATGGGTTTGGAGTCAAACTTGACACTTGGAGATCTTTCCCCCCCCCCCCCACCCCCCCACCCCCCCCCCCCCCCCCCCCCCCGCGGGGGTCTCATCCTCAAATGGGGCCCACAATTGGGCTACACAAAAAAAGTTCTCAAATAATATGTGAGAACAATTTCCACTTTAATATTACCCTTATATATATACTCACACGCACAAAAGGAAACGCACATAACGAAGAAAATAAATTCTCAAGTTCAGATTAGATGAGAAAAAAAAATGAAGAGAAGAAACTAAGAAGAGAAAAAAGTAAGACACTTCAGATCATCTGAATCCAAACAAGTACTACATGTTGGAATAAATCACAGCACTTCCATGTGTGTCCTCTCGCCACATCACTGTCACCGACCACTGATCTCAACGACATCCATATCCTGTATAATATTTATTGCTAGCGTCATATCTTCATAATTCATAGAATTCTACTCACTAAAGAATCCAATGTGATTCACACCATTACAATCTTTAACACATGCTTACATTTCATATTTTCCAAAATAGTAGTGAAGTCAAAGAAGAAGACAAATCTCATTTTTCCCCATTGAGAATTTCGTCTCAACCCTTGTAAAAGGCATCCCCAAACAGTTTTGAACCATATATATAGATTTATCCATATAGAAAGAACAAAAGACAATTTTACGTTTGCTTGCTAATAAGAATCATGGAATGATTACAAACATTCCTCACACTTGCACCTAGTTTCTTGTTCATTTCACTGTGGTTCTTCTTTGACTTGTGAGAAAGATTTTAAAAATTGTATGATAACAGCGAAAAACAAATGGTACTCTTGTTTAAGATCACCAAATAAGCAGCAACTCATTACCAAGTCATGATTAACACTATTAAAATGTTTCCCTGTGGATACTCCTTACATTATTCCTTAACAAGAGTACTTGTAATGGGGGTGTGCCTGTCATTCATATCATTAAACCATCAGAGCAAAGAAACAGCTCAAGCAAGACAACAACAAACAAGCAAGAATGTTCATAGAAAAATACAAAACAGCCATAAGAATATCAACCTTATGATAGGGATCTATCATAAATAAAGATATGAATATAGCTCAGCCTCCCTTTGGGAAGAGAAAAAAAACAACAGAAGAACCAAGAGAGAAGGCCACCAGCCTTTTGTTCTCTTTTCGTCTGTATCACTACAAAAGATGATAGTGGAGAAGTGCACAAAAGCATGTAAATGAACACCGAAATCGTTGATTTTTCTATGGAAATGAAAAACCCAATTGCATACCACCTTTAGCCTTGCCAGGGCTTTTGATTTTGAGTCTGTTCATAAGAGGGTGAACTCATGCAAGGGTCAAGTGCAGCCATGTTGAGAATATCCCTGTGAGAGAAGGCTCTAAGGCCTAAAAAATCTCTTGTCAGCCCATCATTTTCTCCGTTTCCACCTTCTTCATTTCTATGATGGCCTTTTGTGGGGTTTTCACCAGGATTTCCTTCCCTCTTAGAACCGAACAATCCTCCAAAAGTTTCATCAAAAGAACCTTCAAAGCCTCCACCTGAAGAAAGAGAACTCATCATGTTTTGGAGTAGAGAAGGAGAAGCAGAAGAAGTTGAAGAAGCATGGTCCACAAGGATAGCTTTATTCCCAAAAGTGGTCAGGCCATGCACAAAGCTGCTTTCCATCTCTTCCCTGGAGGACTGGCCCAGGACAAAACCAGTTGTGGCAGCAGCACTAGCAGTGGCATTTGCAGACATGTGACCCTGATGGGGTCTGAACATAGAGGAAGGTTTGCTCATGGTAGCACCCATTTGGGCTGCTTTTTGCAGCAAGGCAGTGGCAGACATATGTGGAGAGGCTGTAGGCTGGAATGGAGAAGGAAGAGAAGGGTTTTCACTTGGAATTGGAGCTTGGGGATGTGGGAATTCATGCTCTAATCTTGTAGAGAAGATTGATGAAGGCAAGTCAAGTTGGTTTAGATGTGTGGGTGCTTGGCTTTGTGGGCCTGGCCCATCACCTACCATGGATAGCCAGGGTGGCATCTCTTGTCTCATATTGAAATGATGTTGCTCCTGTTGTTGTTCTCTTTTCATTGACAGTCCTTGCAGATCATGGGCATTGATGTTGTTGCCATGGCTGTTGTTGTCTGTGGGATCCAAGAGGTGGAATTGGGCCTGCAGGTTTATGTTTGAGGAATGCCCAAGGGCTGTGGACGTGCCTGGCTGAGAGGACAGAAGTGGATTGGTTAGAGGGTTTGCTGAGATTGATCTTGCACTCTCTTCTGCCAACGCATCACAGAAAGCTCTGTGAGTGATAAAACTATCCCTCCTGCAAAAGGAAGCAAAGACAAAAGCATTTCAGAGAGAAACAATACCAAAAGGTCTTTACAACACTCCAAAAGGGAAAATAAAGCAAAGCAATGCCATTGAGAAACCCTTTTGTTCCCATTACCATATCCATCTCTATCTCATTCCCTTTCTATTTCTATACCTCCCCCATGCATAAAGCAGCAGCTCTAAATGATTAAAATGCTTACTGTAGATAGATACATTCCCTTGAAACTTGAAAGAATTTAATGCCTGATTTATGCCTACTACATTTATTGAACTGCTGGATACCCACTTCACCTCAATCTACTTCAATGTGTGTGTGTATTTATTTATTATTATTTTATTTTTTTTGGATATTTGGGTTTGGATTGGTTTCCATACCTTGAGAAGAGGGTTCCACAGTCACATCTATACTCCCTAGTGCCACAGATTTTTGAGTGGGCTTTCCAATCCGATTGAACTGCATAGCGCTTAGAACACTTGTCACATTTCCACTTCTTCTCTCCATGCTTTCTACAGAAGTGTTTCTTGATGCCTGTGAGGTCTCCAAGGGCCCTTGAAGGTTCATGGTGGACGCATGTAGGCTCAGGGCAGATGTAGACCCTCTTCTTCACCTCCTTGCTTGTTCTCTGCTTCAGCTTCCATGGAAGATTGTGGCCTCTCCTATGCAGCTGAAGGTTCTGATCTCTTTGGAACCCCTTGTTACAGATCTCACACACAAACCTGTTAGTTGCCATGAGAGTCTTGGGGGACAAAGCTATCACTTCAGCATCTGGGTCTGATAAAAAATATAAGAAAAAACCAACAAAAACCATAGATCCAAGTGAAATAGATTGCAGAGATGAGAAAAAACAAGAAAAACCCAAGTCAGAAAGGATTGGAAAGAAACCTGGATTGCCTGGAAGGTTTCTCTTTTTCTTCACCGTGGTGGTAGGATTTGGAGAAGCAACGGACTGTTGATATATGTTGCCAGAAGAGGCACTTGCTTCACCAGATGCAGAGGTCAAATTGGACATGTTCTCATCCACAACTTGGTGTCGTTGAATTGTTGAACCTTTCATCATCAGATATGGGATTCTTTGAGTTCAATGAGAGATAATTTAGGGTTTGGATGAATACCCATATAGAAACTGTAAGATCAGGAAATGGGTAGGAAAGGCATGAATAGGAGGGTTTGGTGATTTGCTTGCAAGAGCACAAGGGAAGGTGAACTCAAGCACTTGTAGCCCTCACAGATCTGTTCTTCCATCAGTTATAGCAGGGATCCATGTGATGATAGGACAAGAGAAAATCATCATTCCACGCTCCCCAAGCATTTGTATAAGAATAAGAAAGAAAAAAAAAAATAATAGCAATAGTAACACAATGATGATAATGATAGAAATTGGCACCACAGTCACCTTCTCCTGTAATTCTTCCTGCACTCTGCAACAAAACCCACCTCCCTTCAAAACTCCTTATGATGATTCCAGTGCTCTTTTGCTTCAAAACCCACAAGAAAATAAAATAAAATAAAACCCACCTTTCTAGATATACAAACACAACTGCACCAGACCTCTCTGCAGCTCATCTAAAGCCTCTTGCTAATTGAAAGATGACCCATCAGTGTCCACACAAAAAATAAGCATACTAAAAGGACCCATCACTTGTATAAGATTATAAACGAGAGAGAGAGAGAGAGAGAGAGAGAGAGAGACTTATATATGAAAGACTATACAAAATAAGAAGAAGAAATGAAAGAAAGGGAAAGGAAAGGAAGGCTAAGGAGGGGAATTTTAGCAAAAGATGTGTGTAGATGTGGATGAGGAATCCTATTGTGTGTAATCGTCCACAAATTCATTCAATACCCACGCCCACAGGGCTTGTTCTGACGTTGCACTTTCTGTCTTTTCCTTTGTTCTCTACTCTAAAGATTTTTCCTCTCTCTCTCTCTCTCTCTCTCTCTCTCTCTCTCTCTCAATCTAATGGAGATGAGGCTGCTACAATGCTCCCAGGTGTATTTTGAGCTTAATGTGCACCCTAGTGTTTACACTCATATGGGCACTTCAATGGCAGATCTAGACTGTCCCTCTGTTGGGGCTCACTGATTACTTTGGATGGCTTTGTACTCATTGATAAAGTATTACCTAAAAAATCTTACCCTGCAGAAGGGTTAAAGATTTTCCTGAGCAGGGATGGACCCATCAGATGAACAGTAGGGGTGATTGATCCTGGGGCCCACATGCACTGGAATGGGAGTCTGAGCAAGCTGGGACCCAGGCGGTACTTCACTTGGGTGTGCAACGCATCACTGATGCTACTGTTTCAACTTTCCATGAAATTAGTTGTTGGGATTGTGGTTTCAATACATGAATTGATTAATGAATACCTTTTTCATAAAAGGGTTAAAGTAAGGGTGGTAAAAAGAGTGCATGATTTCAAGGGAATGATAGCCTCTTCATTTTTTTTTTTTAAATGAAAGCATGGTAAAAAGTAAGCCTCCTCGGCTTTCTGCATTAACACAACCATGATTGATCCATTGATTGATCTCACACCAGACATGCTCATGGGAAACAGTTCTTTTTGTATTTACCTTTTGCGTCAAGATACACTAATTATTTGTTTAAAGTGATCAAATATAATTAGTCACATTAGTGATGCAATGCTTAAGTCAAATGACGTGTGTTTCTTCCAAGTGGTGGCCCATTATCGGATGGTCTAGATTTAAGATCTGCAACAGATCTCAAAGATAAAGAGTGGCTGAAGTTTTTTCTCATCCTGCCTGCTGATATCTAATGTTAAAAAAGCCAAGGGAACAGACCTGACGGTTGACAAACAACTGATTTAAAATCCAAGATGAATATTTTTTAGATGGGCCGGGTGGAACTTTACCCACAGGAAGCCCAATATCTAGACTGATGTATTTTAGTAGATTTACTCTAATAAATTGATGATCATGTATGTGCCAGATCACACATTTTAATAGTTTTACAGGGAGGGTGGTCCATGGTCTAGAAAGTCCAGAGCTTGACATTGGTTGGGAGGAAATGAAACTTCACCCAACAAAATCTCTTATTAGGTAATGTTTGAATTTTTTATATTTTAAACGGTCATGTTTGAATAATTTGTTGAGAATTAATGTAAAGTAAAAGTTAGCCCAGTGGGGAATGATAATGGTTTATGTTTGTTTTCTTGTGATAAAGTAAAATTTGAAAGAAGAGCAAGAAGAAGGGCCTGAAATGAGAGTGAAGTGGGAAGCTGACATGATCTCACAAAGTAAACAGTTTACTTGTGTTTTATAAAGTAGAATTTTTTTTTTTTTTTTTTTTTTTGCAATGAGGAAAGTAAAAGCAAAGTATTGCTGGTTACGACCAACCAAAGTAACAAGAACAAAAAACTTAGCACCTCCAGTTAATGCTACAATTTGAACATGAGAATTTATATTTTGCTCATATTATTATGCTACTGACCGCAGCTAGCTAACACCTAATGTAATATGTGTGAGACTCAAATTATTTTATCAACACACTTATATGACATGTTAGTTTGGCTCAAGTTATAATCCAATCAAAGTGATGTGCACTATTAGATTTTTCATGTGTGAAATATACAAATCTTTTTCTTTGCACAATCAATCTAATAGTAATGAAAACCCATAAAAAAAAGTCTAGACCCAATTCCAATACAGAAGGGCCCATGTGATATAAACAAATTTGATCATAAAAGCTAATCCCCCGCAATTTCAATCTCAATCTCAATCTCATTCTCAATCAATATCTACCATGAAAACAAGATCATTTTTTATCTCTAGAATTTAGGAAGACGTCTAAAACAAGAGAAAGAAAAGGGATCAGTCCTTGTGAAGCTACAGCATTTCTGGGTGCTCTCATTTCAAACGAATCCGTGTTCCCTCCCAACATAAAAAATTGAAATAGTTAAATGATTTTGGTTTTGTCATTTTCTGCTTTTTTTCTGCTTTGGGGGTTTTATTTTTCCCCAAATGGGCTCTGCAAATATGCGCTCACAGCTCAGACACACCCATTTCAAAACAATAAAGAAACCCTAAAATATCAGTAGGTGTTGTGTATTTCAAAAGGGGAGAAATGTACAGAGATTCTGGAATATGTACATGTTGGAATAATCTACATGTGATTCATAGTACTATTTCATGGGTTTAGGACTATGAAATTACATTTCCATCTATTTATATGGTAGTTCCAAGTTAGGTAAATTGGCCCCTTGTGTTCGGCATACACTTCAAATTAGGGCTGCAAGATCTGTATTTAGAGAATAATAAAATAAACTACCTAAGGCGCAGCTTTCATAGGGCGGGTTCGGTACTACAAGAACTAAACCAGTTTCAAGTAAGATCAAACATGGATCAGCTCATGTGTCAGTCGAGTCGGATATGGGCTGGCCTAAACTTGAAGCCTACCCAACATGTCACCATCCCTAATTAGGAATGGTTAGTCCTACGCCAATTTGAGTGAAATTTGAAAAGATGTATATGTATTCATGACCTTGTGATAGAGTGCTCTAGTACTATCAGTGGAGTACATTATACTTGTTATATCTCTACATTGGGAATTTAAACTCACGCACTCTTACTAACTAATTTATTCCTAACCAGTAAAAATCCCAAGGGACGGGGGTACATTATATCTAGGCTCATAATTGAGGGTCACTATTGACATGATGACGTACCGGTGAAGCATTAGCAGATACAACACAAAGAATACCATTATATAATGGTGATTATTCTAAACTGCATTCCAAACTTAGTCTTTCACAAAGAAGAATTTTGTGGAACTCCTACATGGTTCACCAGCTTTAATGCACATGCTTATTCTAGCCATTGAAAGTATAGATCCCTGTTCAAATGGACTACAAAATTGAGTACACATTTTTTTTCACCACTAAAAATACACTTCAAATTGTTTATTTTTCAACCATCCATTTTAAATAATATGACTCTCTCTCTCTCTCTCTCTCTCTCTCACTATATATATATATATTTATTTATATATTGGTGATGTGAATGAAAGAATTAATTAAGGCACCGTTGTCCTTATCTTATGGTCCATAAGACGGTCCCTTCCTGCGGTTTTAATTTGTTCATACCCCCATCTCTTGTGATGTTGCTTTCTGTGAACAATGTGAAATCATTGTGTGGGTCCCTTAGTATATCGCATTTTTATTGAATTGTTGGAGTTTTCCATTATGGATAATTCCTCTGCTACATTTCATGTCTTGGATATGAGTAATTCTTTAGATTTGAAGAAAAAATAGAGGTGGTGTAAAATACGAAGTATCTATAAAACATTGGCTGTCTGCTGTTTTAATCAAAGTTAGGCCATTCAGAACTTGATAGGATTGATGATCGCACCAATTCCGCAGAAATATACCTCTGAGTACCACGCTAAAGTCGATACTACTTCAATTTCAATTCACTTTGTATGTGGGTGTGTTTATATATATGTTATCATCATTATCATCATCAAAGCTTTGCCCCCAACTATAATGTGGTCGTCTACATAAATTTTGTTTCTTCATATAAATCTATCCTGAGCCAAATCATAAGATATGTTGCACTTTCTTTGAATCTATTGTTATTACTCTCATCCACCTCGTCTTCGGTAGAAACGCTTTTTTTCTCACCAGCATCGTGCATTGGACATGTCCAAAACTTTAATACTTGTGCTATTTCAATTTGATGTGATGAACATCATTATGATTAGTGTGCTATTAGAGCTTGTCTTATTCATGCATTTAAAACTCATCTAATGATTCAGGTTGAGTTAATTGAATCCCAATTTCTTAATTAGGAGTACACCAGACTTGTCTCATAACTAGATCTTCTGGATGATCTCAGATCGAGAAGACAGTAATTCACTTTGAAACCCTGTTGCACTAAGGATGTTGCCTTTGTTGTTCTTGTGAAGACAATTTCAGGGCTCGTCGCATATAGTCTGTTGTTAGCCTCACAAAATGTTATTAGCTCTCAGATCAATGGAAACAAGGTAGATGGAACATTTAGATTTATATAAGTAGTTCAAAACCATTACATTTGATTAATGGCCATCAATATTCAATGAGCCCAATCTTTTCTAAATAAAATTTGCACCATATATTTTTTTCATAAGTCAGATCAGTGGGCCAAACTCACATGCCATGCGTCCTGCACAACCTGCATGCAATTATCGTAGTTACCATATCATGTCTCTAGGGTTGACCTAAAGTTATATCTTCAAGGGTGGGAATGCAACATGTTGGCTTAAGGATGAATATAGGATCCTGATTTAGGAGACTGGATAGATGTAGATGCCTCAAGCTGGTTCTACCATAAACAGCTAGCTAGAGTGAGGTTCAGGACCATCCCTATTGAAGAACAGGCCAATGAAATCACTTAATGAGGTCATTCAACAGATATACAATTAAAGCCTGTTTGTTTCATGTGGAACACCAGCAATTGTATCAAGAACAGTAGGTGAACATCCAAAAACAAGTAAACAATTAGGGTTTGTTTGTTTAATGTGATTGGATATATATAACCTAGGATTGTACTTTTATAAGTGGTTAAAAGTGAAAAACCAAAGGTGAATATTCAAAATTGACCATCGAATAATCTTTCCTTTAGTGGAAATTGAGTTAGGGAAAGATGTGAAATGAATATCGATCTAGTCATCACCCTAGTAATTCAATACCTAGGAAAGTTAGAGTCTCATGAACATTTCTACCATATATCATTCACAACTTACCTCCCCTTATATCCCTCACAACTTGCCTCATTGCCTTCAGCCCTCACATCTTTAATAATCTTAAGAATGAAGCTCATTTCTCCATGTTCCCTCTCACTAAATGAACTCCTCGTGAGGTGCACTTGGATGCATGACAATTATGGAATTGAATATGGCTAATTATGGAGGTTCATTAATAACTATTTTAGGTACCGAGGCATAACTGTGTGAGGGATGGCAAAACCTAGCCAAAAGCAAAATCTTAGGATCTACTTGTTCAGTTATGTTTGGGATCAAGCATCAAATACCCAAGTTAGACCCAATCACACAATGTCATCGATAAGTATTCAAGTAATGTCTGCATAGCAGATGCATTCTATTATATATATCAAGAGAATACATGTCTTAAATTTGACAGCCTTTGAAAAGCAAACCCACAAATTTGGTTACTCGAATTGACCCAAACCAACCTGATAGACCTAAATTGCATTTGGATGGGAATTTATGAATTGGGGTCAGGTTCAGGTTAGTTATGTTTAGTTTCATTCGAGTTAAGTTCAAATTTAAGTTTACCATTTATATAATTTGGGTTAAGCTTGTGTTGAGCTAACACCTAACCCATCCAAGTCGTGCCCCTATGACGATACTCTTTATTATTTTGCTATGGTACACACTCACACACTAGCTAAGCCCCTGTCCATTAGACCAAAGATGAATCCTCAGTTACATGGGTTTTTTTTTTTTTTTTCTTTTTAACTCTGATGCATATTAACACACACTACTTAAGTCCCTATTCAATAAACCATAGATAAATCCTCGTGTGTGTGGATAGGGAAATTCAAAGGGGATTAGCCTATGACTAAAGTTAAGTGACAAGTAAATTGGAATCATCAGAGGTAACAGAAGAGTAAGGAAGGTATTTGCAAAATCCATCTCAAAGTGAAGCATATATAGATATTTTCTTTGCATGCTACTGTACCACTTACGATCATCCAAAATTAGTATAGACAACCCACATCTTAATTTGACCATACCCATGCCCCTCGCACCACTTAGACCCTAGATCTAGGTGGGCACACACATAGGGCCTATTCTTTTATTAGAATCTTTAATAAAAACTTAGCATGGTGGAAATTTATGGGCATGATGGGAGGACTTGTCCAATGAAATTTGTAAATATATTTTTTTATTCCTTTTAGAGAATTTTAGAATTTCAGTTACCTGAAATATCTTAAATAATTTTTTTAAATTTTTGGAATTTTTATCTCGCTTCTTATAAAATTTCTAAATGGTCCGTCCAAAACTGAGGATTCAAGAATTTTGGATGGGAAACGATTTTGGGAGAATTTTACAAAATCTGGAGGCATGAATTTGAATTGCACTAAGCATCCCCATAAAGACAGGGAACTTTTTGAAACTCAAACCCAATGCCCTCTACAAGAAACCCCCTTGCAATGAAGGCCGGGATGTGGGTTTTGATTACATAGGATTCGATTTACGCAGGAAATATCCCATCCATCACATGGCGTCACCGAGACCATACCGGTACATGAAAGGGATGGACCGTACGAATCGGGAAACGGTACCGCCCCTTGTTGTCGACACGTGTCGAAAAAGCATATTCTGCAGTATCGGTGTGGCTGAACCGGACAGCGTACTTAATACTGTTACGCATCAGACCGGTACCGTCGTATGCATATCATCCCAAACTGCATTAGATTCTGTGGAAAGCTGAGACACGTGAGTGTCCCGGCTAGCGGCCAAACTCGACCGACCATTCGGTGGGGCCCACACTCCTCTAATTGATTTAAAATATCTGCACGCTATATACTTGAGAGAGGGAATTGGGATTTGAAAAGAGGAGCGTGCTCATGTGCAGATGTCTCCCATGGAAGACCATTTGAGAGAACGTATTAGGTTTCGCCCGGGGGGTCATTATCATTGTGATCACGAGATCGAAAGATCTAAATAAAAACACTTTAAGTCAATTCGATTATCCTTATCCCCTTAAATATGTGGACATAGAATTATCTAAGGTTGAAAGGCATGATTTTATATTATTTTGATTCGACACTCCAAATCCATTTGGATCCGTGTAAAACCCATGAGATCATTTAATATTGTGATCACCTTGAAATCATTTGGGTGGAATTGGGGTAGCATTGTGCTCAACTCTCATCCATGTCCAAGTATGATTTCAGGACAACCACCTAAGACATAGGCGAGAACCAAAATGAGAAAGGAAAGGGCTTTCCCTCTGTATTCGTTAGCTCGCTTTTGAAAATGCATGAAGGAATCCTCATTGATTCTCATCGATGATTTGGAAAATTCAGATTTGAGGGTTTTCAAGACTAACCCCCTCCTATAGGATTTTGACATTCACTGTTTCGAGGATGTACACACCTATACTAGTTTTTCTCGGCCATAGGCACCGATATGCATTGATATCGATGTGACATCCTTAACTATGCAAATCTTTATTGAAAAATCCTTAAATCTGCTACGATGAGGAGTCCTCAACTTTTTTTATTCCTCATAGATTCCTCACCTGTGACCAACGTGCCTTTAAGATTAACTCATATTTCTTTGTGCAAAGATTTTGTTTTCACTCGAGGGAGGAATCATGCCTTTCTCTCTCGTTCATTGGTAATCGTAGTCATCTCTATTGAGGAAATTCAATTTATATTTCTTTTGTCTTTGTTTGCAAAAGAATGATGTGGCATCATACAACCGAAAAGTAAGCTAAGTTCACTCTCTATCGCAGAATCCTCTTGCCCTACAAACATACGGGATGCAGGTCTAGTTCAACATTCGAATAGGCATGCATCTAATATGTAGGACCCACATCCAACTCCGGTGGGTCCCACCTGACCGACCCGGACCAACAACCTCAGAACTAAATTATATGGTGATTAATAATATAATATATATGATTTGGACATGAGCTCTTATTTTTTGTGCTGGATTTCCAATAATACGACTTTCAGACAAATGAGAGATGATGGGATGCCTGTCCAATTTCAATGACACCTTTCTATTTTTTGAACAGTTTTCGATGACTCCTTTCACACCTTGTATTTGTGCTTTATAAATGACTTGTCCTAGAGATATCCCTTTCATCTAACTATATGGCCAGCTATGATTAAAACAAAGTACAGTACTTCATTCAAAATCTAAAACAAACAAAAGCTACTTACCTTGATACCTTTTGAAGCATTTGAAGCATGTATACACGAGCAATAACGTGGAGCTGAACGCTAAAACTCAAAATTTAGTTTGTCTGCTAATTTCAATCTCCACTTTCCATGTAAAAGATGCTCAGTCTTTAGTGTGTGCTAGACCAGGTTTCTCTGTTATCTCTTGCTTTTTCCTTTTCTCAGGTGTAATTTTATGTAGTTTCTGTATGAATGAAAATTCCAAGTTATAACTGGGTCGCCAAGCCCAATTATCCCCTTCCATCTTGATTTTTAGATGAGAGCTTTTCGCCTGTGAAAGAAACAGTTTTCTTATTAAAACCCAACTTCAATCTCGAGCAAACGTATGGGATTTTACATTAACTGGCATTTTTCTCAAGTCAGGACATGTGACCCAGATCTAAAATTGCCACAAATCACTCACATTCTGGTGACGGAGATGGGATGAACATTTCCGAAACATACTAATTAGGCTTATCAATTGAGCCAGTTAAAATGAGTACCCGTCACGGCCCAAGCCTGAAAATATAGGGCTTCTAAAAAAATTTGAGCCCAACGGACTGGGCTTGGACAATAATTTTAAAGTCCGGTCAAAATGGGACTGGGAATGAGTAGAACAAGCACCGCCCATCCAAGCCAAGCCCGCCCCGCCCGCCCGCAAGGAAAATGAAGCTAGACCAGGTTATGGGTCCTACTGCCCAATTGATCATTGAGGTTTGAACACCTTGATCAGATCCAAACCTAGCAAACTAGTTTACTGATGTGAACAACCAATGTTTTTCTGAGTTTGTTAGTGTCTATTAATTACTATGGACAAATTTCATATCATAGACGATTAATGTACATGGACAGTTTATTGCATTATGCTTTTCTGCCTTGTATTGATTCATTCTTTATATATATTTATTTATTTTCGATCAGTTGATTATTAGTGATATATACCTTTCAAATTATTAGATTAGTAGTGCTTTTTTTCAGCTATCTAATTCTGTATGAATGCTCATATTTAATATGTTTATTTTTTGAACTCCATCCAAGATTAATCAGTCAAAACTATAAAATACATTTTCGTATCTATGGAGTTTTTGGTTATCCCAACTCAACAATTTAGTTGTGCAATAGCATTGTAGTGTAGCCAAACAAAGTAAAAATTAGAGAATGTTTAGCTTATTATATTCAAGATCGTGCTAAGGCCTGGCCCAGTCTGGACATGCACGTGATGGAATTTGACGTAGGCCCGTTCAATTTAGGGCCAGGATTGGACAACCCCTAGCATGCTCGCCCAATATTCAGGACAGAATTGGACAACCCAAGCCCAGGCCCGTCCTATTCATAGGCCTAAATTACTAAACAACACCATTCCCCAAAACAAAATAACTGATTTGTCAAAAAAAATTCACAAGCTCATAATTGGAGTCATTCTCAAAGTTTATTGGCGACCCGATCATTTCATAACTGGTTTGGGCAAAACAGTCTAATTACTCCACCCACTTGACCCCATTATCTTGTCACTTCCCAGAGTATTTGGGTAACAAAATCCTAGCTTTCTAACATTTGAAGTTCAGAGTGTTAGGTTTACTAAATATTTGCTGCTTGTGTTTGGAAGATATGAAGTTCAGTCTGTTAGCAAACGCCTTCATCATCTTACTGTCTGTTTTTTTTTTTTTTTTTAGGTAGGACTCGAGCTCATGTCATGAGCTATTGCAATTTGTCGATGGTCTTCAATATTCTTTCTTCATTTTTTATTTCTTGTATCTTGGATGACATGTGAAGAGAGCCATGATATTCGTTGAGGGAACAAAAAAAGTTTCGACTTGGTTGGGCATGCGATTGAAGTACTCCAAAGTGGAATGGAGAGAAAGAATTCCAAAGGATGTTTTTATATTGGAGACTGAAAGATTTGAGTAATAGATAATGCATGGAAAAAACTATAGAGAAAATGAATTTCTGAACTAGTAAGAGGGTACAAAACATACAAGCTATATCTTCTAAATGAGTAACTCTAGAAAACTGCCACTCAATGAATTTTTTGGAAAAAAAAAAAATACTTGTACAGAAAAACAAACCTCAATACAGCTGCTGCTATAATGGGACCTGAACCAACCCCATGAATCTGAATGCAAATTTACTAGACATATGAACAGGAAGGAGAAAGAAATGGCGGGCCGCAAAACCCTAACAAAAAAGAAATTGCCCTGGCCATTCTCATGAACCTAAGTGTTGGAGTACCTCTTATGCAACTTTCCTCTCAACTGCCTGATCTTAGCTTCCACCCTCACCGTGAACCCAATTTTGGTCTCCTGCCTTGCTTTGGAGGATTCCCTTGTCCACATGTGATGATCCTCAACATCCTTCTTGTAGTACTTGATCTCCTGGATGATGTGGTGATCCAACGGGTTGAAGGATCTTTGAAATGATATGTGGGTCAAATAGGGAATGATGCATATAATAGTGACAAGTAGCGTGACAATCCAGTACATGGGCGAGGGGGCCAGTGCTTCTATGAGAATCCTGTAAGCATTCCCAGAGAAGATTGGTGAGGACAAACCATAGAGGAACAGGAAGATATACCAAGTGACAATGCTGCCCCAGACAAAGAGGTGCTGGATCCATGTGAAATGGCTCATTATGAGTGCAATCTGGCAGTTCACAGCCCACACAATGCACGTGAACATGGTTGTTCCAGCAGATGCCATGTCCGCTGTCTGTCCTTCGGCACGGAATGCCTCAACGTTTAAGATGTTGATGTTGAGGAAGAATACAATGAGTGATGTGTAGAGACCATTAGCCATCCAACCAAATATCCTATACCAATCAAAGAACAAATTCTTCGGTCCTTGTTGGTATAATGCTGGAAACTGCAAATGAAAGAATTAGGTGAAAATTATGTTAATAACCAGTAACACCAAAAGCTCAACATCTTAGCGAAAGGCATAACAATTTATATCAACACCCCCAACCCAATGGAATGCGGTTCAAATTCAAAACCCAACAAACAAACAAATGGAGGCAACATGCCTCCCAGGGATTTCAAACTCATGATATATAATTCTAATACCATGTTAATAACCTGTAACACCAAAAGTAACCAGAAACACCAAATGCTTATGCAGTTTAGTAAACGGCTTAACAATTTATATCAACAAATTAGAAGCCAGGCGAAATTATATAAAAAATGTAACATAACTAACCTGCAGGCAGACTTCGGATGAAACATCTTGCTCGAAGGCTCCCAGAGATATGACAGGCAATGAAGTAAGAATGACGTTGAACAGCAGCATATACCAATCATCATAGACTGACTGCCCTGAGAAGCCTGTATATGCCTCGAAGTAGAAGAGTGTGAGACCGAAGGCTATATTCTTATAGAAGAAATAGCAGATCTGAACACAAAAACAGTTTCCAAGACATTAGCTATATATGTTTTGAATTTATGGAGTTATTATTTGTTAAATGAAACAGACCATGAAGGGAGCTCTTTAGTTCTTACCATCTGGGCAATCCTTTTATAGCACCAGTGGCCATGGACAACAAGAAGTCGTTCCAGAAACCGAAACTGGGCAATAGAGAAATCACTAGCCATCACAGCCTGCACAGAGGTTATAAACAGTGAGCTTGCTGCAACTTACGATGCCAACACAATCTTAATTCCGAATATCTGGCAACTCAAATAAAAGCTAAACTGGTTTAAGACCAAGCTGGTTTCCTTGGGAAGAAAATTATACCCTCAGTCATATTGGTTCTGACAAACAATAGGTGCTGATATGTACAAGCTTTTTATTTTCCTTCCACTAATGATAAATAGTCGGCCAGATTTCAAAATATATAACAACTAAAATATTGGATTGGAAGGGTCAAACATTAATTAATTAAGACAAGTGCATAGTTGTATTACACATGCACACATCTTGTTAGTATCATATACTTGGTACAGAGAGTTTCTCGTTCTTACACAAGACATTTTGAGAGAGAGTTACTTTCTTTTCTCCATGTTTCTAAGAAGGTTTTGTGGTCTTAATGTTGTTTTTTTAAAAGGGAGTTTTAGGGTGGAACACTTTAGCCAACCCCCAATAGATGGTATAAGGCTACAATGACGATGATGAGATGGTAGCATTACGAACCTGCATTCCTTCAACACCGCTGATACCAACACCAATGTCTGCCGCTTGAATCATGCCCACATCATTCGCACCATCACCAATAGCCAAAGTGGTCTTTCCAGTTCCTTGTTTTACCAACTTTGTCACCTGTTTCCAGAACAAGAAAGCAAGTCTCCTTCAACATCGATTGCAAATGAACAACTATGATGAAAATTATATCAATGAATGCCTGATAAATCATACATCGGCCTTCTGCTTTGGGGAGACGCGGCAGCATATTACAGATGCACAATCAACAGCCAGGCCCAAAAATTTAAGCTTCAGGTCATCCTCTAAAGCATAAGATAGAGTTTTCCCATCGATAATTAGGGCAAACGCAGCATGGGGATCCTTTTCTAGCTTGATCATTTGAGAGGCATTAGTGATTTGCAGCAAAATGTTTTCCTTCATTCCCTGTTTTTCACCCAACATAACAAAAATTTCTAACATGAAATGCACTTCTTGTATTATAAAAAAGAAACTGAGAAAAATATAAAAAAATAAACAAAAAAAAGAACATGTACCTTGTTGGCATCTGTGTTTGTTGTAGTTATGAGTATCTGTTTCATGCCCTGACGAAGTAGACTGCATGCAAAACTGTAACACAAGTACACAACAGACATTTTATCAGGCACTCAATGTGGCATCATGAGACATGCTACTAGCCGAGGAGCTAATATAGTTGAAGATGCTAATTAGTAAAAGAGGGTTTTGCAATGTGAATGAGGCATACCCAATGTTGATTGCAGTCTCCAGCTTGTCACCTGTCAACACCCAAAGTTTGAGACCAGCTTGTGCTAGTTTATCAATGCACTCAGGAACCTTGTGAAGAAAAAATGGGGACAAATTAGGACCACACACACACACACTACTTAAACACAAAGGGCGAAGTATCGGATACAATACAAAACAACATGTTGCCTATTTTGAAGTATCCAGGTATCTAGCTAAAAAATAAGAGGAGGGAGCGACAGATAGGCTTACCCCCTTCTGTAATTTGTCCTCCACAGCAGTTGCACCCACAAGAATCAAGTCCTTTTCCATCAAATCTGCAACGCGTTCAAGGAGGGCCTCTCTTTCAGGTCCTATAGTAGTCTTTGCTTTGAGAAATTCATCATTCCAAACAGAATACTCGGACTCTTCAATTTTCCTGTATGCAAGAACTAATGTTCGCAAGCCAGCTTCTCCATACTCATTTAGATGCCTGATTGTTTCCTCCTCATATACTCTTCCATGTTTTGATAGCCGCTCCAGTATAATGCTGTATGATTGACAAACATGAATTATAATTTCTAGCTTGAAAGAAAGCACAATCACATCAAGGATGGTAGTTAAAACATTAGAATCCAGCACCATGAGCGCAATGAGTCAAAAGACTAAATATTCCATCATAATGATTTTCCATAATCTTGTATTAAAAACTACCAAGAAGATATATTACTTAGTTGAGGACATGCATGATCCACCGCATTAGCTGAATATGTTTAGAGCCCCAAGACCCTTGGGATCCAAAGGACATTTGGAGCACAGGCTGGTTAATACAAAATCCCCGTATTATAGGGTACCACAATCATCCAATATTTAGCCCAATTCCCTTCCAATATTTAGCCTTTCTCCATTGAATGTGGACCATTGCTGTATATTCTTCCTACCTTTCTCCACACTTAAGGCTTACTGCTGTTAATCAGAGAGAAATCCGGGGGACCAGAAAACTATGATGAAATATGTCAGATAACAGTCTGGATCATAGTACTGGTCCCACGTACAAATTTTTTGCCAAAGGATATTTTACACGTACTCAGCATCAGGATCATATTTTTCCTCATATTCCTTACATATATTATGAATGAAATGAGTTGATAAAATAACCATATGCAATGGATGAAGAACAAAATATCAAAAGCAACACAGAAAAATGAAAGATCTTGTACAGAAGACATCAGCAAGCAGTTGTCCAGACAACATGTTCCCTATGGGAAAAAAAACATACAACAAAATGCAATTCGTAAATCAGACCTGTCAGCACCTTTGCACAGAAGAAGAATTTGCCCACTCTCATCCTGCACAATCACGGACATCCGCTTCCTTTTGCTACTGAACTCCAAGAGGTTGAGAATTTTGAATTCCCTAAACAACCAACACTAAACAGATTAAATGCTAACGATCTAAAAGTTGACTAATATAATTTGACGATAGCTTCTCATAATCATCTACTGACCTTTCAATTGGGTGTCCAGAAGAAGTATGTCTTTCTCGGATGACAACACTTGATTGTGTTCTTTTGCAGAACTCAAACCCAAACTCTCTTGCAGAGACAAGGAAAGCTCCTTCATCCGGTGACTCCGCTTCATAGTTGAAACCACCGGTTTCCTCATTTGGTTCTGGAATTGCTGTGTGACAGAGAGCCAAGATCCGAAGGAACAGCAAAATGACATCTGCATTTGGTGCTTTCGACCAATTCCCATTCATGAGACGATCATCTTCAAAGTTGAAACCCTTAATTTTTTGCTTCAGTGCTTTTTCGACCTTAGGAGTAACATCTGCCATTTCGATTTCTGACACCCTGGGATCATTTTCCCTCATATCATGACCACTTTTATTCTGAATGGGAGAATCAGAAATTTCTAACTTCTGACCATGAAGGTCCATAGCCATCAGCTTTGCTGCAGCAAGTTCAACTTCACTAGAACCCATGCCATATGGAACACCAGCAATAGAACACTTCAGAAAATCCATCTGATTGCATGTCAAAGTGCCTGTTTTGTCTGATAGAATAGTATCAACCTGCCCAAGCTCCTCATTCAAGTTAGAGGTTCGTGCTTGTGCAGGTTTTCCACTCTCCTCGTCGTACATTTGGATATCATGGTTAATGAACATAGCTTGCAAAACCTTGACTACCTCAATGGAAACATAGAGTGAGATAGGTATTAAATATCCATAAAGGATAAGAGCTGTGACCAGATGGAAAATGCCAGACAAGGCAGGCCTTTTTGGATCATACAAATTTGTAGTATTTTCTGGTTGCATGTACCACCACTTTGGCATGTCATACTTTATCCTCACTGCAAAACCAATCGAGCTGATCGAAGAAATCAAAACAAGAAGAGTAAAAAGAATGTATATGATGTAGTCCATTTTCTTCTCAACTCTACTCCTTTTAGATGGGGATTTTGTAGAGTTCTGCATAACTTTGCTGTCATGGCCGGTATAAATCACCACTCCATACACATATGCAGTATTCCTGAGCTTTGAATCTCTGAGGAGAATCTGGGTAGGATCAAGAGCAAAAATCTGCCGCTCGTACTCAAAATTACCCACAAAAGTGTAAAGGTCAGGGTTGGGGTCTTCACACCGGATTGTCCCCGTGAAATCCATAAAGTCCCCTGCCTCATCCAAGGGAAACGTTACCTCCAAAGATCTCTTGACCTTCAAGTTAGTTTCTCCATCCAAATTCATAGTCTCCACATAGCAAATTCCATCATCATAGCTTGAAGACAACAAAAGCAAGTCCGCAGGAAAGAACTGATCTTTCTCGACTTTGACAACATCTCCAACCCGAATCTTCTGCCAGGTTTTATAACCAAATTCCCCATTCCCCTTGTGGATGCTAACCTTCCTACTGTTGACCTTCATGTCTTGGATAAACCTACGCCAATCTTCTAAAGCTTCCTTTGCCATACTCAGCCCCACAACAAAAGCCAAAGGGGCAATCATGCTCACAGCAGAGAAGGGGGCTACAGGTGTAAGTGACAAAATCGCAGCCAAGAGGAAGTACACATTGGCAACTCTTCGGAATTGCTCAAAGATAGCTTTTGGAAGGAAGGTGATGACATTGTATTTGGTGGTCGAAATATAGTTTGAAGGGTAATTCAGGGGCTTCTTCCGGTGGAGACGGGGTTGGTTGCAATGGACAACCCGAGAGAATCCAGGGCCATGGAGGGGATGCCCGCTCTCTGAGTCCAAGACATTCGGACGGAGACAAGAAAAGCTGTAGAGATTGCTCCATCGGAGCTTCCCCCTTGTCCTCCCCGCCCGTGGCATCTTTCAGAGTGACAGCCCTGCTAAAACAGCACTGGCATGGATTTGTTTAAACTCGCTACCAATCAATCACCAGCTTCACACCAACCCGTTCTATTAAAAGGAGTTCTATAACCTCAAATCAACAATCTCAAACAGCAGCCCAATTCACTAAGAGGCAGAAAAATCTGCAACAGCTGAAAATCAAAATAATAACCAAAATCAAACAATATGTACAGACTCTTGACAGAATCACTTTAAAAAAGGCTCTGAATCATAAGAACAATAACACCAATTCCGCGAATTTACCCACAAGCAATTAAAGTTTAACTAAACATTCAGCTCATCTTTGAACAAAAGTTATAGAAAAGAAAAGAACAAAATCCTTCATCCGATTCTACTCATTGAAACTTCATTCCTCAAATTCTTCAAGAAAGGCATCAATTCCACACCAAATAAAAAATTCTAAAATCAGGCGAAGTATCTCGAAATCCAAGAAAACAGACCTTTATCACCAGATCTAGCGATTCAATCACCCATCAAAAATGACAAAACACAAACAGTGTTCTACAGCTCAAACCTAATTCCTGTCTCTCTCGCACACGCCATACAAAATCAAAAGACATTCCTCAACTCTCAAACTAAAACAACAACAAATCCACGAAAAAAAAAAACAGCTAATCAGCTAAACTGAATTTCTCTTGCTACTACATTCATCTCAGTGAGATCCGTATTCATCGTCTACTCTCACATTCGACGAAGAAACGAAAAATTCAACAGAACAAAAGCATTGAAGAATATCTCACTGATAAAAAAAAAGCAAGAGATTAGAAGAGGAATTGCAAAGGAAAGAAGGGGATTTCATGGAGAATCAAGCTGGAGAAGAAGGAAATCAAGATTACCTGTTATGATGATGAAGAAACACGAAAATGTGAGGGATCTTGCAGCTGAAAGCTCAGATCGGCGTGGGAAATCTCGTTCGATTGATCGAGAGATCTCTCGCGTGATCGATGGAAAGAGAGAGAGAGAAGAAAGAGAGAGAAAGAGAAGGGTTTTTATGGAGACGAGACGAGACGTAGTTGGGTACGAAACTACGAATCTATATGTTCAAGGAGAGGAAATTTCGCGGCTCTCTCTCTCTCTCTCACACACTCTTTTATTGGTCTCTGTAGAGAAAATGTGATTTTTTTGAATTTATTCAGTATTAACTGGGGAATGAACCTACTCCTTTGGACAACCTCAAATCATACTCCTGAGGACTATTTTTTTTTGTTGGGCCCTACTAGGACATTTGTGGTAGTGAGATGATGATGGGAGTGGTCTTACGTTCCATGCCTATTTTAGTCGGCCGCCTCCATTAGCGTTGTTCGTGCATGTGGATAGAAGGATTTGCATGTACCCCTTGTGATTAGAAGTAAGTATTTCTAAGCTCTTTGATCCAATGTAACTAATTCCATAAATTGTGCCCACTAAACCCATACATATGGAAAATCGGAGGCGGTTTCTAAATGCAAGATGTGAGGAGCAAACACACACCATATGCCCTTCCACCAACTCGAAGGCGGAATGGCTATTGTATTATTACAATTATGTTTTTACTTGTTGGAAAATAAAATGTTAGAAATCACAAGGGGATTCAGAAAACAACAAAGTTGATCTTTCATTTCGAAGACTTTAAAATCTGCGAATTGTGATCGTACTATTGATGGAAGGTTTTGGAATGGCATGTGCGGATGAGTTCTAATATGAAATGTTTTGATATCTATAGCATTCATTTGGAGTGATTATGACAGTTGGAATGCACAATGACATTGGAGTAGATCCGCGTCGGCAGTATCTATTACTAGCATAAAATGATTGTAATGGATGTGATTAGTTTAAAAAATAACTAAAAATGAGAAATGATCAAAATCGCAGTTAATATGATCCTATCCGCATTTAAAGCTCATTTTTTAGGTTCCAATCTTCTCATCAAGTAAAATGTCCGAGTGTTTAAGAAGTCTCTCGAATTTCACTTCAGTTAAAGTGGCATTGACGATTAAAGGAACAAAGATTGTTATTTATATTTCTCATGCATGATGATAAGCTTAACTGACATGTGAGTCCATTGAACTGAACTGGACTAGTGCAGGGCCAGGGGGCCACACCAACCTTGATCAAGGACCAGATGGAGTACAATTTGCAATACTCCTTGGAAGTATTGGGCATGCTTGAATTTAACTTGGAAGATTAGGTTTAACCTTTTTTTACTTCTTCTTATTATCATATCTTCTTCATTTTAAAAAGGTAAGTATGAGAACTGAACAATCTATTTAAGGCTAGCATGGGCTATTGGAATGGGTCTCACTTGGCTTGCTTGTCAGGTCACAATCAACCAATTCCTCTACACCTGAGGATACTTTCTGTCCAATGTGGCTGTGGGGATCTAAAAAAACCTTAACAATCAAAATTAATACCCCCGTCATGTATGATCCGGATCCCATGAGTGGGACGTTGAACTCCAATGCAGTGCCCACTCATCAATTATTTGGGTCATTCAAAATAAACGCCATCTCTCCTACGACGCGTCCTAAGATTTTACTTTAAAAGGAATTGGTCCCACAACAAAATTCAAAATATAATTAATGCATAACATCATTCTAATCGCATTATAGGTCATGTGCTCAATCTTATATTGGAACCAACTTCTCTTAATAGTAAAGTTTAAGGATACCACTTTAGAGAATGTCATTTATTTTGAACAGTCCAAATTATCAATGACAAAGCCCTACAGTGGAGTTCAACAAATTCCACTTGCAAGGAGCATATGGGGGGTCACTGGAGATCCCGCCTCAATCATACTCGGTCACCAAATTTCACTCCATTAGAAGCAGGACTTTGCTAAGCCTAAATCTTCTAAAACTCTAGCTTAGAAGAGCCCTGAGTTGAAGGAATGTAACTACATATGGGAACTTATCTGGTAGAAATCTGGATCGCCCAAAATGAATGTCCTTTCAATAAAATTTGGTCACACTAAAAAAATTATTCATGACATTATATTATCTTCCCATTTCCCATAGAGGTGCTTAATCTCAAAGCACTTTAATTTATTTCCCATTTGCCATAACTTTCCCAAAGACAAATATGGCCGGCACATTGGCCACCCAAGAAGAGAAAAAGTCTGAAGCGCGTATTTGGACAATGACAAGGAAAGAGTATGTGTAGCATTCAAGAAAGTCGATGGATCATAGGAAAGGTAATACACTATACATACACGTACAACTCACGGAGAACATGGTTTATTGCCTTCTTTAATGGAAGCATAGAAGATTCAACCCAAATTATATTAATAACAATAATATCATAGTTCCAACGTGCTTCTTAAATGAAGTATGGTCAGCCTCCACATCACATGGCGCCACAATTTGTTGACATTTGTCAATCCCGTATTGAGAAGAATATGCACACATTGACCCAAGCCAGCTGCAATGGAATATGTGTGTCCCAACCATGTGTTTCAGCGTGAGACCATATCAATTAGTGGAAATCCAATATTTATCCTCAATTGTCGTATCGGCTTGGTCGATTTTCAATCCCGCCTTTCACTCGCCAATACTCGGTCCTAGGTGTGTTGTTTTATTCTCATGTTTGTGAGCTCTATCACGAGTGTGGCGTACCTATGTCTGCATGCGCGCACACAACAGTTTGTATAAAAGTAGTTTCTTTCCTGATTGGCAAACATAATTGACGCCAACTCTGCTTACCAAAAACGAGTGTCTTGGCTGGATCTTGTTGAGCTAAAAGGTATACAATAAACCCAATGCAGATATTCAGTGTTGATCTTTTTCTTAATATTGTAGAGAACCAATGTATAAAGCTAGATACGATACATATCAACTGATATTTACATTGATGGTCCCACCACATTTAAAACTCAATCGATGAAGAAAATTGCCTCTTTAGCACTAGAAGATTAGACAATTTTCGGTTGATATGATGTAGCGCAAGGAGGCATGAAATGGACCGGTGCTGGAAAGGAGATGGTTGAGTCATTTGGATGTGGCATGTTCATGGAAGAAAGGTTGAAGACCTATCTCATTCCACCAGGGTCAAGCAACTTGGGTCCCAAGACAGTGACCTTTACCTCAATTATTTGGAACTTTGAAAGAAAAAGCCAAACCCTCTTTAGGAAAAGAGATAGGTGGCACCTGAAAGGTTGAAACGTGTGTGGCCCACCACCCCTCTGATCTTTTCTTCCTATTCTTTGTAGTGTGAAGAAACCATCTCTCATTGTTCAGTTGGTTCCTCTTTTCTCAAGCCTATTAGTTTGCGGAATATTATATACGAATTGAATACATAAAAACTCATCGTCAAATGTCCATCAAATGATTATTAAATAATAAGGTGTGAAAGATATAAAGTAGCGATGTAGATGGAATCTTGTTATTCCTAAGATTTGAATCACTAGAGTGATGGTTGAATATTCATTTTTCATCTTCACTTCATTCAATTTCCTCTAAAGGAAAGCTTAATTTGATGGTCATGTTTATATACACCTACATTTCAAAAAAAAATAAAAAATTGTATACTACTTTGGTCTTCATTTTGACTACTCTTGATGTGAATTCCTATATGTATTCAATGCAAACAAATAGTCGCCTGTACAGAAGTCATGACTTAGTTTTGCAAAATTGCCTAAGTACAAGCACTAGACTGATAGGCTTTTAAAAACACAAAGGTAACTAATGTCTATAATAGAGTGAAATTAGAAATGGCACTAATTAAAGGGCGTTGGTATTTGAGAAGGGATGGATAAATGAATTCCAAGGGAGGATTGGAGGAACCAAGACAAGGAAAAGTAGATTATCTTTAAAAGTTGCCTTTATAACAGTAATGGATGGGTCCAATTTGAACGATTTTAAGTAAAAATTTAGACTTATCTTGAAGTGTTAAACTATTATACATTGGTGGTTTCTCATGTGCCTGTCACGAACCCGGTGAAAGAAAGTCAAGTAGACTGGTTGTTGGCCATAAAATAAAATTCACTACACTTTAATATGATAGTGACTCCAAATCAATAAGATTTGGCTTCAATGATGTAAATTAAACATATAAGTAGAATCAGTGGGCCCATTGCCAATTATTCAAATTTGACATTGATGCAAATCCCCTTCTATACACGTCAAAGATCAATTCGAGACCCAAGAGAGTCCACACACGTCAAAGAAAAGCCCACGCAGGAATCAATCCCTCGCTAAAGTGGGTGAGATGTGGGGTACCCAACCAACTAATTAGAAACCCCTTATTCTCTCAAATCGAGATTATTGTACTCGCCTTAATGAACTCCTTCTTGAGATTGGGCTTGGAATTAGCGTCTCTTGGTCAAATATATAGATGTTTTGTATATTAACCATTGCTCCCAACCCTAAAGAGTTGTTCCAATGAAATCTATTGTTTAACTCTAAAATAAGTTAACTTCATAATTATTCATATCTTTCTGCATGGAAGTGACATGTCTTGTGACAGGGAATAAGCAGCATGAGGCTTATTAGTGACAAACGTGAAAAAAGGAATATTAAAAATACAGCTTGAGGTAACCATCTAATAGAATTTCTAATATACAATTTTTTTTTTCCTACAGGTGTGCCTTTTAAATACGTGACATAGTTTGTAAGGTCACTAACTAATTAAATACAGGAGAACTTTATAATTTAGCGAAGAAAAAACAATTTAAATATAACCCCCTCAAAATAACGTTTTTAACGCACCAACCCCTTCATTAAATTTTCATGGGCCGTCCTTGATCCAATGGGTAGGATTAGGCAAGAAAATATCTGTGTTTCTTTTTGCAAGATAATGGGCCATTAGCAATGGGCCCCCAAAGGAACATTCCATGCCTCGTGTGATTGGGACATTATAAGATGCTTCTCCAATTGTTTAAACATATGATTTTCACCACTAGGATTTAGGATTGGATATTGGAACTTGGAATACCCCATTACTTACGGCAGTATCCTGCAGTTTTCTCCAACTTTCACTTGTTTTACCCAAAACGTGTTTGGCACCTTTCTTTGGCGTGAAACACGGTTTCCACGTTTCCAGCCTTCGCAGAAAGAGATTTGTTGTGACTTTTTTTCTCCTTTTTTTGACACAAAACGGCCCCATCAAGACTTATAGGTCTGGGTTGTCTTGTAATAGATTTTTTCTGTGGAATTGTCTTGAAAGTAGAATTGTTCCTGATTGGCATTCTTGACAATGTTTATTTTTGAAAGGAAAGCATAAGAGAAGGTAGGTTCGTGCCAAGAGACTTTTCTTTTACCCAGCTTAGGTGATAGGGATCCGAGAGACCCACAAAATGAGAAGAGGTAGGGTGCAAAGGAGAGCCGACATAGGTGGAAAGAGTTGCGTACTTACTACTTAGAAATTGATTCCTCGGCAACCAGGTGACATGCAGGCAGTGGCAGACTTGGAAATTTCATTTAAGAGGAGCAAGCCCAAAAGGGCAATCTGATTTTTGGAACAAACCAAGAATTTTCATGTAGGTTTTAGGGGGTGGACGCGTGGTTTTTATGTAAATTTTGGAAGCAGAGCTAGAATTTTCATTATAGTTTTAGAAGAGGACCAAGGTCTAGCGGGTGTGTCAGCTCCCACATAGATGTATGTGGGTCCGCCCTTAAAAGCAATTTTGCCAACCAATTGAGCAACCCCCTGTCGTCGAGCCCAAGAGTTTGAAAACCATTTTACTTGATTTTGTGTAGAAATGTTTACCAACCCTACATAGAAAATGAAGTTTTTCTTTATTCATTTTTACACAAATGAAATTATTGTATAATCAAAACTCTTTGAAAAATTATTATGGAGGAACATGCCCATGGGACTTGAGAGCAAAGAATTTTGTGACTATCGGTATAAAATTGTAGGTGTGCCCTATCTTGCAATTGAAAGTTCCCAATGGATCAAAATTTGGTTAGCTAAAGTGAAATTCTCCGGTTAAACCACTTTTCTAGCATCCTTATTTTAGTCTTCAAACCAAGCATATGCATATACCAACCTCCTTTCAATTGGCACTAATCCTAACTTCGCATTATTCCAGATTATCTTTCACCATCGGATTGTATCACTGTAAGTTTCTAGTGTACAATTATTAAAATTTAACAACTTAGAAAACTAAGGCTAGAATCATTTAATTGGCCTTCATCTTCGACTTATATGGTTATGCATGAAGTAAAATCCAATGAAAGGGTTCTCTTAAAAATATATATATATATATTTGGAACAAGCCCCTGCAGCGCCCCTCAATATTGAAATAGATAGTAATATTGTCTGGTTTGAACTTCAGAGATAAAGACCTCCTTGAGTCGAATTCCCCCAGAGTAAGTTGATGTTTGAAAAATTCAAGATCCATTTTAGAAATGGCCGGCGGACAGATTGCATGGTTGCGTCCAGACATGACTGCCTGTTTTTCCCAAGAATCTATACCGTGGCTGATGAAAACCATGTCTGAAAGTGACTTCTCATAATCCAGTTTGGAATGAGTCTTTGATTTTATGTTTTTTTTTTTTTTCAAGTTCCTTTATCAAAGAGGTACCACGAGGTACAACTACAGCGTGTGATACGGTTAGTGTTGATGGAACCGGAATATGAGAAGAAGAGGAAAATAAAAAGAGGCTTTAAAGCGCGTAATCGCTTTTATTAGACGATGATTCTTTAATGCGCATAATCACTTTCCTTAGACAATGATACTTTAAGCTTAATACACCAGTTATGGTCCAAGCATATTTATGGACTAATATGGTTGGTAAAAGAGTCTCTTATTAATGTAGTGGCGGCTCCAGAAATTCGAGTCAGTGGGGTCAACAAAAGACTTATTTTCCGTAAATCATATAAATCTATTTTCTCCTTTATCAGCATCTGTCATCTACTTTCGATAATTTGAGAAATATAATATAAAATCAAATAATTTATTTCCGATAATCCGACAAAGATAATATTGAATTCTCAACATAAAATAAAAAAGAAATTTAAATACATTGTTACTAATAGTTCTTAATCCAAAAAGAAAATCTAAATACATAAACTCCTACATCTTCCCTCAACGAGTTTTCATGTGTTGAAATTGTTGTATAATAGCTTCATTATCAATACTAGCAACCACATCCTTTTCAATATATGTGACCAAACAGTCATTCATCCATTGATCTCCCATTCTGTTATCTAACTTATTATTTATGTACTTCATTGCTGAAAAAGCTCCTTCTACCATTGTAGTCGCTACTGGTAAAATCAACGCCAATTTTAGAAGAAAATAAATCAATTGGTATATGATATCCTTCTTTGTCTCCACTAATTTTTTAGCAATGTCACAAAGTCCTTTAAATTCTAAAAACTCGTTGCTAGAGCGCATATTAGCAATGTGGGCCCATTAGGTTTTTTATTTATTTTGGTAGACAGTTGGCCCATTAACTTAGGCAGTGAGTATTTTATGGTGATTTTTGTTCACTACCACATCAACAAAGAAAAGGTGTAAAGTTAGCTAATGTGGGGTAAAACTCTTAAATTGAGTGGGGTCAAAAACTTCTCATAAGTTTAATTCATGACATAAATTTTTGTATTTTTAAATATTTTTCAAATCTCAGTAGAGTCAATTGACCCCACTATGATCAATGTGGCGCCACCCATATATAAATGCCTACTTCTCTTTTACATATCCGCATTTTCCATGAGTAATGGATTCTCAAAAGGGTTGTCTTTCATAGGATTTCCAAGACTTTTCCTATAGGAGAAATGCATGATTATTGAAAGTATAATTCTAAGAAATCAAAATCCAAACGTATGATTTCTTATTTTTAAAGACTCCCAACAGTTCTGCTTGTTTTAATTTGAGCCAAGTCAAGTCCTTTGTCTACATCATGTGGGGACCAAAGACGGTGAGAATTTTCTTGGCTTAGGTCACGATTATCACAGGAGCTGGCATTTTCTGAAATAGCTAATAAATAGTCTCCTCTTGTATTTTATATGACCAACCGACCTTAAAAATATTATATGTGATTGGAAAAACTGAAGGAAATCCATACAGATTAATGGTTTTCTTTTTTAATATAACCACATGTATACTCCCATAATAATGCTGGTCAACTATGCTAAACATGTTGACCAGTAGTCAAACGCCAAAAAAAGTTGAACTCTCTTTAAATACATATAATAGAGCATGGATGTCTGTAGGTAAAAACCAAAAGTATGGGTATTTGTTTATAAAACTAGAAGAGACAGGTGGTTTATCAAATCCCCAATTTTCCCATATTGTATCCAATATCATATTCTTTTATGTTATATTTTGGGATTATACATATCCACAAAACCTCATTTATTTTTCTTTAATCTCTCTTATGTTACCTCTTTTGTCTTTAAGCAAATTCAATAATGGATGATAAAGATGAAAAGTCATTACAACTTAAACAGAAGGGGAACACAAGAAACAGAACATTAGTCTGAATTATCTCAAAATATCCTAATCATATAGGAGAATTGTCAGTCATAAAATTATCTGTTAGCTACCACTGTGGATTAATTATCTTGGCCACTCAGTTTATTAGAAAGGAATAGTTTGAAGTAATTTCATCAGAGATGCCAGTTACTAGAGGTGTCTCAAATGCAACTAAAATTTGGGATCCATGGCTCTTGTTGTGGCCGCATCATCATTATTAAATCCTTGTCTCAATTATATTGAGTCAGCAATATGAATTCTGCTTTTCCACTCAGAGAATTATGGCAATGTTATCACAAGAGTTTTTTGCCAGGTGTCAACTTGCCTGGTGCAACCCTCCTCTTTCTTTCGGCTTTGGACTGCCATTTACGACAAACGGGCCTGTGGCCATAGAAAAATTAAAGACAGAAAAAAAAAATCAAAGAATCCTCTATACATTAACAGCATCTCTCATCTTTAAGCACACCCTCTTCTTTGCAAAGGCTTCTTCCAAACACCCAAAGCAGCATGTGGCAGAGGTGATTCCAAAATCACTTACAAAGACACCTGAAGATTTCTTTCATTTGGAGAAAGCTCCATCAGATGAATCCAAACTGAATTAGAGAACTTTTTTAACTAGGATTGAGATGGGATGCAGATAACTGAATTCCTCCCTTCTTTTCAGGGCTTTTGAGTCCCACGCACTACTTGGATTGGGCTGGATCGATATAGGCTGTAACATTAGGACATGTGCTGGACCAGCCCGCGTAATCAAAGGCCCGGCCTCATCCAATATATTTAGCATAGAGGCCTGGCTTTCATGCCCAGGCTGGATCTAGACCAGAGTATTGGGCTTGGTAACCGAATGGGATGGGTTCGGACAATCTTAAACTTCCCCTTACCAGCCCATGAAAAACCCTTCTATTAGGTTATCTTCTTGTGACTCAAAAAACTCAAAAGTTTCGCTTAGTAGGCCCATTTCTCTGTGCTGGATTTTGTTGGAGTGTATGATCCAATATTAAGACAAAACTAGATATCCAGGCGCTATAAGATGCTGGAGAGTACTAGCTTCTTGACAAATTTTAGTGTTGGGAACAAACCAGCAGATGTTTCATGGATGTATGAGGGAATTATTCTCTACGAGCAACCACAAGTGCATCCCAGCACTGTGGGGCCCACTTGAGCTGTCATCGGGCTCGATTTTACACTCAATGAACTTTAACTCACCGTTGGATTGAATCTAACAAAATCTACAGTTTAGATACTATTAGACTTTAAGGTTGTCAAATCAAGGGTTATATAATCTAGTGGGGCTCATTTTTTTGGATCCCCCTTATTCATGGGGAGACCTTTCCATCTGCCCTCCTATTGTTGACAAACTTGCATCTAAGAGGGCCCCACAAGTAGATAGCATATGAGCTATATGTAGCCTACATCTACCATTAGTTAATGTAAGAAAGAGAGGATTGTGAAGTGACTTCCAAACCTCAAGCTAAAAGGCTTCATCAATCAAGAGTCCAATTGAGCCATCACCTCAGCCATAGCAACATTCAACCCCCCCTAGTCTTTTTCTTGTTGGAAAAGATGGCACTCTATTCATTATTTAATGGAAAATGATATAGTATCATTACTAATGTAGCCAGGCATAAGTGTATGTACAAAGCCCCGCCCTCGCTAAAAAGTGCACTCTAGTTAATGTTTCTACCAATCACCATAAAGTGCTTGTTCTTCACTATTCATGTTTCTACCAATCACCATAAAGTGCGCTCTAGTTAAGACATCTTTTTTTTTTCCAATGATCTTTTGTAACGATGCAGAAAAAAAAAACCTTTAATTTTCATTGAATCGTGTAAATTTTTTGTGTCTACACGTTAAGTAAGCTTTGGACCGAATGAATCTAACCCAGAGTAGCAAGATTCAACATCCAACTGAATGAAGAGAAGAGATTTGTTTTTTGGTAAAAGAAAGGAGAAGAATTGAAATTTCATTACATTGTGTGAATTTCATGAACATAGGCAAGTAAATATCGAGAACTTCCATCTTTTCCTTTTCCCCATGTCTGATAACTTATAACTTATCACTTGCAAGGCTCAGCCAAGAGAACAGGGTTGTAAATTATTTTCAACTGGCATTAATAGATCCTAAAGTTTAAGAGCAGGGCACATTTTGGGCTTACACAAGTGAACCCAAACATGGCTCAAGAAGATTGCAAGAATAAACAAGATCGAGAATCTGTGAAGACAGGGGCGGAGCTAGGATTTCATCTCGAGGGGGGCCAAAAAGAAAATCAATATCCACAAAACGAACTCTTTCAATTCCTTTTATTCATCAAATCATTTAGCATTAGCAATAACTCCAACTAGATTGTCAGATTTAAATAAAGCCACCATAGAAAAATACAAAAACAGGACCATATTTCAACAGAAATTCTATCCATGCATCAAAATAAAATAAAAAATAAAAAATAAATAAAAAAGAGAAGACAAGTATCAATGACATCAAAATCTATATATTTTTTAGTGCATTAGAATAAAAAAAAAATACAAGAACAATGCATCAGAATCAAAGACAAAAAATAAAAATAAAAAAAGGAAAAGATCCCTAAAACCATAATCAAATGCGGTACAATCAAATAAAAAGCATCAATGACATCAAAATCTACATCAAGAATAGTACATTGCTGCACATTCGAACATCTCAAAATCTCGAGGAGGGGGGGGTCGTTTTGGTGTTTTAATAGGGTTTTCCAAAGACAAGGGGAGGCCCGTTTTGGTGCTTTAAAAGGGTTTTCCAAAGGCCCCCCGTGGCCTCAGTGTAGTTCCGCCCCTGTGTGAAGATGATAAGAATTTGAAGTGATTCTTTCATCTACGACCTCCAATTCCGGCCATATAGATCTTGTAAACACGTTTTTAAACATGGTTATTACTTATTACATTAGCAGTGCATGGACCTCTTCCCTAATGGGACAATGCCTTAACCATTGCACTAGTCGCGTCCTTGGCTTAGTATTTCTTGTGCAAATAGTCACTTTGGTATTAACATATATCAGCATAGTCTATAGTAATTTGATGGAATTGGATGATATAAAGATCAGGAAAAAGTAAAGGTTTCAATTGTTAAAATAAATGGCACCCATTATTATACTGCATCACTCAAAGTGGTTGGTATTGGTTTAGCCATTGGGTGAATGCAAACTGATAAGAGACTCATTATTATTTTATTTAATGGCTACCAACTAATAACAGCCCATTTGTCTGAAACCATGATATTTTTCTCTGACACAGGTTTGAAATGATATAGCAGTTTGTCTTCATGATACCAGTACCAAATACATTTTACAGCGCCCATAGTTATGACATACAAACCCTGTTTGGATACATGGAAAGGGAAAGTCCAGTTTGGAACCTTGAAACTCAGATTACCTGGAATTGGTCATGGCACAATTTCATGGGCATTTATTTGGTAGGAGGTTGTGGTAAGATAACTTCCTTTTAATGGGGTAGTTCTTTGTGGTAAGATAACTTCCTTTTAATGGGGTAGTTCTAGTTATGTTTGTGGTCTTACTCCTTTACTAAATAATGACAAAAGAGGGCGGAGAGATATAGGATATGGAGATTTAAGACTTGAATTAGGGAGGAGAGAGGGCATATGGAGATTTAAGACTTGCATTTATCTTCTCATTTCTCAACTTAATATGGGTACTACTGGTTCTGTTGTGATACTACCAATGCTACTATTACTGTCTCACAAATATGCTTTAATTTCCTTGTTATATCTGTCTTTTTTTCTTTTCTTTTTTTTAAATTCGAAAGAGCCCCCACACACAGGAAGACAGCCCACTCAAGTGGGAAAAGGCCATGTGAGCCCGCTGCCACACATGTGGCCACAAGAAAGAACCTACGACTCGGTCAACATAAACATCAATAGCTAACCTAAATTTCCCCTTTTTTCTCCCATATTGGAAACTGTTTTCACAGACAAATAATGATAAAACCGGCTATTACACTATTGATAATATTCCATATATAGAGATCCTGATGAGGGATAAAATCACTCTACAAAAAAAGTAATAGGGTTTGATGGATCATACTTGCGAAGGTCTCGAGCCTCATGGCAATGCTCTCAGATCAGATGCATACCAATCACCTATGATGTAACATGACTGAACCGATCCGGTCCAAACTGATTCAACTTCCTTTTTGAGTGTTTATAGAACCAACTTTGAAAAATGGGATATGGGTCTAGGATTCAACCCAATTTAAATTTAGGTTGAGTCCTGGGTCCATGGATTCCAAATATTCATTTTATCCTTAAAAACAGGTCACAGGTTCTGTCTAAATCGAAAATGTTTTTGATTGATCTATATAAAGCCCTGAAATGGTATGGTTCTGAGAACTTGCTATAGCGTACGCTCTCTCACACATCTGTGACTCAATTGGTGAAATGGTCTCTCTTCCTCCCAAAACATGTTTGTTTTTTTTTTTACCGAAACACAAAGAAAATATTTTGTTGCGAATGCACAAGATATTAAGGCATTGTGCTTGTGTAAAATCATAATTATGGATTTTCCCCATAAAAATGGAATCCTTTTTTACAAGAGAACCAGAAGGGGATCATTCAAGCAGGAAGTCTATTTGCCACACGCGTGCAAAGCCAAACCCCTAAAGTCCTCTTTTGATCCTATAAGCCAATGAGCCCACATATCCTTGCACATTCACCTCACATGTCTCCACCATCCAAAACAAAGGATATTGGATCAAGATATGGATAGTGACAATGTGTTGATGTATAGCCCCTCATTTATGAATGGATGATGACAATTCTGAGCTTTGGAAAAGCTGTAACAGCTACAAAACTATGAGAAAGAGACCAATGAATTTTGATATGTTCTTGGGTCTTTTACCAGACAGGATCCCGGGTCCTTGTTGTTTAAATTTCATACCTGTCTACTGCCATCCTGTAAGATCTTATTACAGTATTTATTTCCTTCTTTGAAACACTGCTGGGAAGCCTGGATTTTCCCATGCTGGATTCAGAGAAATCCCATGCCAAGCCTATAGATTCTTGATTACAACCCAATATCTTCCCAAAAAGCCTATTTTTCTTTTTCCTCTTTTCCTTTATTTTATTTATTTATTTATTTTTAAGTAACTAGAATTTGAAGTTCTTGTGTATCCAACATGCTATTCAAGTCCATGTCTCCACCACCCAAATCAAAGATCTTGGATCAATATATTGAAAGGGACAACTTTGTGGATGCATAACCCCACTGTCCCACATTGATATTAGGACAAAGACACCTCTGGGTATTGGAAAACCTGTAACGGTCACATGAGAATGAGAGAGAGCATAGAATTTTGAGATATTCTTGGATCACTTACCAAACAGGCACCAGATCCCAGATCCTAATTATTAAAATTGAGTACCTGTCTACTGGTACAGTAAGATCGAAACAGTATCTATTACTAGAATTCACAAGTAGGATCCGCTAATAAAAATCAAAGTGCTGAAAAATAATTAAAATTTCTAGATATTGAATGAGGAAAAAATTAGCTTAAATAGGAGTTGGGTGCAACATTAGATTCATCAAGTGTAAAACAAACGAATCGAATATGCAAATAATGAGAGCTCAGTCATTTTTTACATTGATACTGATCAATATTGCGATGGACCTCACTTTTACTGGAGTGTGATTTGGTCTGATCTATACATCAAGTGGCTTTATATTGAACAATTTGGATTTTACAGGTTACATCCATAGCCATATGAGATCGTAGCAAATACCAATGAGATCCTAATGACTCCACTTATTGACACTTTGTCCCTAGATCTTTCAGTGTTAGATGAGAGTTAGATGTTTCAAAAACCCCACCAAACTCGGGTGACTAGCTGGGTCAACTCGCCCCCAGGGGACAACAAGGTCGACAACACCTTCGTAAAAGTTACCCGAGTCATTGAACTTGATGCCCTGCTGAGCCACTCGGTCGAGTCTACTTCTAGAATTATGTGACTGCATATGGTCCATTCTTAACTCCTCAGAAGGACCGACTTGGGTGGGCCTGCAAATTTATGAGCCAGTGGGAGATGGTCCACATCTATAACATTGGATGCCAATGTTGTAGAAAGAGAATCTGAGAGTCCAGTAGTTGAAATGGATGGTTCATGGTCCCAACTGTGATGTTATAATTAGAAAATCTTTCAAATCCAGACTGGGTTAGTACTCATTACAAAGATTCTGGTCTATCGTTTTACCTCCACTAACTGTTTAATGTTGACCATACCATCTAAAACAGCAATTCCAGTTGAACCTAATCCAACCTGTCATGGGTCGACTGTGACATTTATACTACTGCTGAATATCCAGAGTGTCCCACCAAAAAGAATATCCAAAGTGAGAAGTAATCAAAACAACAGAACATAGTTCAAATACTAAATTGCTTTACTCACCCTTTGCTCATTCAAATTCAATCATATGGCAAAATGTGAGCAAGTGCCAAAATGTTGATCAAACTTGGATAATTACTCGATGCCTTCCCGAGTCATCGGACAGGTGAGTCGGGTTTTAGAACTATGGAGCCTGCATGACTGGCTGATAATGAGAGGGTTAATTACCCTAGTGTTGCTTAGATGTACACTGTGCCAACCATTTTACATTTAAGTGTGTAATCAAGCCTTAGATCTCCTGTTTGAATCCCCCAAACTCAGTTGTTTTGCGATTAATTTACTTGTAAATCTACTTATATGTGATTTTGTTGAATTGTAATCGATAATGAAAAAAACAAAATGACAGTCACTTACGGTAACTCAGGTTATACACTGCCAATCTACTGATAGCCAGACACCTCACTTCCACCGTTCCACATAAAAACCATTGAAAAGTGCTAATGGCAAGAGACTTGGGTGATTGTGTGTGTGTGGGGGAGTGTGACCAGAGAAATAAACTCAGGTTATTCAAGCATAATTAAAAACCTTGATTTATGAGTAAACTCAATTGCCTGCACTCAGATTTACCAAGATCCAAAAAAGGACCCTATCCTTGAAGCTTGTATTGAATAGATCATTAGTGCAGTTAATCACTACATCTACCCAAGGACCACTATTACTCTCAAATAAAGTTGGGACATCAATCTAGCAGGAGGATATGACCCATGGGTGCAGAACCAGTATTCAATGGTGTGGTAATTTCAGTTATTTGACCTTTGGCCGGTTCAAGTCATGTAACTTTGGGTTTGGCCCAACCCTGGATGCTTTCCGAATTGGCGCCCCTGGTCACAATGGCTAATCACTAAAATCAACTCCATCCAAAAGTCGTCTTCTTTATTTGAGTATGGATCATTGCGGTATCCTTTTCCTAATTTTCTAGTTGTACTTTCAATTTGTAGGACACTGATCAAGGAAATGAGATTGTCACCTGGGAATCATTCCATTTTCTATCAATTCATACCCTACCCTCATCTTTTCTGGGGGTAAAAAGACTTTACTCCACTTTCTTTTTCCACCAAGCCTTAGGCCAACTGTGTTGGCTCTATCACATTAAAAAATGAAGACGCATTTTCAAATGCTTGTTGTGGGTAGGACAGACACAATAGAAGAAAGCACGTCCGGGTCATGAAAAGGCCATCCAATGACAGCCACTTTATTTTATTTTCATCTATCCATGCACATAATACTACCATCATGCATCTATCTATATAGTGTGAACTTTAAGCATTATATGTTGCATCAGCATGTTCCTCCATGAAAGTAATGCCAAGAGGATGGTCCAAGTTGACCAATTGGTGGGACCCAGTTAAATAGAAACTGTCTGTCCAAACTTAAGTAACAAACACTGAAGGTGGGAGCTGCAATTGGGATGGTTCAGATGTACCACTACACTGTGATGCATCTGTATATGGAAGCATCCAAGGACATGCATATGAAGCAGTGGGTTCTGTGGATGATGGCCCACTCCTCATTAGTGGGGCTGGGCCTATAAATGGATGATGGTGAAGTAGGTGGTTTTATTTTTTTAAATTAGGGTCAATCAACTTACAGATCTATGGTGGAGATGAGCTGCCAAATGCTTGTGATCCAAATGAGATCTTGGGCATCTACTTTGTTCTCATGAGAATGATGAGAAGTTGACTCTGTTCATTAGGTAGAACCATGAATGAGCCATGGATTTCTTTCATAATGTTTGATTAGATTAAGAGAGTTAACTTAAGCCAGTTTGCGGCCTGGAGGAGAGATGTGTAGGTTATATTTGTCTTCATCATCTAAATAAAGTAAAAAACAAGGTAGATTTTAAATTCCTAAGTAGTTATATTAATATCATTAAAATATGTCATTTTCCAGATATTTAATTTGAAGGATTTTAAATTTATTAGTAGTTATATTGATATTGTTAAAATATGAAAACAATCACCCCCCCCCCCCCCCGGTGCTTACAATAAGGTGAGCACCGTTTCAAGTAATAGTCAATCCAACGGTTCAGTCTATTTGAATGGATGCTATATTTTGGATCGGTGACTAGGACGGTGGTTTTCCTATTTTGTAGTCTACATGGATGGATCACTTTTAAAATATATAGCAGTAATGAAGATGAAAACTACTAATGGGGAAATAGGTGAGTCTGAGTTATTATAGGTCTACATCAAAGATAAGATTTAAGCACGTATCTTTTTGCATTGTCATGTCTATTAATAAGTTAAATACTCATATTCAAGAGGATGTCCTTTGGGGGGGGGGGGCTTAAAATCCCTCTTAGCATTTCAAAATTTTTATACATTTTTTAAATATGCCCCACAAATTTTTAGAAACCCCTAAATATTTTGAAAAGTCAATGCTTTTTATATAACTTTTTTAGTGGACTCCACGCTCTAAATGGCAGTCACTTGCCTAGTACTCCTGCCAATGGATCATGCATGTGAATGCAAATGCAGAATAAGATTGTATTATGGAGAAAACACGCATTGTCTGTGGAAAATGAATATTGGATGCAGAATAACATTTTATTATGGAGAAAACACTCATTGTGTGTGGAAAATGAATATTGGGATTGAAGTTTTTCACCAGCCATGTCAAGATCCCCCTTTTCTTCTTCCTAATGTTTGTTTGGTTGCAAGAGTTTTTGACATGATTTTTCGTTGTCTATAATTCCTGACAGCAGTGCGAGTGTTGTCTTCCCAAAATTCCAAATGAGTTGCTTGCTTGAAGAGGTTTCTTTAAACTTGCATTCCAAATGACACTTTTGCCAGTAGAATTCTAGATATCTGTCTTTTGGAATGTTGATCAGCTTTGGGCATTTTGGAATTTCACTTGGGTGGATAGCATTTGGATTCTCTTAGGGCTTGTTTCTTTTACAAAAAAATTGGGTAGAATATGTGATGTTGGGAATTGCTAAATCATTGATAAAATGACCTCTCTATGTAGTATATAATCCCGTCAAATTTCACTGAACTGGCCCACTTTAAGATTTGATATCTCATATAGAATAATATACGGTTCAAATATTTATACAAATTAATTTGACATTGGTCCCGTGCACCCACTCAAAAGATCAACTCTAGAGGATCCAAATTTTAAGTCTAATTTTATTTTTTCAAAGTGGACCCTACTCAAAGAGTCTGATAAGACTCTACTTGAATGAGGCGGGTACGTGAGAAGCCTACTTTAAAAATACAAGGAGAATAACAAGCAAAACTACCCACCCAATGAAATGGGGATAGGCTAATTTAGTTTCTTTATATCTCTTAATTAAACAAAGGAAAAGACAATAATAACCTTATTATTTGTTAAGATTCTCTCAAAGAGCAAAAGAATATTTGAGGAGGGCCTATAAAGGATAAAATTAAAATGGCCACAATAATCCCTAAAAATCTTGTTCTCTGTACAAAGTGAAGAGAAAATTGAGGAGCCCCCGCCCCCCCCCCCCCCCCCCCCGCCCCACACACACACACACCACCACCACTGTCTATTCTATCCCTATAATCCCTCTCCCACCACTATCTATTCTATCCCTATAATCCCTCTCTCAAATTTGAGTTGTAATCTTATCACTTGAGAAGCCAAAAGATTGTATAGAGATGGAATAGGATTGGCTAGCGAGAATGAACGCATGTACTCAATAAAGAACATCTTCGAAGTAAGAAGAAAGAGAGAAAAACCCTCTGGGAAAGCCTATTCCTTCTTTCTTCCACTGGATCTGAACAATTCATCATCATCGTCTGCTTCTAGGGTATCCATCATAGTCCTCTAGATCATGAAAAGTGAAACACACGTGATTGATCTCTTATAGACTGTCCTGGATCTCCTCATATACTGCTTGATCCAAGTTGACATAATCCTAATTGTATTAGTAACAGCTATATCTTTGCAGATTTGTGCTTCCACTGCATCTAAAGCTTACAAGTTTCATATTTCTTTGGTAGAATTTCAGATTCCAAATGCTTAAAAAGTTTAACCTTAGGCATTCTCAAAATACAAACCCCTTGCATTTACAAATCCTCCACCTAAGAGGAGGATTTAGAAATTCCAACTAAATGCCTATTTTTTACTAGAATTCCTGAAAAAAATCTGTTGTGTTGGAGAGTTTGCGACATGACGTGATGACTTATCTTTTATCATTTGCAAATGCCACATTTCTCCAATAGAATTGCAAAATTTCAGCCACGGACTCTAAAGACAATAATTCTTTACTGGAATTCAAAGAATTATTGTCTAGAGAATCTTTGAATTCTCCAGCATAATAGAATTCCTGAATCCTCTTTTTGTACTTGAGCGTTTAGAAATTCTACCAAAAAACAAAGGAAATGAAATTTTAGGATTTCCAAAGGTCATTTGAGACCTTTTAGGCTGTTGGAATTTTGGGATTTACGGAAAAAATCATGGTATTTACAAATATTAAGAGGCAAGCCATCACATCGTATAAAAAAAAAAAAAAAAAAAACTCCAACACACCAAAAAATAGGACCTCAGGAATCTCACTGTGTCTGGGAATTTAGAAATTGTTTATATAAGAGTTCTTCGATTTCCAATAAAGAACTAGGGCCTTATTTGCTAGAATTCATAGAATTCTTATTTGAAAATTTTTTGAATTCCAAAAGATGGTGAAATTCTTGAATATTCCTTTGTACTTAAGTATCTAAAACTTTTACCAAAAAACTAAAAGGATTGAAATTTCAAGATTCTATCCGGGCATTTGAGATTTTCTAGGTAATTGGGGTTTTGAAATTTTTGTGAAGAAACAAAGGTGCTCAGGGAACAAGCTATTACTTCATGTCTAAAATTGTTTTCAACACCTTAAATTCGTATAAAAAATTATAGCAAAGAAACATGCCTTTTTAGTGGAATTTCTGGACACTCAATCCAAAAGAGCATCCATGAATCCAATAATGTTGGAAATTCAAAAACTTCTCAAATTGGAATCTACTAAATTCCAGTAGGAGTAACAAGCCCTAAAAGGGCAATTTTTGGGAGAATTTACAAATTCTACATTTCTTAAATATTGCTGTAGAAACATGCCCTAAAATGCTACAGTACAAGGCATCCTGAAATGCTTGAATGTCTCATCTTAAGTTAAAACCATGTTTTTAAAAATAAAAATAAAAAGAAAAAGAAGAAGAAGAAGTTAAAATCATGATCCCATCTCAATTCTCTTGACATCCCTCCCCTTATTTGAAAATACTAGAAACCAAGAGGAGGAAATACTAAACACCTTCATTTCCTCAATCCATTCCCCGCATTTTATCCCTTTTCCTTTCCTTTCTACTCTTTTCAAGCAATCCCTCCCTTCTCCCTCCATAAATTCCGACAGACCCGTTCCTTTCCCTCTCTAACGATTCTTCTTCCTCTCTCAACGCCTGTTTTCGCGCTTTTTCCTTTATAGCCATCTCTCTCTCTTTCTTCTCTTTTCCAGGTTTTGATTTGATTTGAAACTTGGGGCTTCCTCATCTTCTCTCTATAACCCCTTTGATTTTTTTTTTTTTTTTTTGCTATCTCTCTCAGACCCTGTTTTCATGCTATTCTCTTTCTGAGTACCTCCCTTTTTGATGTTTTCTGGGTTTTCAAACTTGGGTTTATCTTCTCTTCACCCTTTACCCCTTTGATTTTCCTCCCCATTTCTTCCTGGCCCTGTTTTCCAGCTTTTCTCTTTCTGGGTATCTCCCTTTCTGATATTTTTCTTCATTTTGAACCTTGGGTGTCTATTCTCTTCTCTTCTCTGTGCACCCCTTTGATTGTCTTCATCATCTATCTCTTTATGACCCTGTTTTCGTGCTTTTTTCTTTCTGGGTATCTCGCTTTCTGATCTTTTTCTGGATTTTGAAACTTGGGTCGGTCGTATATTTTTGATTCTCCAGACCCCATTTGGTTTTCTTCTCTTTCTCTGTTGATTTCTTCTCTTCCTTTCATGACGACTTCTTTAAAGAAAGGCTACTTGCCCCCTGGTCTTGTCTCCAATCTGCAAGACGTTTTAGCCAGCAGAAAAGCTGGTAGCAATGGCGAAGAACAATCGAAAAGCGAGGAATCCGAAGGCCCTTCTTCATCAGTGGAGGCGAGTTCGGAGATAGATAGTTCCAAACCTGTTGTTCTTGTGACGAATGGGGATGGAATTGAGGCCCCGGGGCTCACTGTCCTTGTGGAGGGGCTAGTTCGCGATGGGCGGTTCAATGTTCATGTCTGCGCTCCCCAACTGTAAGTTTTGTTTCTCAGAGTAATTCTTTGATTGGCTTCTTGAATTTAGGTTTTTAGGATCTTTTGCTAATGATTCCTTTCGTGTTTGTTATTGATTTTTTTTTTTTTTTTTTTGAATTTAGGGATAAATCGGTTTCGGGGCACTCGGTGACGCTTGGGGAAACCCTTGCAGTAAGCACTGCCGAGATCAATGGTGCCACAGCTTATGAGGTTTCTGGTAAGATCACCTTCATATGGATTTTCTTTTGTTATGTATAAATTTAGCCTGCTTTTATCTGGTGAGTTTGGATGTATCATGAGAACAAAATCAGTTTGAAAGTTTTGACAGAAAGGATAGATTTGGTTCCACAAAGTGAATTGGAAATTGCCTTCTGAGATGCTGTTTTGTCTTGTGGCAATGTCAGCATTAGCAATTGGGGTAGACATTAGTTTCCATTTAATTTGGTTTTTAATTCCAGTGTTGCCCAAAATGCTTCCTTGCTGCCAAAAAAATCAAACTGCATACCATTTGGGCCACCTCCAAACTCAACCACATTAATATAATATTTGATGTTACTGCTTTTAATTTTTAAGGAATGCGTCATCTGTTTTTTGTATATGTTATCCATGGACATTATTGTTATCTGGGTTGTTGGGCTATTTCCCTCATACTTAATATGTGGTAGCACAAATCTTGATTGTTGACTAGGTACTCCGGCTGACTGTGTCTCTTTAGCTTTATCTGGGGCATTATTTTCCTGGTCAAAGCCTTCATTGGTATGGATTTGTTAATACATTGTAACAGAAAACATGGTATCTATTATATTGAGCTTGCCGGGGTAACATCTGTTTTTGATTTGTTATTCTCAGGTGATCAGTGGAATTAACAAGGGATCTAGTTGTGGACAACACATGTAAGTATGCATCTCCTTTTGTTGCTTTACTTCATACTGATCTTGTATTAAATCTTATGCTTCTGTGTTAAATCAGGTATATAATATAAATTTTACCCTCTTAATTTTACTTTTTGGTTGTTTTGTGTTTTGAATATTTTGATTATGATTTTCGGCATATGAGGAATCTTAAAATATTTAATTGTCTTAACATCCAGTGGTTGCTTGAATGCTTGATTTCAATTTATACACTTGAGTTGCATTGGGTTTCTTTATTTATTTGTTGTATATGTTTTCCACTGCCTTACAGATTCTACTCGGGTGCTGTTGCTGGAGCTAGAGAAGCGCTAATCTGTGGTGTACCTTCCTTGTCGATCTCATTAAATTGGTGAATCGAGATCCCTTAATTGATCTGGTTTTTTTGGTGTCATGGCTTTTTTACATAATTGTAACAGGGTTCATTTAAATCTTGTTAGGAAGAAGGATGAAAGCCGTGAGAGTGATTTCAAGGATGCTGTTGATGTTTGTCTACCATTAATCCATGCAGCGATAAGGGACATTGAGAAGGATGTTTTCCCAAGAAACTGTTCACTGAATATTGAAGTTCCCACGTCACCTTCTACAAATAAGGTTTGGCTTTATCATGTCTTTTGATTTTGACCTGTGGTTAGTGATGAGAAGTTTCTTCCAATGTCCAATTTTTATACACTGAAGATCCCTTTTTTTTTTTTCTTTTTCTTTTTTTAATCTTATATTTCTGATGTGGTTGCAATAAAAATATAAAAAAAGGGCAGATGGGTATGGGGTTCACTTGGATCACTTAAGTGACTCTGATTAACACACTAGCGAAACGTGCCCTTGCTTATCATGTGCAATTCTGTATCTGTAAATCCATATTAATTTAAAATAACATAGTAGTTGGAATCCTTACATATTGTAAATGGAAACAGCCCTAAGTATATATTTATAGGATCTCATATAAGAAATAATTTGAATGATTTGTTCCATATTTTCCTTTTGCAGCTGTGACATATATTGGATCTTTTATCTCCTTGGTGTCCAAGGCCATCCACTTCGTCTATTACTACTTTTTGATGTTTCTTTAATGAGTTTTTATACAAAATTTTATGTGATGTAGTGGTTAGAGTACATTTTAACTCCAAGAATTTAAAAAAGTGAGATGTTGTAAGTTCAGATCTTTAGAATTTATATATTTTAACTTCTATCATGGCAGGTTGACAATGGGCTCCAATGACTACCAAAATTGATAGATTTTTTTTAATATTAACATTCATTGAAAAGCCTTTGCAGTATAAGACAGCTATACTGCAAAGCCAAAACAAAAGAAGAAACAAACACCACCAAAACCCAAAGAAGAACCACCACAAAACCCACAAAATTGATAGAAAATTAAGCTGTCAAAATTGCAATTGTGGTATGGCAAACAAAAATCCTAGGTCCGCCATTGAAATGGCCCTAAGTACATGTGGCATGGCATTAGTGGCTGAATACATAATTTATATTTTCTAATACATTTGTCTGACCTTGTCAAATTTCATCTCCATCCAATATGCTTAGCACGGGCATCCCGATATATAGGTGGGCCCTTTGATACGGCCAAGTTAGAGCTTGGCTTCACGTGAAGACCCATGGTGCAGGGCCTGCAGGCTGAAGCCATGAAGTGGTTGTTGCATGGATTTGTTTTCTCTTACTTTTCTTGAGTCCTAATCAAGAAAGATAATTGGTGTTTCCTTTAGAAGCAGGAAGTCTTAAGATAGATCTTTGTTCTAATCCATGGCTAAAATTGATTTTTTCTTTAACTTACTCCAATACCCATGTAGTGCTGTGTGCCCATCTCAGTTTTTTTTTTTTTTTTTTTTTTGGAATAAAATTCATTTGTATATTGATTTAAAGAAACTTTTCAAGCATGAGCATTCAGAGAGTGATTTCCTTGGGTGTGAGTCCTGTCTTTGGCTTTAGCCATCTTGTTTGCATCAATCTTAGTTTTGGCATATAGCCCTTTTCTTGCCTTTGCATGATTGTGTTAAACCTTGTGCAACGTCCAGCAGAATTTTTTATTATCACGGCCCTCCACAGGTTGCTTCTTTCATTCGACAAATATTGGAAAGCCACAAGCTCATTTGTTTTAAATTTCCTCCGCTAACCAATCCTACCAAAACTTTGAGGCGTTAGTAGAGGCAGTGGGAATACCCTTCAATTGGTGGAACCCGGTTGGTGCACATTTTGCGACACACATTTCTGTGTCGAGCCGTTCCTCTTGGGATTCGAAGTCACAACTGCCATTGCTGTTTATCTTGATCAATTTTAATTTATCTTGGAAAATAATTTTCGTCTCTACTCTTCTGTTTGAGGTCTTTCTTATATGTGTTATCTTTATTTATGTTCACTTTGTACTCATGATGGCTTCTCTGTAATTGTGTGTTTTGATATAATTATTTCAATATATATATTTATATAAATTTATATTATTCTATTGCTTCTCAAAAGAATGTATCTTACCTTGACTATCCCCTAAATCAGTTATATCATTTCATTTTGCAGGGCTTCAAAATCACCAGATGTAGTTTGTGGAGATGCGTTCCAAGCTGGCAAGCTGTGTCCGCAAACAGGCATCCTGCTGGGCATTTCATGTCGAAACAACAGAGCCTTGGCATCCAACTCGCACAGCTCAGCCGAGACGCATCTGCAGCTGTGAGTATTTATAAGAGGAAGCATATTATTCTTCAAGTATATCTGCATTGTGTAGCGAGTATATATGAGCAAGTCCCTTTTTCCACTGATCCAAACTGTTAATTGATGAGGGCTTGTGTGTATAGATGTTCCTGACGAGATAATGCAATCTCTTCTGTGGATGATTATGAATACACAAAAGCAGTTTACAACCACGGAAGGGTCAACCATCCGATGGCAGGGATTTTCCCATCTGAGTTATTTTGGAGGATGGTCTAGCTGTGGTGGGACCCCGTAGATCAACAGTCTGGGTTACTGAGCCATGGCCCTTCATGTACAAACTCGAGGCCCAATTATGAAATTCTCTATCCAAGGATCATATATTGTCTGGTCTCATAAATATCCATAAGGAGAAACATATAAACATAAGACACATTCTGTTTTCCAAGTATCTTAGATGGGTTTTGGTTTTAATCATTAAAAGGGTCTGTTGTTTTCAGGGTGCTGCACGCCGCCTCCAGACACAGAGGAAGAGCGTGGAGATTGAAACTGTTGCAGTTGCAGGAAGGCCTGATGTTCAGCGTGAAACAGTGAAGAAGTTCTTCCGTCTTGAGGTATTTACAGCTCCTAACATTTGTCACCATTTGAAAGTTGCAAAATTCCATTTTAAAAAAAAAGTTTACTCGCTGATTTTTGAGAAGCCAAGTTGAAACTTCGTAGCTGAGGACCAGAGGTGCCTTGGATGAAACACGGCCCAATTGGAATTTGAGCTCAAATTGGTCTAATTAACCGATGTCATCCTTTGATTTTTGCATTTAAGATTATAATAATATAGTTATGCATCTTATTAGTCAAATAAGACATTATATTATATAACACATGATCTAATCACAAGTATCTGCCTTGAAAATGTGGATTTTAGTACTGAGCTGAGCATCTCTTAATCAGATTAGTGCCTGCGCTCTTTGCTTCTATGATTTTTTGTATTTAGGATTATAATAATACAATTATACTTTTTTGTTAGTTAAATTAAACTTTGTAGTTTATAGAACATGATCAAGTAACAAATATCTGTCTTTTAATGTTGATTTAAGGGCATATCATATTCCAAATAGTGCCTATGTTCTTGCTTCCTTTGGCAAGGAGAGTAGTTTTTTCAGCTTTTATAGTGAGACTTTCTGGTTCTCTCAAATTCCTTTTATACCTTTGTTCATTTCTGAATTTTAAGTGTGGAGGAACCTGGACCCCAATGAGAACACGGAAATAGGGATGCAGATCGTTGAGTCCTCAACACATTCTTAATTTCATGAATAATTTCATTTTTCTCCTTTTGTTGTCACCTGTCTTTATCTTGGCATAAGTGAGCGGTGACATCAGATATACTTGTAAGTAATATTGGTTTCTTTTAATTTCAGTTCTTGGAAAAGGAGCAAGAAGCCACAGACGAGGAGCTTGATTTTAGGGCGCTGGAAAATGGCTTTGTGAGTCAAATATTTCTTATTCTCCTTTCTTTCTTTCTTTTTTTTCTTTTTTTATTTAAATGCTCAATGGGACTTTGTTTCTTTGGTGCTTAATTATAGCTGACCTTTCCCGCGATTTTGCAGGTAGCAGTTACACCTCTATGCCTTCCTTTGCATGTTGAATCAGAAATGCATGGAGCAGCATCAGAATGGCTGGCTGCTGCCATTACTGGAGATGAATAAGTTCCTGCTCGATGAAATTGCAATGGCTATGCAGGGTGGGTCTCATGTTGATTCATCATCAAGGCGGGTCAATTACAATTTGCGTCTCTTGTTCGTTTGTCTGACTCAAAATGTGGGTCAGTTAGATTTGTTCCTTTCTTTTTTTATTTTTTTCTTTACATATATTTGTTTCCTTTTTTATCCTACATGTTAGCAGAATTGTGAGCAATCTTGTATAATGCCTCTTGTTAATTTGTTCCTGTTTTTTGGGGGATGAAAGAAGCCTGTGGTTTTATTCTGAAAAACAGATTGTTTCAATTGGGTGTGGAGAGTTTGGGGGTGTTTTGTTTTTGGTTTCTTATTTTATTTTAAAATTTTCTGCAGAGGTGTTGATGCGTGTAACTATTGAATATGGTCTGTCTGAATTGTTTGATGCTGTTGAAAAATTGTGTTTGGATATTCTTTTGGCTTGGGAATCGTGTTTCTTCTCATTGACTTTTGTCTATTAAGGAAGAAGGAAAGAAAAAAAAACCCCATTAGCTTGAACAGAAAATGTACAGTGGGCCTGGCCTACCGGACTACCAAATGGTTTTGATTAGCTTAGAATTAGAATATGATGGATTTTCAACAAAACTAGCACTTGTATTGTTTTTTTCAAAGAGAAACAGTAATGGGCCATTACACTATTATAAGCTTCCTGCACCTTTTTAAGAACGTTGCATGCAAACAGCTTACCCACTGATTGAGGCGGGAGTCACTCCGGGCGTTTTTATTTGGCCCTAGAGGACAAAGTAAGCAACAGTTAAAGAGTTTTAACTGGAAAGGGCAGTTGGTGCACTCTTTTATCTTATGCCTGGCCTTGCACTAAGAAGGGGTTTATCTCATCCTCCATTATCATCATCATTAAAGTCTTGTTCCAATTATGTTGGAGTTGGCTATATCAATTAGGATTTTCCATTCTGATCTATCATTTTGGACTTATTTTTACTACTTTCATCAATGTCCTCTTTGAACGGATGGTTTTTCTATTTTCTCTTATTGATGCTACTCCTAAATGTCATTGAAATCATTTATTTTTCATTTTTTCATTTCTAATTTTACCATACATCTACCTTAACAAGATCATCCATTAAATTCATTTACTTAAAAACTGTTGATAATTTTGTTGATTGTGAGCATATAGTGTATGTTTAAACAGGGAAAGCTCTTATGATTCTAATCATCTGATGTCTGCTTGTTGGCCGTTGCTTAAAGAGTCTTACTAGGGAGACGAAGTCCGCCCCTGAAAATGAAGAAAAGAAACGGAGCCAACATAATAGGCACCCCTTTCTTTTCCGAGAAAGGATAGGTAGATTAAAGGAAGGAGCTGCTGTTGGCAGTTGGCACAACTCCATTTGCTCACTGTACATCTCTTTCTTTTCAAAACATGAGTACCCCTGGGAAAATCTCCAAACTGCCCCTCTCCCGCTTTTTCCCCATCTTTTTGCTCTCTGCCCAGCGCCACCGCTGCCTGCGCCCTGCCCCCTCTCCCTCGCTCCTTCTCTTGCTCCCTGTCTCTCTCCCTCTCCCTCTTCCTGTTTCGTTCTCCTTCTCCCTATCTCTCTCCTAATGTCTAAAATAGATATATTATTTTGGTATTTATATGAAGCTTAATTTCATGGTGGGGCTAACTCATCATCGAATTAAAATGATATGCATTAAAGTTGTTAATATTTCCAATAGGTCAGTCCACCATTAGAAGGTTTGAAAGAGAGTTTTAAGAATGACATTTTTGGAATAAGAGTCAACACGTGGACTTGCATTGATATGCCTTTGAGAATATCTCAATGTGAATTGTGATCATTTGAGGCTTTCTTCGATAGAGATCGTGAGTGGATCAATCACAGTCAGTTGCATCATAATGGGCAGCCCTGCCTGAGCATAGGGTGGCGGCCCAGCGTGTATGGCAGGCTGCCCGCGGTGATGCGGCAAACCATCATAGGCCCAATCACGGCCACCTTGGGGAAAAACCTCATTGGATCTGGTCTCATCTCATTGTATTTGGGGAAAGAAATAAGACTTTGAGGGCCTACCGCATATCTTTGTCCCTTCGATTCAATTTTCTTTTCCTCTCGCCAGAATTTCGTTATTTATATAGTGGATACATTTGAATGGTGATGTATATGATGATGATGAGTTTCTCACAATTTACACAATCCACAATAGTCTCCAAATATGGGTGGTAAAGAAGAATTGGGATCCTCTGTGTGGGTCTACGCACAATGACCGCGGGTAGCCTCTGTCCGAATATATGGCAGGCCGTCCATAGTAACATGGCAGACCGTAAATAATTCACTCACGGTCACTGTGAGATTTTACCTCACTAGATCTGGACTCAGTAAATAAATTTCAATTTCGTCACAGTCATGCCAATCTAAATAAACCATCCTAATTCTTTCTATCTTATTATGAACAAAGACTCCGTTTTATGAAACCCCACCAGTAGATCACGAATATTTCAACCATTGATCTAATGGTCATAGGCAAAATGAAGCCTAGATTCACCAGGCATATCGGATAAGCAGAATCATTCAATAAGATTGAAACTTGTTCTATATTCCAGGCTTGACTTACAATGATTTGGTGTTCTCGATTCATTTTCATCATTTGTGATTGGCCTCTCTTATTTATGAGCACCCCCAATGTTTCCTCCAATCATGCTAGTTTGTCTATTGGATATAGGAGAAAAAACAAAGGGCTTAATTGCCTTGGATTAACAGTTGGGTATAGAAAAATATCATTAATTTAAGACTAAATTTTGAGTCTTGTCTTGAAATAAAGAGTCCCACTCAAACCAGCTCCTTGTGGAGGATGATGAGTTGATGACAGAGACACCATTGGACCAACAAAGTTGGAAGGAGGACACTACTGTGACAGCCTGCAACCTTTTTAAAATGAATGTAGACGACAACTAGTGATTGCTTTTAGAGGACGTTATGAATAAAAAACAAGTCCCTTTTGATCCCACGAGGAGAAGGATAAAGTCCTGCAATTTTAATGATGAGAACAAAGGACCTGAACAGTGACATCCCCGTAGTTTTTTTGCTGTCAATATTTTTTTTCTTCTTGTTTTCCTCTCTCCTCTTAGTATTTTTACTAACTTAATAAGACACTAATGCAAGAGCCTGCAATGTTTTTTAAAAGAAATGTAACCAAAGACTCAACATATGATGGTTTTTTTTCTTTTTTTTTCTTATTTTATTTAAAATGGGGCCCACTTGATGGCCCACCATGACCCCACTTCATAAAAAAAATATCAAAAGGGCCCACAGCTATCCCCATAAATTATTCCATGCAATGAGGCATGCCTTTTTTGCTCTTGAATACCCGCATGTGCATCTTAGAGTGGAGCCCACCTGATGTTTTGTACCGGTGTACACCTACTAATTCCTTTAAAGAAATAACACATTTTGAATAGATTGAACCATTGGATAAACCGTGTGATCCATTAATTATTGAGTTACAAGGATCAGATGGGTTGATCTCTTTTGCAAATGAGGATTTTAACCAAACTCTCAAGTCCCCATCCCATGTGTGCTATCAGGAGTAGGAATGGGCCCAATCATATCTATACGGTGGTGGTTGCACCCATTGGACCTAAGTCTCCGCTTCTAAAATTATAGTGAAAATTTCAACTTTGCTTCAAAATTTCACATAAAAATTTGACTTTAGCACGTGGGATCAGGGGACACCGGACACCACCATTCAATCTGCGTATCCCATCTGATTAGACTGTTGTAATCAAGCCTGAGAAAAACACCACATGTGTGGCCCACCTGATTCATTTGGTCAACGCTTCTCAACGGTCAAAATAAGGAAAGAACAAAAGAGTCGTCATCCTCCATCGCCACCACCGTCGTTTTAGATCTCTCTCTCCCTCTCCCTCCTCCTTCTAGGGTTTTCTGCAATTCTATTGCTGCAAATGGGACTTTCTGTCTTCTAGGGTTTCTGCAACTCTCCCTCTCTCTCATGGCCGCTCAAACCACCATCTCTGACCTGTACGACAACAGCAACAACGGCATCTGCTCCCGCTCCGACACCCCAAACCTCTCCCCCGTCGCCCTCAACCGCCTCTCCGGCCACCTCAGCTCCATCTTCCAATCCCCCGACTTCCAATTCTGCAGCGACGCCCGCATCGTCGCCGGCGCCGGCCGGGAAGTCCCCGTCCACCGCTGCATCCTCTCGGCGAGAAGCCCCTTCTTCCGGAAGATCTTCTCCGACCCCAATTCGCCCAAGGGGAGAAGTAGGAAGCTCGAATTGAAGGAATTGGTGGGTGATTTCGATGTGGGGTTCGATTCTTTGGTTTCTGCTCTGTCGTATTTGTATAGTGGAAAGGTGAGACAGCCGCCTGATGGGGTTTGTGTCTGTGTTGATGATGTTTGCTTGCACGCGGCGTGCCGGCCGGCCGTGGATTTCATGGTGGGGACGCTCTATGCGGCTTTTACGTTTCAGAGTATTGAATTGGTTGTGATTTATCAGGTGGGTCTTCTTTATTTTTAAAGATTTTTGTTTGGAGTAGCTTTGATTAATTGAAGAACCCAATTTGGAAATTTTGATTTTGCAAAGGAACTGTAGGAATTTTAATTAATTGATTAATGGAAGAGAGGAATTTTGCCCATTTCAGTGTATGCTGCTATTTGGTTTTGGAGCCCTTTAGATGAAGAAATGCACTCAATTTCAAATATTCAGTTGTTGAGAGGAAATGGTTTCAATGATTGTTTCAGTATTCATAACAGGTGGCTAGCTAGCTCCTAATTGCAGTTTGTTTCCTTATGATTGTCTGTGACTTGAAAAATACATGCAATTAGGAGCCTAGGTCTTTTGATGAAAAACTGAACACAACTGCTTTGATGGAAATGATGGACTTTTGATGACTGCTATTCAGGATTATTGAGGGAATTAGCCTCCTAATCACATTGCTATTTCTTCTACCAAAAAAAGAAAAAAAAAAAAAAAAAAAAAAAGAATCTGCTATTTCCATGTTATTGAATTCAACTCGCTTTCTGTCTCGAGGTGCTGGTGGAGAATAGACTTGATTGAGAATGTCATTTTTTGGGGAGTGTGTTATGTAATTTTTTTTATCTAACTATGGTTGCTTGATTTTGAACTTTGATGGGTGGGTTTTAATTGAAATCATATACTGTAGCCTGTAGTGTGTTGATAAGAGAACGAATTAGGATTTGTTGTTGGTGAATTGTATGAGAAAGTACCTTGTTGTTGATTCGGAAAATAATGGAGACACCAATTTCAAGTTGTTGGTATTGGTGGAACTTTATGTCTCTGGAGAAGACCAGGCGGTGTTAAGAAGTGGCCCTGGTCGATTTCTGATACTTAAGTGCCACAGTAAGTGCAGCCAACTTGTCCCAGTCCAATCGAGGTTGGATGGTTTCGAGGTTGACCAGAATTTACTGTTGTGAATTGGAAAACAAAAATCCTCATGTGGGACTCCTTTCTCATTAATCATTATTACATGAATACCTAATTGAAAATATTTTTCACTCTTCCTTGAACAAGAGTAGGTTTGGGCCACGGACTGGTTTTTAACTGTTCCAGCATCTTCATTTATGTCGGTCGCTCTGTTGTTGCTTGCAAAAGATTTATGATTTTTTTATTATTCATATATTAAATATAGACATTTGAGTATATATTTCCCTTTTTTGCTTTGTCAGCTTACATGTGAGGATTATAGAACAATTTCTATTTGTATAACTGCAGCAGCAACTCCTTGATATTCTTGAGAAGGTGGAAACAGATGACATTCTGGTGATTTTATCTGTTGCAAATATGTGTAGTAATACATGTGGGAGTTTGCTGACCAAGTGCATGGAAATCGTGGTTAAATCCGATATTGACATTATAGCTCTTGAGAAGGCATTGCCCCAAGATGTTGTCAAGAAAATCACCGATTCACGTAAGAGTTTGGGTTTGGTTAGACTTGAAGGTGATGATTTTCCGGATAAAAATGTGAAGAGAATTCACAGGGCTCTTGATTCTGATGATGTCGAACTATTGAGGATGTTGCTGAAGGAGGCACCAATTACTTTGGACGATGCATATGCACTGCACTATGCAGTGGCATATTGTGACTCAAAAGTTACCGCAGAACTTCTAGATATCGAGCTTGCTGACGTTAATCATAAAAATCCTAGGGGATACACCGTACTCCACTTAGCTGCTATGAGGAGAGACCCTAAAATCATTGTGTCTCTTCTAACAAAGGGGGCTCGGCCATCGGAGAGCACCTCAGATGGAAGGAATGCACTTCAAATATCCAAGAGGCTCACCAAGTTTGCGGATTACTACACGCCTACTGAAGAAGGAATGGCTTCTCCAAAGGACCGATTGTGTATAGAGATTTTGGAGCAAGCAGAGAGAAGAGATCCACTATTAAGTGAAGCTTCTGTTTCTTTGGCAATGGCAGGCGATGATCTGCGCTCAAAATTAGTATACCTTGAAACTAGAGGTCAGCTATCCTTGTACTGTCTTGTAGTGTTTATTCGGATAGACATTTCTATGAAGACCTTTTGGCAGGTTATTCAGAAATTTAGCTTCAACAAATTCAGTACAATAGGAATTTCATCTAGATATATTAGTTTGCTAGTTAATAGTGATAAGATGATTCTCCCCTGATATTATCTTCAAGTCAAGCTTAGCTGTTCCATATGTTTTCTTCTTCTTCTTTTTTTTTCTTTTTTCTTTTTCGAGGACTGCAGCTCAATTCATGGTTGCTGTTTTGAGCAAATAACTTGATTGGAAAGAGCAGAAGAATCTGCATAGTTATTTCTTTTTAAATACTTTTTTATAAAGAACTTGTCCATAGGTTATTACGAGGGCGAACCCAGGTACAAGTGCATGGGGGTTCCCATAGTTGAGAAAAGTTTAAAAATTCTTAAAACCCCCCTTGAAAACTCTGAAAATTAATATTTTTTTTTTAACATTTGCTCCTTCCACCAATATTTCTTTTACATAGAGCCCCCCAAGTTGAATTTCCTGGGTCCGCCCCTTGGTTATTGGGGCATACTTAGCAACAGTGTTCTTCTATGAGCAACCTTATATGCAGTCCAACTCTGTGGGACCCACTTGGGCCCACATTTGATCAGTGCAAGCACTTTCACACTGTCATCCCCCCATGATCTGGCACTAGACTCGATTTCACTCTCATCAAACCTTTATCCACCATTGGATCGAATCTTTAAGCAATCCATGGTTAGAAAACCACTATACTTTTTTGCTGTTAAATCAAGGGCTAGGATGATCTGACTGTGCTGATTTTTCTGTTGATCCTTATCCATAAGGAGGCCTTTCCAATACCCCACCCCCACTGATTAGTAGGCATTTCAGAGGGCTCCATGAGCTGGACTGCATATGAAAAGTATGCAGTCTGCTCGTAGGAGAACATTGCCCGTACTTAGATGACCTTAGGAAGGAGAGTGCGCTAATCTCCACTACTCATTTTGCAGAAGGTAATGGGTTTAATACTGATTGGGACCAGAAATGTAGTATCCTGCTTGATGAAATTCCCTTCTTCTACTCAGCTTTAAAAGCCTTTTGGTATATTTGTTTTCTACCTTAACCAGCCAGGTTCTCTGTATCATTAAATGGGTACCTAATTCAAGTTGAAATGCTCCTTCACCTTGTGTGCGTGGGTTTTTTTTCTATGTTGTCCATCTGCCTATCCCAATTTAACTGGTCAAGCAGTGTTTATGTTTGCTATTTCTGCATTTGGACTTCTGCTAAGTGCATGGCATTTGAGGCCTATGTTTATTCAATTATTTTCCTTGCAGTTTTTCTGGCAAAGCTTCTATTTCCAACAGAGGCAAAAGTTGCGATGGACATTGCACAAGTTGAAGATACTTCAGAGCTACAATTAAGTCCTACTTTTAAACTGACACAGAGAAATCAGAGTGCAGCAATGGACTTAAATGATGCACCTTTCAAGTTGAAGGAAGAGCATCTAGCCAGGCTGAGAGCACTCTCAAAAACTGGTACTTTCCATATGGTGTTCTGCCTCTCCTTTTTTTTACTAAAACTTTCTCGTGCTTCATCAATAGACAATTTGATACCATTGTTGCTTAATCTGAAATACTGTCTCCACAATGTTTGTTTTTAGCCAGCATAAAGGATGGCACTCCTCCCTTAAATGAATCCTTCCCGTCTTAATCTTCATCAATACTATCCCAGTTTAAAGGAATTGGACTATATGTTTTAACTCATTTGGAAGTTCTGTTGGAGAAACATGATAGTGCAAAAAAATTGTAGTAAAACAGGGGATTTATTACATTTCTTTTCCAAGTTTAGCAGTCACTCTGTAGTTATCAAATTAATTGCGAACTGCAGTGGACCAGTAACCATCCTTTTGAAATATATGAAGTTTTCCAGTGAGCACATGATATTTTGTTTCATCTTCTGCCCGGATGCATTTCTGTATTTGTCAGACATACTAGTTTAAAACATGTTGGTTATTTAACAGTGGAGCTTGGGAAGCGTTTTTTCCCTCGCTGCTCAGCGGTACTCAACAAGATCATGGATGGAGATGGCTTATCAGTGCTTGCTCACCTTACACATGAGACCTCAGAGGAGCAAGAGTTAAAGAAACAAAGGTTGGAGGAACTTCAAAATGCTCTAAAAAAAGCATACAACGAGGATAAGGAGGAACTTGATATTTCTTTCATCTCATCGTCGTCATCATCAACATCTGCGAGTCTGGTACAATCGAAGCTTATATAGAAATGTAAGAAATTAGATACACTTGTTAAATGCCGAAATATGAGAAATAAGAGACACTTGTTAAATGCCCACATGCCCATTTTGATTTTTGCTTGTGACATGATTTAGATATCATGCCTCTGTGATACTGATCTTTTATAGACCTGTCATCAGTTCAGCTTGCGTGGTTGTACATAGGAAGAATTGGCTGAAGTTGGTTGACATGGGATGGAAAGAAGAGGTTTATTTTTCATTTATTTGGAATTATGTGCATAAAAAAAATCATGTCTTTACTTTGATTTAAGGAGGTCATCAAAGTTTTGATGGGTCAGATTGTCTGGTTGCGTGTTTGTCTATAGCTTCTCATGAATTTACTCCCTGTCAATGGACCCCAGTTCACCCTGCTACACCAGTGGTGTGACCCAAAGGAATCAGCTGCAGGTCCTATTTTGGGCCTGTTTCTGTTTCGCAGCCACAGTTATGGACCTTTCTCGCAATCAGGTTGTGTTGTGAACAGTTATGGACCTTTCTAGCTGACTACTTCGATAGTCAAATGAGAATATGATTTTCATATGTAATCAAGCCCCAGTCCAGCCTTCTTATTTTGGTAGGCAACTCACTAGCTGGAGTTGCTGACCTCACTTATCTTTCCTGTTAGGGGAGGATGCCTCTCTCACCACGCTATATATGCAGAGGCAGAAACCCTGCTTACCTGAATACCATGGCCTGAGAAAGATAAGGTATGCGGGCGATTTTGTTTTATAGAATACTTGAGAATTGAACGCACACAAATTCATGATCAAATGAGCTCCACCAAGGATTATTAAAGAGGCGTGGGATGAAAACTATGAGACAACATATGAAACTGTAACTTTCCTAGGATTTCCTAGAATTTGAATTACTAGGTTGATGTCAACGCACGCATGATTGAGCGATACATTAGTTTCACACAAATGCATGTGTACTCGTGTTATAATATTGTGACCAGCTGCCCAGCCTATCAAAAAAAAAAAAAAAAAACTGTGTTAATGGCTGGTATATTTTTCATCTTCCTTGGATTCAATTTCCAATAAAGCAAACGTTGCTTGATGATCATTTTTGGATATTCACTTTTAATCTTCATTTTTAATTTAATTATATGAACTTGGAAATCTGGTGTGGAGCTGGATATGAGGTTAGTGTTGACTGTTGGGCATCCAATGCTTGATGGGGTCTAATTTCATGTTCATCTCGAGCCCATAACCCGATTTGAGTCCATATTATTAGACCCCCAGACCAGACAACAATTGTTTTCAAATAGTTGGATTTGAAATTTTAAATTAAAATACTTGAAAATAAAATTCTGAACATTTAAATTATTGAGACTCAGAGCCTGTTTGTTTTCATAGAATGCATAGGCAATGGGAAACTTGAAGATAGCTGCCCCATCGCATCCTGTCCAATGGTGCAGCCAAGTCTCTGCCCAGCCAACCTCTTGTTTAGCAATAGGAATTCATGCCCTAAGTAGTTAAACATGAATATCAAAGGTGAATATCCAAAATTTACCTTAAAAAAAAAAAAAAAAGCGCAAAAAACAAACAAAATTTTTGTATGATACCAGATTCATCACATTCAGTACAAAAACTAAACTGCTGCTCTTGATACTAAATACACTATTTCTCTCCGCCCTCGACTCCACAATGTGCCTAAGTGCTCTGAATCTATGATTTGGTCAGGGTCACCACCTGCAGATGACAGATGACTAAAACATCTGCATTGAAGAATTGTAGCGACTTGTAAGCCAGAGGCCACACAGTCATCTTGCAGTGAAAGCATCGTTCTATTAGGAGAGAGCTCCTGGTTAAGTAATCCACATGTAACTATGAAGATGAAAGAATTCTTTGATGGGGGGTCGGTCTCTCTTTAGCATCACTCATCCAGACCGACCTCCACGCATGATTTGAATGCTGGGCCTTCATTAATAAACATTCCTTTGTTTGCAAAACAGCACTGTGTAGTATTCCTCTTCCAATCCAACCAAATGGAGCAGAATTGGATGCAATAAGCAACAGCAGCTACACAACCCTCTCCAAGCCCCCACTGAAACAACTATGCAATAAGAAGAGGAGAGTACCAAAGAAGAAAAAACAAAAACCTGCAGCTAAACTGCTATATGACTCGCTCTCCATGGCCATGCTGCTTCACTTCCAAAAATATTATCAGAGCAGCTAGAGATTAAGATTTAGTCCCACCAAAAAACCAGAAAATTTAAGGAAGAAAGCCTGCTAAAAAAAGCACTAGAAAAACAAGGAAAAAGAGGTTTAAATTCAGAAACATAAATATTAAGGATAACACCGAATCAAACATGTTGATCCTCTGCATCTTCCATCAACTCTGTGGTTTTGTAAACTCTCTTTCGGTTTTACAGCACAGCCACCGATCGCAAGAAAAACATGTGACGAATGGCAGATTTTATAGATAACAACCATTACCCATGAAATGAAGGATGTTCAAAGTTGCAGAGGTCGAGGGCACGGACAAATGTTTGAATTGATTCAGATTTGTTCAAGCCTTCGACCCAAGAAGACCCATTTGCTCCACCAACAACTGTACATCATTACCCCAACCAGATGTTTTATCAGCTAAATCCTCCACTTCCACCAGAGTTTCATTTTGATCCTCTCCATCCTCCTCTCCAACAATCAATCCCTCATTCAGTAACTCTTCCCAATTGATATCATTCCCAGAATCCACATCGGTGTAGCAGGAACTTGCAATAGTTTCAGCATTCTGATTTCTATTAGAAATGATTGTGCTGTTGTCAATGGCAGAAAATAATGACTCTATTCCCATTCCAATTCCCATTTCCTCTTGGGCTGGGTGATCGGATCGTGCAGCCTGAGAACTCAACTGTGAAATCACTTCATGGACATTTTCTGAACTCATCGCTCTCGAGGTCAACCTCCGTTTTCTTCCAATGCCAGCTAGTTCTTTGTTTTGGTTGTGGCGTAGAATCAGTTGTTGAACAAACGTTGGGTTCTTGAGAGCTCTTGCAAGGAATGCCATCATATATTGATGCTTTCTTTCAGTACCTTGCAAGCGTTCTTCCATGGAAACAAGCTGAGCTCGTGAGGTTTGCTGTTGCTGTCTGAGCTTAATGATTTCAACCATCAACACATTTCGATCTCTTCGCAGTTGGTCGACATCACCTTCAACACTGAAGCGTTCCAACTCCACACAAGCTGCCATCTCCTGCTGTTGCTGTATGGTCTGAGGGGCATTTCTTCTCCTCTTGATTCTCTTCAACAGGTGCTTCTGCCCTCCTAAGAACCCTTCATTTGCAAACTCCCATCGATCTGGATCAACCTTTTTAAAACCCTGCAACCATTATTTTCAGGCGCTATGGTGAGATTCACAGAAAGCAGTGGAGATTAGCAAATGTAGATGAACCTAACCACATCATAACATAAATTGGCATTCAAACACGCTCAACATGTATATTTTGGAAAATCAAACGCAACAGATAAATATTGCAGATTTATGAAAGAAAATGAAATTTGAGATTTGTAATAACAGAATCGAGGAGCAACTAAAGAAAATCAAAATGGAAGTCACAAACTTCCAGAACTCTCTTTTCCGCAATAGGAACCATAAAAAATTCTCTTCCTGCTTCAATTGGGATGGGACTCAAATAGAGCCGATATTTTAGCTCTAACAGGGGATTAAGCTGTTTCAAATTCATGGTCAGGCAAGCTTCTAATTGTAGGAGATTCAGCTGATACAGTGAGTTGAGATAGAAGTAGATCATGCCGGCCATAGAGATGGGCAGGTTCTAGATTAGGATGATATTCTCATTGGCTGAGTTACTTCCTTTCACGTCCCAGGAGAATGAAATGATGAGATGGGCATTAGCAAGAGCAAATTAACCAAAGATGTTCTTGCGAAATGTGGTGCATTTGCCTATTTAACATTTTCCTTTTGTATTAGTTTATTTCCTGGTTAGACTACAACCAATCAAACTTTCTTGCTTCTAGAAAACAATCATTTCCAGAGTTCAGTAAAAAAAAAACTAAGAAATGTAAATCCCATAATCATTCAATGTTCAAGAGCTTAAACTAAATTGCAACCTCATCACTCATCCAATGTACCAACAATTTTCCAATGAATGTCATTTTTTCTACTGCAGTAACCTGAAATCTCATCACACAAGAACAAAAAGATCTACAAAGAGGATTAGAGGAATGACAATATTCTTAGGATATGTTTGTACAATGCTAGTATTCTGTGATAAACAGGAAACCAGCTCCGACTTTCTCCTCTTTAATGCAACATTTTCCATGCAGAAAAGGAAAATTCTTAATAGGTTTTCCATGATGGAGAGCAAATCAAAGTCAGATCAGGGGAGGTGAAAAGTGGGGTACCTCTCTGGTGCATGAAAGAAATTCATGGAATCCTTGTGTTACACAAACGTGCCCACAAAACAACAGAATCATCAATACAAAAAGGAAAAGAAAAAAGAAAAAAAAAACCTATTTATGCTAAACAACAGATACATTAGTCAAAAAAATATTAAAAAACCACACAGTACTCACTGTAGAAATGCAAATATTCTGTTAAAGGCCAAGAGACTGAATTTAAAAAAAAATCAATGGAGAGGCCAAGAGACAGAATAACTAAAAAGGAAAAATAAAATAAAATAAAATTCACCCACAATCATAACTGTAGAAATGCAAAGATGGAGCGAAGAGACTGAATTTCTCAGACAGCAGCATGAGTACTTACATATGTGTTAAGTTGGCGGATGAAGCTGGAGAAATTACTGTGTTTAAAGTATTTAGGGAGGAGATTAGTGGAGAGCTTGTGAGAATCCCAGACAATGAAGCTGTTGCGAGCTTGGCTCCATGAGACAATGGAGTCCGTTGCAGGGTCCTCTACCATGTCAAATGTCTTTGTCAGGAAGGGAGGTGGCCCTGCATCGTGCAACCCCTCCATTGGCTGTGGTGACAACAGCGAAGATGAACTGCCACCCATGTCTTCTTCTTCCTTCACCTTCACATCTTCCATGGCCTAGCCCTGCAACAGAGAGAGAAACCCAAGAAACATCTGTCAGAAGAAAACAAAGGCTTATAGGAATGGAAACCAAAAGGAGATATAAGGTGTTGCATTGCATGCCTCTCTCTCTCTCTCCTGACAATTTTTCTTCCTCTTTCCAAAAAGGGTTCGATTCAATGAATTCTGGGATTTGGGGATGTGATTTTTTGAATGTAGATGTGAGTTTTGGGAAGTGTGTTTTAGGTTTTCTGAGATGGGTTTGCAGGAATTGCCACAAGGTGGTGTATTTCCTCAGAAAAATTGGTTTTTCGTTTTACTGGGCAATTGATGGAAATGGATTTCAATCAAGCGGCCCTTTTGAAAGGTGAATTATTAAAAAGAAAGTGGGTGTTTGAAGTGGGTTTTGCTGGAATTGCTGGATAAAGGGTGTATTTCATATGAAAAATTACATTTTTTGAACTGGGAAATTGAAGGAAAAGAATTCAATCAAACTGGCATTCCTCCTTTCATAAAGAATCTGATCAAATGCATTCTGGGGTTTGGGTTTGAATCAAAATGTGGGTGTTTGAAGTGGGTTTTGAGTTTTCTGAAATGGGTTTGCAGGAATTGCAACATGAAGCTACATTTCATCAGGAAAATCGGATTTTTTTTCAACTGGTTTTTGGATCATCTAAAATGGGTTTGCTGATTTTAATGGCTACACTGCTAAAGGAGTATGAAGAATTTGGTTACAAAAGAACTGAAATGGACTTAGTTTTTCATTTCTTCTGTTTGGGTAAGATTTACAGTTGTATGAATTTCCATATCTGAAAATGTTGGAACTTTTCCCCATATTTGTGAAGTCTTGAAGTGGGTTTGTGTTGTTAAAAAAAAATAAAAATGTTCTCTGAGGACTGAGTAGAGGTAGAATGCAAGAAGAGTGAAAAGTTTTGAAGAGGCAAACAGGGACTTCAATTATTTTCTCCTCTACCTTTTCTTCCCAGAAGTTTCTACTACCCCAAATCCTTATTTTATTATGATAAAAGTATCCTACTCTCCTCCTTTTATAGAAAACTTCTCTCTTTTTTAATCCTAATCTTTTCTAACCCACTCTCAATCTAATCTGTTTCTTCTTTTTTAAAGTACAGCAGAAAGATACCTTCCCCTCACATTGGGGCGCATACTGAAGCTGCGCTGCCTCCTCTTTGGGCCTTGAGATGCGTCCCTGATCAGCCGAGATTGTACTTTGGAACAATTTCCCCCTTCTTCTATAGAAAGAAAGACTACAAATATGGTTTATTTTCAGGGATGGCAACAAGTGGACTAGGCTATATAACTAACCCATATTTAAACCTAAATAACAAAGTATGGCTTTGGGTGTGGATCAGATCTAAGTGGGGTCTCAATCACCTGCACTTGCACTTAAATCCCACATGCAAGGGCGGACCTACCTACCAAGTTTTGGTGCAGTCATGAGTCACCCCATTGGACTGTGAAAAAGTGTCAAGTACCTTTTTTTTTTAAATCTAATCTAGAATCATGTCCCAGAAGCCCATTTTCTTTGGAAATAATCCCTGCCTCCCTCAAATCACAAAATAATGAATAAAACAACATCAATATTCAGAATCATTCATCTCATAGGCCTTGCCATTTGATCAAGAGAAATGACATACAAAGTTTCTACAGCTGATAATTGATGGAAACCCATCTACCATGTGTGGAAATATTTACAGTCTAGCACCACTGGAAATAATTCTTTAAAATGTTTTACCATCTAGAAAGTGCCATCCATTGGTTCAGATCAAACCAGACAAGTCACAAGAGTACATTCTCAAGCTAGACAATATTGATTTCACCTTTTGTAACTCATCGACTGTTGGACAGGATCAAACTTCAAGGCTACTTTGCCATAAATGGCAAGCATATAAAGAGACAAAGTATCTTATGGAAAATGAATGCTTCAACCAATAAAATAAAATATTTACCAAAAACCAATAAATGAAAATACAGAAAGTTGAATGTATTGATAATGACAACTGGAATAACATATACTAATGATAAGGGTCCGGGGACTGCTGGTTCATCTAACTCATCTGAAGATGTATGCCTCTGCATTATAGCCTCCAAATTATATTGGAGTGAGCTATATTAATTACATTAAAATGTATGTATATGTAAATGAAACTTAAAAGCAGATGTGTATATATATATAAATAAAACTTCATAGCTTGTTGAAAGAAGTTGCATTAGCGGGCATGGTGCATTACTTTCAATTTGACTCTTAATATTATCACCTCTAATTGAGACATCACTGATTCCCCTCAAAGAAGTTTTTAGTGAAGTTCACTATTTTTAATGAGTCTTGAGTTTTATAGCTTTTGCTTTGCTTCTCTTTTCATGGACTTTGTCTTATCTTTGTAGCGAAAATTACAGGGCTTTTATCGTTTTCAACCATCATTTGTCTCCATCATAAGCGTCACACTTAGTCAACCCATCCTTAATCTCCTTATACATAGGACTCCTCACGGCCAACGCATCCATCTTCTATAGAAACCCATTAGTCATAAGTTTCAACAATGAATCTCATAGTTGGATAGATTAATTGGATTTAACGTGTATCACGAGGCTCCGCTACCATTTAAGAGGGGCTTACTATTATTTACACTCTTTCCATGATCCCAATGTGATTATGTTACATAGGTGGCCCCACCTTAAGCATTGATATGATTGTTAGTCAAATGACATTTTGGTAATTGAAGAGTTATTTTTTCTAAGTAGACTACATATAATCTATAATAAAACCTCTAACTAAAGGCAACCACTTTCCCAGGCACCTCTTGTGAGCATCATCTCACAGCATGCCTTGTGGGACCCACCTGGGGGTTTCTGTCCATGGGGAGGTGGGATTTGAAAGAATGAGACCCATGGGTATAGAAAATATCAAACCCTTTAAATAATGACCCTAGCACAACTTTAATGATTTTACAAGACTTAATTAAAACTAGTTACGAAATAATGCTCATTTGAGGATTTTCCTTTAACTAAAAATACAAGCAATTTAAGCTAGAAGAATTGTTGCACAATTTATTGATATTTATTCACATATTATTGAAGCGCTGTAGATGAATTTTTTGATTAATTATACTATAGTATAAATTTATCATTGCACAAATGAATTCATCATTAAATTATGTAACTTCACTCAATTAATACTTAATTTAAATATTAACTTTTAAGTAATATTTTATTTTTCACTTTGTGTATGTCTTAACTCCGTGGATCGCAGGGCACATCATTATGAATCCCAAACTAAGTACAGTGGGACCAAGGATAGGTCACCAGCTTTAATTATGCCTGTGATTGATGTGGGTTACTTTCGTTCTCTCCTCATGATTTGATTGACCTTGCCATGTTGGATTTATGACTGGGCCCTTGTTTGTCCAACTGAAAGCCTTATCATGTGGCCATCTTAGTTGCATGACTTTTGTCATTCATCTTCCCAACCCCCACCATTTCAGACCCTTCTGGTTGGTTATCTATCAGATCATCTTAATATATTTCATTCATCAAGAAATCACAAGGAAAAAGTTTTCTTATGTAGCTGCAGCGAGACCCAGAATACATAATCAGGAACTAGTCCCAACAATCATGTAATTTCATCAAATGCTAAAGATTTGATAGTTTCATGACTGTCTCAGAGGAAGAGTAACTAGAACCTCAAGCCTTTTTCTTTGGACACCATGAGTTTACTATTAACCATAGATGAAGGAGAAGCCTTGATCATGGAAAAATATGCGAATATGGATAGAATCAAACAACAGATGTGAAGATTCGAGATTGTCTGCTAGAAATCGATCTAGACTATTTCACTTTACATGATCTAAGGGCAAAGATGTACACCTTTGTCATGGAGTGAGATGATGAACAATTCAGAGACAGGAAATATAAATTCCCATAAAAATTTGTTCTCCTTTTCCTTTCTCTCCCTCATATTGGCTTATTTACTTACAAGTGAAACTGACAAATATATTATGGGTCATCCACATTCACATCACAGCAAATATAAAACCAAATAACAGAATGCAAATAAAAAGCCAAAATCAAGTTCCAAAATGGGGTCATTTGGATGTAAAGCCTACTGTTCATGGTCCAAATTAAAACTGTGCAAGATTTTCTCCACCTTCTTCCCTACATCCAAATATACCTTGAATATACTTTTTCTTTTTAATCATGAGCACCTTCTACTGTCTTTTCAATTATGAGCACCTTCCACTGCTCTGTTAGGGGCTCAATATCCAAATATACCTTCAATTTATTTATTTTACTAAAGATACTTCAAGGAGAATGTCCAAACCAGAGATCTTTTTACCTGCATGGGAGGATGCCAATCCTTAAGCTGCAGAGGATTCCCACACACAGAATAGACATGGTTATGATTAACCTGTTTGGCAGACTTTTATCAAACTCTATGCACCATTTTAAGCCGGTTGGTGCACGTTGAAAGGGCAACGTGGGGCACATGTCTCTGTCCATAAAAGGAAAGATGGTGTGATCGTGCCATCTGGAACCATCTCCCATCCATCTGCCTTGCTATAAAGCTCCCACTTGTTGTGAACATTCCCTATTTCCCAAGCACCTTGCTCTCATTTCATTGCAAGTGTACATCTGGACAAGTACAGTGGTTGGTCTGTTTACGACTGTTAATTTTCAAGGACTATTATCATTTATATACCACTGTAGTCCGAAAATAAGAATTAAATCCAAATTGTTTTGATAATAAATATACTAATATATGAATTTATAGATAATATGAAACTGATAAGAAACCGCCACTACAAAAAATGTGACTTTTACGGGCAGCAAAAAAAAAAAAACCTAATTAGCGGTGGGTTTTTTTTTCTACTGCTATCAGCCTTTTTCAGTGGTGGGAATTTTTTTTTTTTTAATATTTCCATTATTGATTTTTAAGAGAGCAAAAAAGGCCAACAGCAGGGGGGGAAAAAACCCTACTAAAAGACACTCTTTTGTAGTGCTAGTTGATGATTTTATAAAAGATAATTGATGTCTAAAACTTTTTAGTTTTTGTTTTGGAACTTGGAAAGACTTGCAACTAAAGAATAGGAAGAGGTGTCCTTCCTCCACTTATGTTTTGTGTATTTAACTTGTTTTATTTTGGAGTAAATGTGTGTATTTAACTTAAAGCTTGTATATGGAGGGCTTTTGACTCTTTGGCAAAGTTTTTGTGAATTTTTATTGAACCAGTTTCTTTTTGACAAAAATGAAACTAAAAGATAAACTTTTTCCAATAAAAATATAGCAATTAGATACTTTTTGCTTTCTATTTGGACAAACTTGCTCGTATAGTTTTTATAATATGGTAAATTTACCTCTATTGCTACTTTATGAGAAATTTGCTATATTACCTGTACTAAGATGACAATTTTGTCTAGCTAACTTTTACAACAAGGCAAGTTTTATTTCTAAATGATAAGGACACACCAAATAGTATACCTAGAAAATAATATAATATTTGAATCAACTATATTTTAAAACCGATGAAGAGTTAAGAAATAAAACTTTATGTCTTGATTTCTACCATTAATACGAGAGTACTCAAATCATGAATTGGGGGCCCACAGAAGTCCAAAAATTTATATTTATAGGTTGGAAATTTTCACAAATTACTCAAAATCTATGAAAATTTATGATAAAATCAGCTTCAAGATCTTTGGGTTAATTAGTTTAATAACCAAACCAAACCGTTTGGATTACAAATGCGAGCCCCATAAAATGAGGAAAATCAAGGTCTTTAATGGGGCCCAAATGAGAAAACACGACCCATGTAATTGTTTTACAAGTGCCTTTCACCAAGAGGAGATGTGAATTGGTTTCACACCTATGTTGGTGTGAATATGAAGGCGTGTAAATGGCCTTATTCCACACCACATGTGTAAGTTTGCATAAATAAAAACGACATGTGTAATGGTTATGAATGTGAATCATTTACATATATAAACGATGGTAAATAATTTATCCACTTGTATAAATCTAAAGTGGGCTTTCAATTTCAAGAAAAATAGAAACAAATTCTCAATGATAGGGGAGCATGCATGTCATGTAGCCAAGTAGATGGCAAATGCCTCCACTTCCTTGTATTTCATGATATTGTATGGAATATGAGAAGGAGCGGCATTTTAGACAATTTCTTCTCTCTCTCTCTCTCTCTCTCTCTCCATTGCCTCATTGAAAATAAAGTGATGCTTCCAACCCAACAACCAGAGATTGCTCCATGGTTGGTTCCACAAAACTGATATGTTGTGCCACTTAGGGTTGGCCAAACTGTCAAATTGATATCTATACCATTTTGGTATTCTCAGAGTTAAAAAAAAAATCACATTGATCAAAATAATATTAACCATTGATTGAATGATGCAAAGTAAAAAGCTCTTAAGAGTTGAGCAGATTAATAATGATGATTGTAAGAGAGAGAGAATGAAGCAAAGTAAAAAGCTCTTAAGAGTTGAGTGGATTAATAATGATGATTGTGAGAGAGAGAGAGAGTGAGAGAGAGAGAGAGAGAGAGATATGAAAATATAATAAAATTAAGTGGCATTAGGTAAGAACTGCTCCTTACCCCACTGGTAAGGAGTTGGGTTCTTATTGAACCCCTCACCTCCTCCTTATATATTCCTGCATGTGTATATGCAGAAAGTCCCAGCCACTAAGGCTGGGGTACCAAAAAAAAAAAAAAAAAGTGGCATTAGGTTTGGACATGGCTGGCAAAAGACTCAGGCCCAGCCCAAATCAACCCATATTGGGATGGCTTTGGGCAATGTTTTCAGGCCAGCGGGTTTGGCTTGGTTGGGCCTAAATTATATATCCTCATCGAGACACAAAATGTTACAGATGGGCAAGTTTAGCCAAACTTTCAGGGCCATGAGGTGGACTCTGTGTGAATTTAGACCCATAACTTATAATAGGCACGGTTGGATAGCCTGTGCATTTATGGAAGTGCATGTGTTTGAGTCCTAAAGTTCGCGGCTCCCACTCGTGCTCACAGAGAGATCTCTGTGCTCACAGAGAGATCTCTTAACATTCAATGTTGGAGTCTTAACTATACATCAATTCTGCTCCTCCATTCTAGTCTACGCTGGCCAAATCTTGACAAAAGCGCGCACTTTAATATAATTGAAGGGTAAGTCATGAAGATTGTTATTTATTATAACTTCATCACAGAGAAAAGCACTCATATATTAACAAGTTTATACAACAAAATGAGTGGAGTTTATGTCTAGCTAATTGACATTACTCTCTCTCTTAATTGCCTGGAGCTTGACACCATGCTTGAAGGCAAGAACCATGCCATACTCAAGCCGCAAGGGGGACTCCATCTTTGGGGAGTGTCGAAATATGTAATTTCTGTAGAGATGAATTAGTGCGAGCTTGATCTCTTGTATGGCGAATTTCTGACCAATACACACTCTGGGTCCAATCCCGAATGGGATGTGTGCATAGGGGTGCCTTCGCTTGTCCTCTTCGCACGTTGGGTCGAACCTTTCTGGCCTGAATAAGTGTGGCTCTGGGAAATTCTTTGGGTCTTTGGCTAGGACTCCAGGTGCCAGCCAGACCCATGTACCCTACAAAATGAACACAAACATATTACTTCCACATCATTCTTCTTCTTCTTCTTCTTCTTCTTCTTCTTCTTCTAATTATGTCCAATTCTAAGCATGCAGGGACTTTCTTTGGGCGGTCCAAACTATTGATCAAATTGAACCCCGGCAATGGCCAAATACCAAACAAATCCTCGAGGATAAAAATCCCTTGATGGTGCCTTTTAAGATCCCAATTCATAATCAGGTCAGAGTCCGAGTCCAATCATATGTGGGTGTTTGTTTATATTTGAGTCCAATCATTCGGATTTGTCAAAACAAGGTGGGGCCCTTGTAATTAGGAGGGGGTGGGTTTGGATGGTCTGCTTGGATAGACCAGTAGGTGGCCCCACTAAGTGACTTGTACAGTAAGATAGTAAAGGAAGCTTGTACAAGAACATTGAGCACTACAAGCTTGTACAAGCTTCCTTTATCGTCTTACGGTACAAGTGACCTAGTGGGGCCTACTTGAGACGCCACAAATCATGGAGTAGGAGGGGATCGAAAGATCCAAGTGAGACCAATCTAGATATTAAATTTGATGTCAATCTAATACCTTTAACTCATTCATCTGTGGTCCACAAGTTTAACGACTTTCTATAAAATAATAAAATTGACCCTCAACCCAACAGTTCCCTCCATTCAAATCTATCAAAACCCGGTGGGACCCATGTAAATAGAAAGGGTGGGTTTGGATGGTCCGCTCGGATGGACCAGTAGGTGGCTTGTACCGTAAGACTGCTAAGTTATGGAGCCCACCTGGGGATGGGACTAACTGCTAGGTTATGGGGCCCACCTGGGGATGGGACTAAAGGGAATTTCAAGATCAGGATAGACACTGTCTACCTATGAAGTTTGGGGCCATTCTATCATCCTATCATCATCATTCGAGCCACTCAAGTTTAACAAGTGTACAATCCATTCGAATTGATGCACTATCGATCTGTGGGCGTAGTCCATCTAAATGGGTGTAAAAGCCATGGAACCCATGTAATTTGGGAGGCTCCGTTTTTTGGTCCATTTGGATGGACCAACAGTGGGCCCCACATCCAAGTACAGACCATGCTAATAGCCATAATACACACACAGAGGTTACGAGCACATTTTATGCAACCCTAGTGAGGCCCACCTACTAGTCCATTTGAGTGGACCAAGCTCCCCCACCCCTCCAAATAGAACATGTGGCCCTAGGTTTCGACCCATTTGAATGGATTGGACCATTGGATTGACTATACACCCCATTCGAATGGACTGGACTTATAGGCCCCAAATGGTAGGGTTAGGATGATCAGATGATGCTGGTTTTTTGTAGAGAGGATGGCCCCGCCATATCTTCAGATCCCCTAGGTCCCATCCTAAAGTGGGCTAGCCCAATAGCGCGATGCGCATGGACAGCTCCTTGCATGCCGTGCACACTGGATAATTATATGGACATACCATGGGGTGTCCCACGTGGTGGTAAATAGGTTATCTCTCACACAAATCCACGAGAGGTGCTTGTTAGCATAGCATGGCCCACATATATAAATATATTTGATTTATGTCTCATTTTCATGACTACTGGATCATTCCTAAACCTCGAATGTTTTATATGCAGTACACAAGAATATTAAATAATGTATATTAGATTGTAGTTATTATATACAAAAAAAAAAATAATAAAGCATGTAATAACATTAAACGTGACCGGGCTTTGAGTTGGGCCCAAGTTATCTGCAATAGACCCGCATCAGATCCGGTCCGCGTCCACCATGGACCCTACCCATACCCGACTTGTTATGTCATGAAGATTCCAACTATTTGAGAATTTTCTAAAATCTACTTACGTCTAGAGATCAGCCACTTTCAAGCACTTCCAAGGGATCAAATTAGGTCCTTGACCACATGCTCTTGAATCATGATGTTTGTTAAGTTGGACAGCACACAGACAAGGGTTCTGTAGTGGCTGTGGCCCCCATACTAATCATATGAAAAATGTCACAACTGAGAGATTCAATTTTTTGGAGTTGCTCAGCACTAATACGTCTCTTCAAATGTGTGAATTTTTACAAGAAAACGACATCATTTACACACTATTTTTACATCTCATTTATATAAAATGTGTTTCATTAGGGCCGTTGTATATACAGTGGACCTATCAACAATTTCACAGTAATCATGTGAAGCACAAACAAACGTAACCACTAACCATGTGCAAAAATATTATGAATGTGCATCATTTACGTTTGTAAAAGGGTTCAATTATCAATGACCCCTAGATGCCTGGTTTAGGGTTTGTACCTTTGGGAGGAGATAGCCTCCTATTTCAACAGGTCGAGATGCTAGCCTTGCAATCAATGGAGACACAGTATAGAACCGCATTGCTTCTTTTATCACCTGCAACACCACATTCACAAGCATTAAATATAGGATATAAGGCAAATCAGGGTTCAGGCTGAGGTTGTTGAGTTGTACTTTGAGTTTTCTTGAGTCTATTCTCGCTGGTTGCATGTAAAAGAGAAGGTGCTTTGATTTGGTATCATCACGTACATCTACTTCATAGCGCAATAGGGTAGTTAAGTTGGCCTACAGAGGTTGTAAATTCGAAACTACACTGCCACACTGGGGCTACAGGGGAGTTTACCCGGCTTCCCTCTGGGCCCGAAGGGATTAGTCCGGCCCGAAGGGTTGGGAACCTTCCGACAGTAAAAAAAAAAAAAAAAAAAGATATACAAAATTGTGATGAATCTAACTAATTTTATTATGAACACCCGGCCGTGGAACCCGGATGTGACTTGTTAACTAATGATTTTGGGTTGACTCTCACAACTTTCAGGTTCCGTTTAATCTATTGTTCCCTAACTTTGTAATGATTTCGTTATGTTTTTAACTAGCATCCTCTAAAATCATTAAGAAAGGAAGTATTCCAACTATTTTCTTTTCTGAATATTTTATAGATTTATTTCTTTTTGAAGAAAGAAAAACAACAACAAAAAAAAGACAATTTCAACAATGAACTGGGTATATCAGCCCATTAATAAATGGGTTGAGTTCTGGTTGACACTATATAGGTTACCCACTGTGACAACCCACCCCAAGCTTGACCTTAAGTAACCCATGGCAGCCCCTCTATATATATGTTATTTTTATGCCCATGGGCTAGGTCAATGTCTTCCTAAAGGCCTAATTAGATGGCCAAACCCAGCTAACATGTTAATAGAGGGCTACCTGTGGGCTTGATCAGAGATTTTAAATATCAGGCACACTAGCAAACCTGATGGAACTTACAAAAGTAGAGAAACAAGAAAAGTAGTACTAGTACCAGATATGTATGACATACCTGATCAAGATAGGGAAATTTACACTGCAGATCATCAGCATTGGGCCTAAGATCGTGCGGGCCGAATCGATCAATCTCTTCAATCAGCATCTTCTCTACTTGAGGATGCCCTGAGACCAAATAAAGCACTGATGACAGTGTAAAAGAGGTAGTTGCTGAACCGGCCAGTAGGTGCTCATAAGCAAGAGCACTAATGTAATCCTGTGTGACATCCGCCGCCACTTCCGCATCCCTACTGCTCAATATCGCCGACAAGAAGTCCTTTGATCCTCTATTTTGGTCCTCGATTCTTCTCGCAACAATCTTATCTAGGCGGTAACTCAAATTCTTGTTGGTTTGATATATCTTATAATCAGCAGTCCCTGGTACCCAACGAAGTATTTGTCTCACGGGCTCTTGGAGTATTGGTAAAACAAGGCCTAGTACGATCGAGAAGGACGCAGAGAGGTCCATCTTGAGGGAGGTTGTGGAGTAGATATGTTCTTTAATGAAGCTTGAGATTTCTTTCATAGTCTTACTTTGATTGGTAGAATTATCTGGAGTTTCTTGTTTAGAGAGGCTGAAGTCGACGCCAAAAGCGGCTTGGCCTATGATATCTGTGGCAAGACTCAGGGAGAGAGTAGAGAAACTGACGTATTCTTCTTCGGAGCTAGAGAGATTTTGAGTTGCAGACTCTATGTAGGATTGCATGGTTGGGACTAGGTTAGAGAGATGGGAAGGTTGGTATAGAGAGGTTATTGTGTTGCGCATGGTTGTCCACCTTGAGCCCCTGCACATAGAGAAGAACATGAAGCCTTTGTCAATGTAGATAAAAACATGAAATCTTTCATGACCTTTGTCATTTGGGATAGGCCATTTGTTGGGCTGGCTAGGCTGAGAAATGTTGGTAATATGTACAGGGTCGACCCAAGCCTGACTCATTTATTAATTAGATTGTTAATCTCAGAAGTTAGAATGGTCAACCGGAAACCTTAATTGCTTGAGTGATATTTTAATTAGTTAGGTTGGATGAAGTTAGTTAAATAGCAAGAATTGACTCAACCCAAAAGAAAGGGTCAGCCTGAACCTGATGGGCGGCCTGAACCCTGAACTACTAGGTGGGGTTCGAGTTGGGTTGGGTAAAAAATTGTCATCCCTAGGACAATCCAACTATGAATTGGGGGAATTTGTGCTTGCCCTATGTCCTTGGTATTCTCTTTTCATCTGGAATAGAAAAAAAACTCAACAAGTGATCCTGACTGTTTATCACCAAGACATTCACCCAAAAATTGAAAATGAGAAGTGGGAAAAATAGGAGGTAAAGATAACTGGGGTGAAGAACCCTAAACTTTCAATTTACTATTGGTCTTGTTAAAAATCAGAGGTGGAGAAAGTGTTCAAGGGCTAGAAGTGGAGCAATTATGCTTTTTCTTCTTTGATAGCACTATTATTTCCCCATCAATTGGATAATACTACACCAAGTGGTCCCCACTAATTTAAAAAGGAAAAGGAAAAAAAAAATCTGAGCAAAAAGAAGATTCTCCAAGGAACATGCTTTTCTCCCCACCAAATAGCCCTTTTGTCACCAAATGAGGGAAGAGATATAAGTGGCGGGGTGCTCTGTGATCCCTATCAATTGTGAAGTGTGTATGCACAATGATTCTCTTCTTTTTTTATTATTATTATTTTTCTTTTTTGGTAGAGGCACAATGATTCTCTTGATATCTATGAAAGTTTAATAGAAGCCACATGCTAGTAACACGGGTAAGCCTTTTCATTCCTGCTTTTGGAGGGGTTGAAAAGTAAAATGGGAAAAAACACAGAGCATAATGATAGAGAGAATGATATAGAAGGAGCCCTTTCTGCAAGGTAAATGATTGAAAGGAATACTCATCAGGATTACACAGAAATGAATGAGAATCCATGACAAATACCCATTTTAAGCTTTTGGAACATCCATTACTATCTCTTGTTGGAGAGATGAGGGAATGTGGAATCCACATTCCATCTTTGAAACTCCCTGTGGAACTAGAGAAACAGAACTACTACATTTTCATGAGAATCCCTTTTTCTTCTTATTTTATTTTTCATCTTTTGAATTGAGTTGATGAGAATCCTTTGAACTGCCCCATTTCAGAGCCTACTTAGTGGATTATCCCATTTGATGACCTGATTGGTTACATATGAAATGCATCTAGTTGGGGTCTCCAGAGACTGTAAATATAGATACCATTACTGATGTACAGAAGTACTCATTGTCACAGCCACAAGGTTTGTAACTTCTAGTCATGTCCCTAATCAAAGAAAAATATCTGTTCATGTACATCACCGGTACCTTGAAAAGAAGAGACCCTTTTTATGGAGAGGAGACGCAGAGATAGGTGATGGTATGCTTCTGTTGCCCAAATCCTTGAATTTCTTGATCCCTACTTCTCTACAAAGTTCTGGGTCTGCTACAATTACTAGTGGCTGCCTTCCCATATGAAACCTACAGATCAAATTTCAAAATACAATATCTTAATATCATAAAAAAAAAATAAAAAATAAATAAAAAATAAAAACACCCTACAATCAGGGATGAGAGACTTGGGTAGTGTGTGGGTGTGAGAGTATTCACCAGAGCAAAAAAATTGATATAAAAATAAAAAACAGCTCTTTCACCATGATAATGAACTATGTGCATGCAAATACCTGTAAATAGGTCCATATCTTTTGGCCAGGACTGCAAAGACATCCGGGCCGTACTTAGTGAGCAAGGGAAGGTGTCCTAACAGAGGTGTGGTGGGAGGGCCAGGCACATTTCTCAATGCCCAATAAGGAGAATAGAAGTAAATCAAAACACCAATCAGCAAGGAAAGAGTGGTGAATAGTAAAGGTGCACTGGCCCTTACCAATGACCACCATATCTCAATCAACCCTTGCATGGTATGAGAGAGAGAGAGAGAGAGAGAGAGGATGGGTGTGAGAAGAGAGAGATGAGGAGGGAGGATTTAAAGAGGTAAAAGGAGCAGTATATTCGAAGGTGTGAAGTCCGTCTGGGTTCCCATTTGTCACTTTATCATGTGAGAGGAATACCCATACAACATAATCCGATAAGGGTCTTTTTGCTTATCAATATTGAATAAAACAAAGGCATCTCCATCTTAGAGCTGGTCCAGTCCAATTAAAAAGACATTCTATTCCAACACTAGCTGTTGTCGTTGTCGCCAATGTTCTCTGCCAAGAGGCTGCTGACACAGAGTGAGAGAGAAAATCTAGATTTGCTTTTTAAGATCACCCTCCACCACCTTGCATGGCCCATCTGGGTAGAGAGTGAGTAGGATATGATTTGCATTAGGCTTTGGCTGAAGTTTAGTGTTTTTTTGTGACTACATTTTATATCCTAATTTAGTGACCAGCCAACCAGTAATATGGTCAATTTTATGCTGGGATAATTTGAACCTATCCCCATAGAAGATAACGGTATTTTATTTTGATCGATTTAGATTTTTCATAAGTAGTCCACAATGTGAAGTTCCTCTCCGTCATCTCAGAAATTCTCGCTGCAAGATTCAGACGTTTTGAACTCATTGCTTTAAGATAATATAATGCTATGCCAGTGTCTCGCTAGGCTGCAAGAGATATGCAAGACAAACCACCCCAAAACAAAACAAAAAACTTAAAAAAAATTAAAATTGAAACCCCTTTTTTATTTTACGAAATCTCATGTTTGTTTTACACTAGCCCTTGTGAAAAGATTTTATATTTTTACATCGTGGCCCCCCATCACAAATTTCCTAGTTCACCACTAATAAACGGGGCCCAATTGGAGCACCACCAATCATGGCCGTCGTAGGGATCAAAAGATCAATATGGGTCCAGCCCATACATCAAATTTCAACTCAATCTCATCATCCTAAGCCCTTGGGGCCCATTTGGCACTTTACTTTAGTAAAAGTCAAGTAAAGCATTCATTTTTCAGATAAGGGGTTACATCAATAACACTTTAATTTAAAATTCTCTCAATCTTTTTCAAAAAATTTAAAAAACAATCTTCTTTTTCACAAAAAGCTCTACTTTTCTATAGAAAAAGCAAAACAATATTTAATACCAAACAACTAAAAATAAAATACCATCATAATCTTATTATATTTTATTCTCTCTTCATTTGATGCTTTACTACACTTTATTTTATATATAAAATTACCAAATGGACCCTTGATTTGTAGCCTGCAAAATTAACGACTTTAAAACACAAGATAAAGCTGACTTTACTCTAAGGGTATAATCCATTCAGATGAGTACAAAATCATCGGGCATTAGCTATCGACATATGAGAGAAGTGTTTGGACGACGGGCTAGGAATTGACCCACGGTCTACGTTCAATGGCAGAAAGGTTCTAAGCTTCTAAGGCTATCTAGGGAGGCCAGGATTAGGCTTATGATAAACTAAATTTGGATAGACCAAGTCTCATGCCCATCAAAAAATGGGATGATCTTTTGGATTATCTACGATCCTTGTACTAAACCTTGGTACTGGTTAGGGATGTAAATGGGTCTCCGATTCTCCGATTACTCGGAGGTTTCGACCCGTTAAAAACCAGGTCTAGGTTTTTATTTAGGCCCCGATAAGTAAATGGGTCCGGGTCTGATTCCACCTTGATTCGGACTCGTGGACTCGAGACCCGACATATTATCTCAATTTAAAAAAAAAAAAAAAAACTCTTCTAAAAACCATGTTTTTTAAATATCATTCTCTATCTAGACCTAGATCTAGATCCGGCTCCACCTTCTTCTTAACGGTTTCGGTTTCGGATTCACCATGGACCCGGACCGGAACCGACCCGTTTATAATCCTAGTACTGGTGTTTGACTTGATCACGGGTGGAATTAACACGACTTTCAAACCATGTGGCCAGTCTCCTCATAGGTTGTGGACAACTTATATACAAATATAAATAGAGGCATGTTGGGCCCACTTAGCAGAAACTTCATGTTAGCTGCATAAGTGGGCCCTAGTACCATCACTCCTAAGTCCTGACCTCATATCATCCACACCTCACCTCAGGAAGCTCATTTGACCATGAATTCTTATGTATTACAATGTAAATAAATAGGCCCTAAATGTGACTTTAATAAATTTAGAGTTCAATCTCCAGTCAAATGAACTCTAACTAAAACTATCAAGTTAGTCTTGTCTTGAATTAGCTAGAGTTATTACATATTTTTACCCATCGTTTAAAGCTCATAATTGGCATGCACCCCAATTTTACTTCCTTTCTCCTTATCTTAAAATAATCACAAAACGAAAAACTCATCTTAAATACTTCCAAATCATAACTTCAAAGGATATAGTTGACTTTTTTAAATAAAAATATTCAGTTCTCACCGTGCTTCCATGATTTATTTGTAGGGCTCACCTAGCAACCCATCCAAATAATGGACAAATAGGGACCCTCTGATAGTTACTGATCCCAAGGATTGACATACATCCGAATGAACTGAATCGTTGGATCGAGGGTTGAATCTTTTTTTTTTTAAATATGAAGCCGTTAAACTTGTGGGCCGCGGATGAAAGGGTTAGGGGACATGGTGTTGGAGTTAAGTTTGAAACTTGGAGTCGTCTCACATAGATCTTTCCATCCTCTCTAGTCTTATCCCCAAACGGGACCCATAGTTAGGCCCCACTAAAAATTCTAATATAATAAAACTAATTCTCACATGAATAAATATGTTTTATAAAATACAAGAAAAGCAGGTGGTTATATATGAATTCCTATGCCCACCTGTGCTGACAACCTGTGCACATTCTTCGACAACTCATCTTTTCTCATTGACAATAAGGGGTTGCTCACTGAGCGCCTTGGGATTGATGCTACTCTTCTCACATGGAGGGAGATCCCGTTTCCTCTTTTCACTTGCATGGGCTTCTTTCAATGCTTTTTTTGGTAGAAAGCTTTTGTGATTGTGTTAGCATCGTCAATTGATGGAATTCAAAGGTAATGATATCTTTTCCCAATAATTTTTGTTTTCAATTAATTAAGTTGTGTGCAGCCTTGGGCCTTAAGGGCCATCCATTGTGGAGTGTACACTACAGAGTGCCACACTCCAAATAATCATAACAGCACCAGTTGTCCGGTCAAGATTAGGGCAAAATGCACTCTGGGTGGGGTCACAAAACATCAATGGTCAAACACTTATTTTGATTCAATTATGTTGCTTCTTAGGAAGGATTCCAAGAACTCTACGTAAAATAAAATTTCTGAAATCTTGGGCTCTCTTCAATTGGAGACCTCGAAAGCTGCATCATGTGTCAGCAATTTTAAAATGCATCTGGCATCAGCATCTTTCAAGTTTCAAGTAGTGTCACTAATTTTTAAAATATATTAGACGCATGTATAATTAGTCTTGATGCCCAATGACAAAGGTGAGTTTTAGCATTGCAATGGGCTAGAAATTAATTAGAATGATCAAAGGTGAGCCCATTGTGGTTCTTTTGTTTTAATGGTTTATAAATATTTTCTACACAACAACATCTGTTAGCCTCCTGATTTTTCTTATTTAGTTAAACAGTGGATATCTATAAGATCAATGTCAATTTGAGATAAATTATAATCTACATGCACAAAAGGGTGACATTAAAGTCAAACCCGAGATGGGGAAATGCACCAAGAGGGGGTCATGAATTTGCACAAACACTCATCCTATTGTCCAAATTAATGACTTAACATGTCACATCTTTTTCAATTGGACTGAGGAGAACAAAAATGCTCTTTGTTGCGTCTCAGATAAAAATACGTGGTTGACTAGTTTATTAATTGGTTATTGTAATTGCTCTTCTATGGGTGATGATGTAGAAAGCCTACCCATGTTTTTATATGATACCTTCAAATACACGTAGCTCAAGGAAGTGGTGCGTGTTCAGGCCCCATTTCTCAGTGTGCTGTTGGTGGACCCAAATATCTCTAAAATAAGATAACCCTATTCCATCATTAGGGGTAAGCAGAATTAAATTTCTTCTCCAAATCAATCCTACCAAAACCTAGAGGTTTTAGTGAAATTGATTTGATGAGAAAATCTCATACGATATCAAAATCAACTAGTTGGGAGTTTGAATCTAAAGAAGAACAACTTGGCACTGAAATGTGCAGGACTGAGTTTCAGCCAGAGGGGAGTGTTTTCGAGGGAAAGTGTTGAAAAGTCCAAGGGAGAATGTTGAAAAGTATGTTCACTGCATCTACCACTGTGTTATGAAATTCAGTTCGTTTCGGCCGAAATTCCCGAATAATCTCGGTTCGCTCGCTCTACCAAACGAACTGGGTCCTATAATTATTTTTTCTAGAATTTGTTCCAATTCGTCCCATTCGGTTTGAATTTTATGATTTTGTCCAATTTGTCCCAGCATTTAGGTAACCTTTGAAATGGAGAAAATGAAAACCAAAGGGGCTAAAAATATTTTTTTTTAATTTAAAAGTAAAAGTAAAATTACCTTTTTGGCCTTTTGGCTAAGGGAAATTAGTGGGCTCCAATGTGGAGCTTCCCATCTTTTCAAATCTAAATAACTACTTGGGCCCTATCGCCCTAATCAAATTCTATTACAATAAAAAAAAACATTTTATTATGAATAATCTAGCCAAGTTTCACTCAAATATGAAATAGCCCATCAAACATAAATCGACATATTGCATTGACTTAGTACAATAATGTATAATATGTTATTTTTTCATTTGAATATATATATATATAGTATTTTGGGGCATTTGGTCAAAGATCCATTGACCCATGACTTTATTGCAAATAGTCCACAATATAAACTTATACGGCCAAAGGTTTCTCTCACAATTTCTCATACCTGAAATGTCTGATTTAACCTTTCTTTAAATCATATCCCATGATTCGTGGGATATCCCATTAATAATGACCAACTACCATTTAATTGGCCACGATTAATGGAATTTCATTAATGGGAGTTTCAAATAAATTCTAAAAACAAACAAATAAATTTCAAAATAATGCAAATAAATTTCAAAAAAAATAATAAATTAAAAAAAATAAATAAATTTCAAAAGAATGTAGATAAATTTAAAAAGATGCAAATAAATTTTTAAATATCCAAATAAATTTCAAAAAATATATATATTTCAAAAGATGCAATTAAATTTCAAAAGATCCAAATAAAGTTCAAAAAATGTAAATAAATTTCAAAAGACGCAATATAAATTTCAAAAGACGTAAATAAAAAGACATAAATAAATTTCAAAAGATTCAAATAAATTTCAAAAAATATAAATAAAATTCAAAAGATCCAAATAAAATTAAAAATTTGCAAATAGATTTCAAAAGATGCAAATAAATTTTAAAAGACGGAAATAAAATTCTTATTTACAAATAAACTTTAAAAAATGAAAATATATTTCCCAAAACCTCAGATAAATTTGCAAAAAACTCAGATTGATTTGTTTAAAACTCAGATAAAATTGTTACAGAGCTCAGATAAATTTGCCAAAATTCAGCTAGATTTATTCAAAACTCAAATAAATTTGTTCAAGAACTCAGATAGACTTGTTTAAAACTCAAATAAATTTGACAAAAACAAAAAACTTAGATAAATTTGACAAATCAATGGAGGGCAGAGGAGATCAAATCAGATCAGATCAAGTCCTATAGGTCGGGCTGGACCTGACCCGAACTGACCCAAGTCTGGACTTGACTTAGACCAGGACTTATTCTTCTTCCCTCGACAGGCTCTATTTCTGCAACATAATCGTGGACACTACAGCGCCTTGCTACTTCTTCTTCGGCGACAAGCAAACTCTAACGGCCGCGGCCTGCATCGTCCGATGATGACGGCGACATGCAAGCAGCCTTCTCCAGTGATCGGTTTGCACAGAAATCTATTCTCTGCACCTTGTCTCTTCCGGCGATGTCTCCTGCAATGAGAACCCAGCAAGACACGAACCTCCCCTTTTTTTTCTTTCAAAAGTCAAAAGACCTTTTGTCTTTTCTTAAAGCTTCTCCACTACTTGTTTCTATCAAACAAACAACATGCATTGTGGATCTTTAATGAGCATGAAACAGGAGTTTCCACCTCGTGACTCCGACGTCTAGCAGCCCTAGAACCTTATCGTGACTCCGATGTCCACCAAGCCCTATTAACAAGGGATAATGGAAGATTTGTGTCACGCCCCCAGACCGAGGTCCTGATAATCAAGTCCTTAATCCGAGGACGCAACGTGGAAAGCCGAAAAATTCCGCCCGCACACGCTAATTATTTACCCACAGGATTCGCAGTGAGGATTCTAAACGATCCATCACAACTAATTACTCAATTTCACAACAAATAGTAAAGTGCGGAAGCATGTAGCTAAACAAAATCCAATGAATCATGATAATAGATAAGGAAGCTTTATATCAGAAAGAGAAATATATTCATAGCATAAACCCAAAGTTAAAATTAAAGTTATGAGGGTCACAAAAGTATATTAAAATTATACATCCCAACAAAAAGCCAACAAGGGCTTAAACAAAGTTCTCAAAATAAACATCATTCCCCAAAATGTGTTATCCAAGCTCAATACCCCAACCCGATGTCTACATGACATCGTTGGGCTACCACTCGTGTTCCAACAGCGGCTCTACCGCCTCAACCACGCGCTCCGCCTCAACGTCTGTGGGTCCGACATCTGACACTAAATAAAAGAGTATCAAACACGATGGTCTGGTAGGTGAATAAAATATATAAGATATATAAGCTTTATCAGTGTCATATTTAAAATCATAAATTGTATTTAAAAGAAACATAAACCTAAAGATGAGTCAAAATAACAATTCTTGTATAAAAAGGAAATTCATATTAAAACATTTCAAACTGACTGATGATTAATCAAAATATTGGCAACCCACATTTAGCTATATTCTCCTATTACCAAAGTAAATGACCGGAACAGAACCGTTGCCATGCAAAATGACCGGTGCAAAATCGTTGCCATGGCTGGAGTAAACAAACAGAAGGTTCAAACTGCAGTTGGCAAAGTATTTGAAGATCCTAAGCTGAATGATCAATCTGATAAAGTGACCCAAGCTTAGTGGTGCCGATTCAAATTCAAAATGATACGATCAACCCATTGAAACATATTTCAATCAATAAAAAGAACTACTCTTAGTAAAGTACAAACAAATACGAACAAATCGAATGAGTAGTCTTAACGATCATGTCAAACGTGGCGAACCACTCAAATTCATACACCATACATATACTAAGATTTCATCATTTGATCCCCTGTGGATTTGAGAATAGAATATCAGATTTTCTCTAAATAAGTTTGGTGCCCTGAAGGTAGACGATATTTTCATTCCCAAGTGCACATTATCAAGTTGATTTCTCTTAGAATATTATGGGCTTTCATTCCCATCCAAAATCCCACAAAAAAAGCAAATTTTGAAATTTGGTCAGCTCTCGGTCACCTGTCGGCTAGCCGAAGTAGGGCATGTCGGCTAGCAGCCAGCTGACCGTCAAATCTTAAATCAAGAAAAATCGCATTCTGGAAATGGAACCGAAATGGAGTTCGGTCACTCCTCAATTGGATGTCGGCTAACCGACAGCTGACCGACAGATCTCCTGATGAAAAGCACGATTTTGGAATTGCGACCGAATTAAGGTCGGTCACCTGTCGGCTAGCAGAGTTAGCATTCGGTCGCCACTTCGGTTAACCGACACCTAACCGCCATTCTTCGTGCAGATTCACTTCAGTTTAGATTTTTGTTTCTCCTTCTTCAATCTTTTCCCCATTCTTTCATATCAAAACCAAGGCTCCTTGCTTCAGTCATTTCCATTCAACCATAACACTCCAATCCTTTCCAATGTCCATTAGCAAACAACATTTTAAGATTCAACATAAGAGAAATACAAAAATTTTAAAACAAATCATATTTTCAATCTTGTGGAACAAATCCATAACCATAATTTTTCTCAACTATCATTGACCCAAAAATCTTGCAGAAATTCATGTATGTTCTGAAAATGAAACTTTATGAAATCAGCAATACATTACCAAAAAAAGTAAATCAAATGAATAGCATTTCTTTCCACATCAAACTTAGGAAAAATAAAAACCCATTTCAATTGCATGCAATCCAAATCAATTTATTCACTTGCCTGAGCCAAGATGGTTCCTAAATCACCCCAAGAATCCTCCTCTCTCAGCAAAAACTTCAAGCTACAAGAACCCATAAAATCCATCTCAAAAATTCCATATTTTTTTTTTCAAAAGAAAGGAGTTCTCAAGGGAAGTCCTTGCATGCATGATAAAAACTTTCGTAAGGGTCTAGAAAACCCACATATGTAAGGAAAAGTCAAGACCCTACCTGCAAGTATAAGAACAAGCAAGCAAAGCTTGAAGAAGATGGTGATTTCATCTGGAATCTCTTGAAAATGGTATCAATGGGCAGCTTGGAAGATGAGGAAGAGAGTCGTGAGGTTTGTTTTTCAGTTTGAGTGCGCTAGGTGGGACATTCAAAGGCCAAGAGAAGAAAAGAGAAAAGCTCTCTCTTAGGTTTAGTTGAAGTTCTGAAACGGATAATGAAGAAGAAGAAGAAGACAACATGGTTCTTGTTTATATATGAGCAGAGTTATGGGCCCCAAGGGCTCTCAAAACTTCAAGGGCTTAAAACTCACTTTTGTGTGTCCCGGATGAAGTCGACGAAGAAAAGAAAAGTGATCGTGGAAAAATCTAGTTTTCAAAAAGTATATTTTCCTCGTGATTTTCAAATTTCAAAATTTATGCACAGAATGACTGTAAACAGACGAATTTGTCCTTTTTCTCGAAAAGCGCAATTTTCTGGGGCTCAAATTTAAATGAAACGAACATAAAAGTTGTTGGGATCAAAATAACAAATTAAAAAGATCAAAATTAATATTTTTCAAAATCAAAGTCAAATCCCCACATGGACACGCGTCACACAGGTCACCCGGACCCGGTCAAACAAAACCCAACGCTCTCAAAACTTTCCAAAGCTATTCAAAATTCTAACCTAACTAACAATCAAAGCTAAACGTCCTCTAAACCCGCTTAGAAACTAATCATAGTTAAAATGAATATTATAAAATACTAAACCTGGGTCGGGGTCTGACAATTTGAAATTTGAAATTTCAAAATTTTATGCATAAAACGGTTGAAAGGGCAAATTAGTCATGAAATATGTGATCGTGTGGATGTAGGGACCTCCAGCTGCAAAGTGTCTAGCTAAGTGGACCAAAGCCCTTAAACAAAATTTGTGTGGACCAAAGACTGGATGCATTCCACTTTAGAGACCTTTCGCTAATTATGTCTAATATTTTTTTGGCAAATTAGCCAAAGGTCCCTAAATACTGTCCTTTAATGCCTCTAATTCATAGGATTTTCGGTTAAAGCCTCTGGTCTATGCACCTAGATTTATTGCAAGTGGAGGTCCCTAAGTATGCCAAATCATATATTTGCATGGCTGATTTGCTCTTCTAACCATTTGAAGTTATGTCACGCATTTTATTCCTAATTTTAAGCTCCTTAACATGATATTTAATGACTAATTTGATCCTTTAAACGCATCAAGCTGTTTAACGAATTTTATTTTCTAGTTTTGGATCAAGTTTTAAAATTCAAATGAGATGAAATATATCGATTTCCAAAATTCAGATGGGAGGGAACAATTCCAAGCCTCCAACACCAATGTACGATTTGCTGTAGAGGCACTACTTGCATAAGCTTTCATGGATTTTCTTTTCCATCATCAGATACCTATGCCCCAATATCTGATCATCAGCCTATTTTTTTTCTACCGATCTTTGCCCCACCTCATTATTAAGGAGTTTCTGTGATCGTTGCCCCACAAGACATATGAGAAGAATTGCACCAAGACACATTAGAAGTATTGAACTAATTTTTGCCCCACACAAGATCACTATTGACTCCTTTTAATGGGTTCGTTCTAGTCCTGCGTGAGAGTTTGTGTGATCTTCTATAGTTTTCTTCCTCACGTGGCTACAATTTTTTATTGTGAGTTTCTTCGAAAAGATATATAAGTTTATCTTAGTTTTTTTTTCAAAAGGTTTTATTTCAAACTCAGATAAATTTATCTGAACTTCTAGCACAACTTAGACAAATTTATCTAAGTTTTGAACAATTTTTCTGAGTTTGGAACAAATTTATCCGAGTTTGCAAAAAAGTTATCGGAGTTTTGCCTAGTCCCATGTGCAAATTTTTCTGGATGATTTCTCCTTCATTGAATCATTTTTCCCTATTTACTTTCTCTTAATCTGTCGTACTCCTTGAATTGTACAATCAAATAATCTTCGCGAAATTGGCGGGTTTTCTTCCTTTTTTTTTTCCAAATAAAACTCTTTACGAAATCAGTTCTCCTTTTTTGTATATCGCATAGAGTGTATTAAGCGGGGCACTTTGGACTTTTTAACCATTTAAAACTTGGAAAAGGACCTTTGGCTCTATGGAAATAGAATGTAGACTGTTTGCAATAAAAATCAAAGTTGGGGAACCTCCGACCAAATGCCCCATGTTTTTTCACGAAATACCCCACTGAAATCTTTGAATCATTTCATTTGGAGAGTAAACCAAAATGGCGTCGGAACTTAATTTCGTAACACTGCTCTACTAGCACCTCAAGGTTTTGATACAATTGGTTAGTGGAGGAAATAGCCCCTAAAATACAAAAGGGTACCTTGGTAAAAATAAAAAAAAAGTGTTGTCACACACTCACAGTCAAATGCAGAAGGCCAAAATTAAATTATGTTGCTTCTTTGGTGGGACTGCCAAAACTCTATATAAAATATAATTTTTGAAATCTAGGGCGCTCTTTAATTTGAGACCTCGAAAGCCAGATCATGTCAATCATGTGTCTCTACCTGCTAAATGTTGTTCCGAGAACATACATAAATAGTTCAGTATTTAGGAAACAGATTTGCACAACAGTGAAGCAAAACGACAGTAAAACATCATTACAAAATGTAATCTAGAACTGTAAATCCACTTACTCTTTGAAGGCTGAAAACAATACTATGTTGCTGAAGTTATGAATTCCAGAAATTCGCAGAAGAAAGTTGATCAAGGCTAATGCTTAACACTATGTCTTTAAGATAAATTTCGCCCCCGCAATAGTGCTAACAAGCTTTAATGGCGTTTGTCTCATAAGATACAATGATCGAATACACACAATAGCAACACCACAAACTGTGGGTCGGACGAACCAAGAATGCAACAGAACTCTCTCTTCTTGACTCTTAATGATGACTTAAATGCAATGCAGCAGCAGCGAATAGAATAAGCAAAAGCGCACGGACAAGATGATTATATAGCCTGCTTCAGGTCTCTTCATGGGGCTGCATCTGTTCAGAAGAGTGACTGTTCCGTTGAATAGATGCTTTTTCTTTGGACACACCTCTTTGGTTAGACACACTCTTTTATATGTGAATGGACACACCACTTTGGGTAAAAAAAATTTATTAAATAAAATTTCTCCAAACATATAAATGGGTATTGGGCCGAGGTAGGCCAAAAGCCGAGCCCAAGCCCAGCCCAGTACGGGGCGAGGCTCGCATGTGTGGTGGTGACCCCACCTTGGTCTAGGTCTTCCTTCTTTCGCAAAAGTGAGATGCCCCTTGGGGCTCATTCTATACTACAAAGGTAAGCATATTTATATCCAAAGAATCTTTTGCTCCCAAGCAATGTGGGATGCAAGTTCACCACTTCATTTTGTTTCTATGTTTAAGATATTCAAGTAGTGGTGTTATGATGCAATTTCTCATTCACTCCTTACTAGATTAGAGCAACCTAATGCATGTCCTTAATATATTCATGAAGTAGATTACATTCCCATGTATTCCTACCTAAAAGGATAAGTGGGTCCCACTTTTATTTTGGCTCAAAGATGACCAAAATAATGGGTTCCCTATCCATTTTTTCCAACACTAAATTCATCTGTCATAAGCATCCTTCATGGAGTGCAGAAGTAATTAAAATTTTGTTTTAAGTTTACTTATAAAATGTCATTAAGAAAATAAGCTAGTTTAATTTTAATTTATCCAAAGCTTGGCATGTTGATCTTATTTAATGGGGAATTTTCTCGTATGAACGGACTACATATCTATCATTTGCAGTCCAATTCATTAGAGCAATCTCCATGCATGCCTAAAGACGGAAATGTCTCATTATGGATAAAGGTTAGGCAAAAAATTAATCCTACTAAATTATGCTTGTATTTAATTTAATAGCCTCAAAGTTCAATCATTTTTTTTTTTAAGTATGCATTTTTCTAAAATTCTTGTCATTCAGTGAGTAAATATTAAATGAATGTCAGATAAGTATTGATATGAAATAACAAGAAAAGTTTAAGCAGTGCAAAATGGTAGAATGAACAAACAAAGACCTATAATGCATGTGTGTGTCTTTTTTTATTAATTTGCAAATACTTTCTACACAATAGCAGTGCCTGTTTGCCCCTGCATTCTTCTTTCCAGAAAATGAATGGAATGATCCATGAAATATGATTTTTTTTCTTTTTTATTCTTGCAGGATCTTATACCCCCATTGAGCTCCTACTTATCCCAAAATCAGTTGGTGATAGAAAATGACACAACAATAGTTTTATGGTGAGGGCTCGACCACAATTATAATCGCTTAGGAGCAAGGGTGAATATTGACTTCAAGTGTTCTTGGCCCATCCAATGCATCATTCATTGAAGAACGGTTAAGATCTCATAAATGCGTTTAACACGTCCAAAATTAGCGCTACTGCCAATGTATTGTCTCAGTGTATTATCATACATTCTTATAAATGAGGTGTGTGATTTGCTTATGCTTATATCTTTAAATTATGATTAAGACAACTAATTTTGAAAATATATGAAATAAGAAAGAAAGCAAAGATAGGTTGATTTGATTTAAGGTGGATGCGGATCTCCTAGACTTCTTTTTATCTAGCATCTCCCTGTGTGTGCCTTCAATCATGTGACATTCATGGAATCATGTGACGATAGGGGTTTTACTAAATCTGGGCCATCATCAAATCATCTTAGATTTAAAAGCCTTTTTCTTTATCTTCTTTATCTACTTTTGAGTCTTTGGCCGCAATGTGTATAGGTTACTTTCATGGAAAAGTAGCTTAAACATTAGTTTGGTAGGTTTTTGTGTGTGCTATCTAACTGGCACCAGGAATATGCCGGGCACAATATCTAGTGGAAGAATTACTTGAAGCCTTCAAAGTTTTCAAGTAATATTTTTTTTTTCAATTTTTCCCTATTTAATTCAACAGTGGATATCAATCATATTAACGTTTGCTTGGGATATGCTAATTTACATGTGCAAAGGGTGACACTAAAGTCGGGGAATACAAGGATGACATAGTGGTAACGGCTTCTGCTTCCATCCCTCCCACCAGGGACAGATTCCTAGTGAGAGGCTTCAACCCTCTCCAACTTGGCTACTGAGCCAAGCGGGGGAAAAAAAAGTCCTAGATGGAATTAAAAAATGCTCCAAAGGGAAGTCATGGTCATGGGGGTTTAATTAATATAAAAGATGCTAAAACTTAAATAGCCTTCATTAAATTTTAAAATTGCTAAAATATGCAAAACGTTTAAATTTGTACAAGAACTTCTCCCAATGACTTAAAGGCAACAAGTCATATCTTTGTCAAGTTGACTTTTATGAGAACAAAACCAAATTGCAGATAACAAGACTTATGAGAACAAAGATGCTCCTGGCCGGTAGACCAAACTAGCATAGAAAAAAAAAAAAAAAAACCGATGCTCTTTGGAGCTTCTCAGGAAAAGAAAATATGTTTTGTTGAATACTTTCAATCGGTTATTGTAATTGCTGTTCTGTGATTGATGTAGAAAGCCTACAGATGCTTTTTTCTGATTTTTGAAATACATATTGCTCTTAGTATGTGTTGCTGGCTTGCTGCCCTTGCAGGCTTCCTAACTCTACATAAGTATGTGTCCGACAGTACAACAACCCAGGCAAAGTCAGAAATTTTAAAACGAATATTATTAGAAGCTCTTCTCGATGGTGGGAGATAGAGAAGAGATCATCTGCTTTTATACTTAATATTTTGGGTTTACCGGATTCATCCACTGGGTTAGGCAATGACCGAGATTAGGGTCAAGGGTATTTTGGTTATTATACTGGTGCTTTCTTATGGACTAAGAAAGCAAAGATTATATATATAATGTAAAAGGTAACCCTAGATTCTAAAGAGAGTCAAGATTTAAGTAATCTTTGATCTCTTGTCGTAGATGTATGTGGTTTTGTCAAACTACGTAAAATCCTCATGTCTCTCTTGCATGCCATGATTGATCAACCGAAGGTTTTGCATTTCCGCACGCACGCGCACAACAATATATAACCGCCTGGAAATTGACAAGGATGCAGCTTGAAAAGATGATAAAGATAGACAAGTCTGTTACATGCACATGATGGGGCACTCGGTTGCACATAATGAGGCGAACCTGCTTTGATTAGATTAGGCTGGTGCTAACTTCTTAATAATTTACTATTAATATCCCCCACAAGCTGATGATAGGAGGCTGAACTCCCAGCTTGGATCAAATCACACAAAATAATTCTTTAGAATATTACTTTGTGGATGAGGAAACAAATTGAGTAATCATCCACCTTGGGCAACCTTTTTACAAATTAACAGTAGGAAATCACGTAACCCGCATGCCACGGGTCCTATGTCAAATCAAGTAGATGGCAATGGAGATTGTTGACTTATATGACTTAATAGAAGTCGATAGTATTGACTGCATAAGTTGATGGTCTCGGTTGCCGAGCCCCTTGCACTGCCCTTGGCCTACTGCATTAATAGTGGGTCTGAGATGGGTGTATCGGGAATATGGGGTTGATACTTGATAGTATAAATAGCATAGTGAAAAACTATTTTCGTCTTCTCTTGTGGAATTAGGTTAAAAGCTGAACCACGTGAATCTTGTGTTCTTGTTATTTATTTGTGGTGTGCTTAGTCTCCCTTGTGTGCTTTCTTTCACCCTAGATCACAATAGAGACTAAGAATCTCACTATAATAAATAATTGATCTGATTGTAGATAAGATGGAGATCCACAGTAATCTAAGGTTAGTGGATTGGATCTTTATTCCACATAGGAAACTTCTAAAATGATAGGGGAAAAATCAATAGATAATTAAGTGTAAGAATAAATTAAACCAATAGAGACTGATGGAGATAGGATAGCAAGAGGGAGATGAAAAAGGAAAGATTGGTTCCACGATTCAAAAGAGATTTTAGGAGTCAAATAGGATTTGGAATCATAAGAGATAATAAAAAAAGAAAAGAAAAATAAAATAATTAGTTAGAGAAAATTCAAAATTGAATGGGAAAGATATTATAGGAATTATGATTTATAGAGATAGGATATAAGAGATGAGATGGGTGTGCCACTTGTCATTCTGAAAACCCAAAAGCGAGCGTCACGTGCTACTCTCTCACAAAGAGGGCTGCTGTCATTATATATATAATTGGCTCCGCACAATGGACCACGTGATATAGATTGTTTTATAAAATCTTCTCATAATACAATAAACCGTATTTTGTTTTCCTTGTTCATACACACCATTTCACCTTTTTAACATTGATATGTATCACCACAACAATCAGTGACCTTTATTAAGGTGATTTCATTGAGGCTTTCAAAATTATCATTTAGATCAAAATATGCCAAGCATCTAACTTTTCTGTTTTGTCGATTTATAAAGGAAGGTCATATAAAACAGGTCTGTACTCTAATATCTTCTAGCATTTTTTTCCTTCTGGACTCCATTTAGCCTATTCTAGATCGATAGGATAAGGTTTCGATGCTGATCATTTTCTTTTCTCAGTTCTCTTTGATTTGTAGGATCATTAACATTGGATATCCCCTGAATTACTATGATTCATTTTCTCAAAGGCCAAGCAATTCCTAAGGATAAAAAGGACTAGCCTCTGTGCAACTTGGAAGCTTAACAATCATGGCATGGTTTCAAAAGTCCCCACATATCCTATCCATGCATAATAATGATAATTCAATGTAATACTTTGATTGAGCCTCGAAGTTTTTCAAATCTTAGCCATTAGATAAAGATTGATGGGTGCCAAATTTGCATGATCAATTCAGATATCCATAAAAAAATAATACTTGATCGATGGACCAAAAAAGAATGCTGTATTAATGCTTTTCTTTAATTTGTTAATTAAAAATGGGCACTAAACTCCCAATAGTCAATAAGCCTAGCTATAAAAAAAAGACCCTTGATGTGCGTCTGATGTTTGAGTCCCACCCCATACTTACCTAGTGTGCATATATTGCAGGGTCATACATGTGCCAGTGGAAATAGTCCTATCAGGGAAAAATACCATGAGGATACCACCGTCAATTCGTCATAGAAAAAATAACGAAAACTCTCACAAATATCCTTTTGAGTTTCGTCCGTTCAGATCTGGAATCAGACATTGAGAGGATTTAAGTTGAGTTTCTGATGATTGAAGTCATATTTTTGTTTTTTTACGGAGTTCTAGGAGATTCTGCATTTCACCACGCCAGATAAAAGGAGGGTTGCATCTCTGTTTATAGACTTTCAATGAGAATGATATGCATGGTTTGCGAGCCAAGAGGTGCGCCATGCACCTGGGAGCCAAATACCAGCTACTGTCTGTCTTGCCTTGTTAGGGTGCCTTCATTCTTTGTGCTGATGAACCTGTACCATATGCCATCCTACTTGCCCTGAACACTATATTTGGCTTCTGTATTCTTTTTCTTTTGACTATTTCTGTTTTATATATCTACAAGAAGGGACAATATTCTCCTAAAAGCACACTGTATATTGCGAAGTGCAGCTCGTGGGGACCATTTGGATGCATTCTTATAATTATAGTGTAGGCCGAATGGAACAGTCCCTTTATAGATAAGAATCATGCAAGAAGTCAGGTCAATTAAATTATCCTAACCCTTGACTTTACAGTGTTAAAATTTAATGGTACATTAACAATAGGCTTTTTTTGAAGACTCAATCCAAAGACGAGTAAAGGTTTGATAAGCATAAAAAGGGGAATGATGCTACATGGTGAGGGATAAGAATGTGAGAATGACTGCACTGATCAAAAGAGGGCCCAAGTGGGCTGCATGGAGCTGGACTGCATATGTTATCTCCCAGTGGTAGGATTGCATTGATCAAAAGGGAGCCCAAGTGGGCAGCAGGCAGCTACCATAGAACAGGACATCCCTGGCCGTCCGTGAAAATTTCATATTAACAATGTTATCACGCAACTCACAACTTCCAATTAAGATTGTCATCATCAAAGCCTTGTCTGAACTATATTGAGTTAGCTACATGAATTTTTATTTCATTTTTTAAATCTGTCATCGGCCAAATCCTCATACCCCTTGCACTTCCTCTTATCTATCTTATTTACTTCCATCAACTCCCTCTTGGGCTTACGACTTACCCTTTTTTTCTTGAGGGACCATCAAGCTACAAAGAAGAGTTTTTTCTCAATGGCACTGTTGTTGGCCTACATAGAAAAACTATTTCGGTTTGCCACCGGTCTGAAGCTTAGACAAAAGAAGGAGGGTTATGTCGGGTTTACTTTCTGTGTAAAACTTGTCGCATCTAAACCCTTTGATCAAGATTAACTTCTTATTTTATAAAAGTAGACATAGAGAAAGTCTTTCTATATGGATTGAGCAATGCAATGAATGGCTCTAAATTACCCAACAGACCTTTAGAACAAGTATTTGGTTGGTTCTTCTGGGCCGGCAAACAACATCTTAGTGGAAGTGACGTGTGGGGAGTAGCTAGTGGTGAGTTTGATTTGATTTTGTCAGTTATCCCATCCATACTTTGATATGTTTAGTTCCTTTATTATTATTATGTTACATGAATGAGGGTCATGATCTTCTTCATTGATCATGATGTCTAGGATGGGATGGGATGTTGTTGGTTGGAGATATTTGTAAAGATGAGATCCAGAGAAGGATGCATAACCCCGTTGATTGGGTCCAATCCAAGGCATCATTAGTCTGTGGGCTATCATGGCATATTTGCATAGAGGGATTGCAAGTTGGGCAGTTTAAGTCAACTTTTGGCCAACCCAAGACCAATTTTCCTCTATGTATGTAAAGTGGGGAAAAAATGGACTCCGACTATCCTACACATGGTTAAAATTCCTTTCAACTCATCCGAGTTTAAGCCAGGGAAGGCAACCGGTTTGGTTGAGTCTTGGCCAGTACTTTGCTCGACTTGCCCCAGTTACTCATCATCATTAGTGGCGGTCTCAGAATTCTCATTTAAGGGGCACAGACCCTAACAGGTGGTTTGGTTGTAGGGTCTAACCAAGAATTTTCACGTGGATTTTGAGGGTGGACCTACAATCTTTATTCGATTTTTTTGAAGTGGACCTAAAATTTCATACAGGTCCTGGAAGCACACCGCGTTTTGACCGCACCCACATGCATGTAGCTAGGTCCGCCCCTGCTCATCATGGTGACCTTTCAGTGAGATGAGCTCCAGTTTGAATAGTGATTGAACACAACTCAAACCCAACCTCAGTATAATCAGACACAATGGGAGCGAGTAGATGTCAGTGGGCGCATTTATATATAGGGGTGTTAATGGACCACATTGGGTTGGGTCGAAGCTTGTCCAAGACGGGGAAGTTTATCTATCGAGGTTGGATCCAACCTGCAGGCCTTAAAGTTAAGCCAGGCCCAGTCCGTTTCTAAAGTGTATGTATGTAACTCCTTGGCCAGGCCTTTTAAGCATACATAGGTTTGGGCCCGGACAATTTAAACTATCGGGCAAAAAGATCAGGCATGGATCCAGTCCAAGGGCCTACAAGCATAAGCCGAACTTAGCACAGCATGCGTCGGCGGGTCAGGCCTAGGTGGCCCGGCCCTTATCACTCCTACCTTTGCAGCCATTTTCTTCAGCTCTCTTGTAGATAATCTGAATCCCTTCTACAAAGAAGCTCAAGAAACTCATTCAAATGCTTGGTTGAGAAACTATTGTGAATCACAGAAAGTGGAAGCAACGCGTTGGCCTTTTCTACAATTCTCAAATTTTGTGGAATTCCAAGTCCAACCTCCCTCTTGAAAGTTATCTTCCATTGTTTTTGGTAGAAGTGAACGCATGACATCAAGAATGTTCTTTTGCATTCTCTAATCCTCCAATAAAACATAATTAGGAGGCACATGTTCTGCCAAAGAAGGAAATCACTTCAGATATTTCAAAGGTGTGCACTAACCAACCCATACAGTTCTCTTGAGAATAAAATCTGGGTACTAGAAAGAGTAGAACCTCATCAAGTAGAATCCTAATTATGGGGAAGATCTTCAAGAGTGTGCCAAATTCCTCAACCATAGAACATATCTATGGAAACCCAAATTCCTTTTAGTCCATCAGATTGAATAGTTGTGATGGTCCATGCACCAAAAACAATGGCAACACCTTGTGGTTGCACCAATGAGCAACTTGGAATTTTATTTTTTGAGCATGAGAGAGTTTGAAAGGGCGAAAATCAATGATTGATCAAGAATAGTAGCATGGACTATATACTTTGGATGCAATCATCTAGACCCTGATTTTGGTGGGTCCTAAAATTAAAGATATGCAATGAGATGGCAACCTATTTGAGCACCAAACATGAATCTGACCGTTGCTCTCTTGAATATTTTATCTTAACCATCATGGCAAGAAACTGCAGTCAGTGCAAGTTTGTGGTCATCTTCCATCCTGGGGTTTGACTTGGAAGGTCACCGAGCTGAGTAACTCGGGTGAGTATAAGTACCGGACAAAGCACTTGGTCTGACTCCTCCAACTCACCCAACTTGCTCAAATACTGAGTGAGGTTGAATTGGAAAAATCAGGATGAGCTGAACCAAGTCTTGATGGACTTGTCCATTGAAGTGGCCTGGAAAGGCCTTGTCATTACTTGCTTATTAGAGAAAAACAGCATTGACCTTCCTCAACTAATTAAATGAAGGGTATTGACTTGACATTTGAGATTTACTATTGTTTACCTGATTATAAAACCAAGTGTTCATGGGCCAGGCCAAGCATTGTCCAAGCACGGGCACTGTACTTATTAAGCCAAATAATAAGGCGCAGATGCGGCACAAAAGGTTAGCCCCATGCCCAGCCCACTTGCAAAACATGTATATCCTCTAATACAGAGTGTTAGCCAGGCTATGCCTTTAGCGTAGAGAATCAGGCCCAACCTACTTTTCTTTTTTGTAGAAAATTAAGCCCAGTTCAAGCCCTCACTGTGGGCATCACTGCAGTTGTGGATTTCCAAAAATTTCCCAGAATGCAAATCAAAAGCTTAAATTGACAAAAACATGGGCCCCTAATGAACAGAGGAGACACTAATACTTGCTGGGACCCACAAGAAACAATAATTCCTTGGGTGGTGATGGTGATGAAAAGCAACTAAAAGCAGTCTAGTATCATGGCTTTGTATAATAAAGGAAAGTGCCATTTCAATTAATATCTCCCTTCCAACCTCCCCCCATCACAACTCTATTTGTGCACAGAAAAAGGAACTTGGGTTTGGACCCCCAGAGCGCTTCCCCACTCCCCACTTTTATCATCTCCATGGCCTGTGAGCCTGTGACTGGTTAACAGTTACCTGCTTTTTCCATACTGCTAGAATCCATTTCATGTCTCGGTTGAAGAAAGGGACCCATAAACAGGTACTACACCTTTCTCCACCTTTTTATGTAGTTGTTGCATTCTGAGACAGGGGGCAGTCACCTGGCCCACTGCTTAGACAGCTCCAGCTAAGCTCAAAACACCTATGTAAAAAGCCTAAAATAGCTCTTAACAAACCTATGCAATCAAGGGATTGTGAGTATGTGAAGTGTTCCTCAATTAGACACTCATCTGAGTCCCCCATGTGAGTGTTGTTTGTCACCATCAGATAAGGCCAGCTTCACATATGAAACATACAAATGAGCTCTTCCTAGACTTCCCTAAATGACAGGCACAAGAAGAGGAAACTTGGGTCACTCAGAAATGGAACATCTTTCCATTGTAGAATCATTTGGTGATCAAGTTATGTATGTAACTTTTTTACAAGACCATCGTCATTTTTATCTGCTACAACCATTTCCTTGCAAATGTAAGGTAGGTTTAGTACTATTTTCATACAAAAATAGATTCAAAACTCGGCTCAGGAAGCTTTTATGACCGTGTGTCAGACGCCAACCCTCTTCTATGACACAAGGTGTGTTGAGAGAAACTAAGTCATGAAAGACTAGCATATGTTATTACCTTTTTCATTTCTTTTCTTTTCGTTTCTTTCTCATTTTTTTTCTTTTCTTTTTTTTTTTTTCCTTTTTTTTTTTTTTTTTTGTTTTTGACATGAGGGAGGATTCAGTGGAAGTCATGGTAAAGATTTAAAAAAGAAGAAGAAATACATTATGACAGAAACCTAAAGTGCTCTGATACCAGAAAATGATGTGAGAATATAAGCCCATAGCATTTTCTATGGTTCTCCATCTAGCATATCTCGGGTGAACACTTACAAAAATGCACTTAACGAGTACATTTAACAAAACCCTGTTTATTCTTGGATGAGTATTTTCTATGGTTCTCCATCTAGCATATCTCGGGTGAACACTTACAAAAATGCACTTAACGAGTACATTTAACAAAACCCTGTTATTCTTGGATGAGTAAGATGATATATAATCCATTAACTCAACTTTGACACGTATACATCGGTGTTTGTGGGTTACACAAGTTCTCAGACACGGATTATTGAAAATTTAACACATGGACACCTCTGTACAGTTATATGATAATAATATCAAAACTAGTTTGTGAAAGCACATAGTATCGAACAATCTATCTAGATAAAAACACTAACAAACTATAAAATCAGTAAATCAATCAAACTAAGACAGCTGAGATTAAAACGGTAATTGTGGGTTTTTGTTGAATGTATATCAGACATGGGCAACAAATAATCCTAAAGCAAGAACTAGAGCGTCAGCCAAAAGAAGAAGATAAGACATTCTAAAATGGGGAGCGTTTACTCCTAGAAGGAAGATTCTGCTAACCACTCTGATGCTACTTCCATCTTCTTTCATTTTACAGGCATCTTCGCCCTTTATGAAGGCAACACCCACTTCCACTAGTGAAATGTGTGGTTACCATCAAATGGTTCATTAGTTTATGCAAAAAGTAACTAACATTTCGTCAGCTGACAGTTAAGGAAAAGCACAGACAGTTCAATTAGAATTCAATCAGTTGGAGAAAGAACATGTAAATGGACAATTGTGCCCAATTGCAAGGATTCTCATATACAAATTCAACTGAAAAAGAATCATATCTAAATGGAATATGTGTAACAGAAAGAAGGTGAATGTCAAGGCGTATTTGGCTGAGTTGAATATCCTCTCTGTCCAGACTCCCAGCTTGTAAGTGGAGCAACCTGTTCATGCAATGGAACGTATTGCTGCAAATTCCATGTGAACACAAGAATTACTACGAGACGGAAGTGTTTCCTTCTGTGAGGTCATATCAGTGGATACCTCAGTGAAGTCAACCTCAACACTCAAAGCACAATGTTTGGTAGTGCGGAAAGTGGAAATGCCTATAACGTGGATTTTCACTTTCCCTATTTCTTCCCTAAAGTCCCCAAGTGGGGGTCCCTAAAGATATTGGTTGTGGGAGGAAATTAGGAAATTCATCTCCAATGCGTGCTTCTCAAGACACCAAAACATTCCAAGAATGAGCACTACATTATGCATGTACTTTTCAAGAATTTGACTTTGAAGGAAAGGGAGAATAAGCAGAAGAGTATCTAAGAGGATGAATTGCACTTGGACACATAATACGAAAAGTAGTGTGGAAAGAGGGTTGTTACCTCCATCTTTACAATCAGTTCTTCAGCAGTTGTAGCAGAGAGAACAATGTGCCGATCAGCTGGCTTAATGAAACCTTCAGCAACACCATTATCAAATAAAGCAAGCAAGGAATTGTAGTACCCATCAACATTTAAAAGACCAACCTGCCCATATATGAGTTAGAAGTCCACAATCTGTTTGTCAGGATTCCTTTTGGAAGACACTACAGTTGCCTAGAAAACATTAAAGAAAAGAAGGGAAAAAAGAGGAAGATACCGGTTTGCTATGAATTCCAAGTTGTGACCATGTTATCATCTCCAACATCTCTTCCATGGTTCCATATCCTCCTAAAATACCCAAAAACTTGTGCATTATTGAAAATCTTTTGCATATATGGAGGAAAATTCTGTTTCATATCAAGCTATGATGCTCAGTGAAAGAAAACTTACCAGGAAGAGCTATAAAAGCATCGGCTTGGCGGGCCATTTCAGCTTTACGCCCATGCATGTCCGAAACTGATTTTAATTCCCCAACAGTTTCGCCAGAGATCTGTGAACAACCAAGCTACTACTCTAATATATGTGTGCACACAATCAATCTAAGATGCTCCTAAGAGGCAGTAAAACAAATAGGTGATGGCCAACAACACAACCAGCACAATGGTTGAGGCATTCTCCCCACTAGGGAAGACAGGAGAGCCTGTTGTACTGGTTTTGATCTTGCTGTAACCAATTATGTAAATAAATAAAAATAAATAAATATACACAAATGGGATGCAGATAGCTTTTGGAGCCCGATTCTCTCAATATATTGTGTTTAAAGACATACCCAATGCCAATGTATTAGCAATTTATAACTTTCTACTATCAATTAATGATCTTTCAATCTGTATCCACCGAAAAATTGTCATCAATTCTCCTTCCCTAAAGCTTTTTCATGACTCCAATCGGTGTAAGTTCCTGCTCCTAGTATGAAACTTTAGTCTCTGAGAACAAGAGCTAGTTGTAGGATTTCAATTGGATGAAGAAAATAGGTGAAAAAAGGGTTAATTTTCATCTAGTTATCGATAATAACAGTTGAATAAAAGATAACTCCTGTTCCCAATTGACAAAAGTCAATAACTGCAGACAAATTTCAAAGTTAAATGAAAAAAATAGATAAAAAGAGATAAAAACCTGATACTTGCACCAAATCAAAGTTATAAGGTGTTCGCTTGAAACATTGGATTCCATAAAATGCTCCATCAAAATGGGTCATGGATGATCAGATGATAGAAATAACTCCAGACCTTTGTTAACTGAGGGTGATTAACAAATTCATCTCTCAAAAAATATCAAATTCCACTTTTCTTGAACATAATCAATATTCACAATAGGCGAGTGCAATTCATCTTCCTTTTCACTAACATTACTAATTACTAATCATAGACTTCCTTATATTCCTTATATATGCACTCTCTTTCACACACAAAGGAAACCTTCATCGGCAGAAATTTACTTGTCTTGAAGAATAGTTAGAGAAGTGATTAAAACAACCATGATTTCACTACAATCCCAATAAGGCTAAAACAAAACCAACACATACCCCGAGAGGTATGTGTCATACATACCTCGAGAGGCATAAGTGCTCTTGGAATGACCCTACATACAAATGAAAACAGAAAAAAGAGAAAATATAGTAATAAGTTCCAGAGATCCACAGCTTTAACACCCAACAAATGCTTCATGAACAAATTAAGAAGACATATGGAAGAAGAAGCAAAAACTTTTTGAGGGTCTAATTCTTACCCAAGAACATGACAACCACCATCATGAACTGTTTTAGATATCAAACCCATCAATCCCACACTCCCTCCACCATAAACCAAATCTATCTTCCTCTTCACCTGCCAACAGACAAAGAAGAGCAGCAAGAAACTTCAAATTCCCCATATAATAAGAATCTGCCACATCTCCCATCTGAAAGAACAAAATAACAGCCCATTATAAAAGAACAAGAGCCCATTAATTGCAACCATCACCAATTTGCCTAAATCCTCTAAACAGGCAACAAAAACATTCAAACTACTTCCTTGAAGGCTACAAGCCTACAACACATGTTTACAGACGCAAACCAATCACTTACTATGAAAAGAAACATGACCCATGATTTAGAAACCAAAGTAATCAAAACCCAGATGGAAAAACAATGAGAAGCAGGGGTGGGGGAAGGTCAGTTTAAGTAGAAAAAGCAGACCAATTCATGACCCAAATCAAGAGCAGCATCACTGAAGACAGTTCTGTTGCCAGAGCTACTTCCACAGAAGACACAGATTCTCTTGAACTTGTTTTGAGAATTCTCTTCCATCATCAATGACTCTCTTTCTCTGTATCTGAGGTTTCAAAGGTAGAAGAAAAGATGAGAGCTTTGGAGTGTTTTGGGACGTAGAAGAGAGTAGAGGTGAGAAAGCACAAAGACCCATTTTTATTTCCCATTTATGCAAAGACTTGTATCAAAATCAGCATCAGAAACCCAACAACTAGAAGCTATTGTTTTGCAGGGTGGAGAGAAGCCCACATTCTCCATTGCTTTGCTAATCCGACGCCTTCCTGTCGGCCCTACCAATATATACTACAAAAAATACAAATCAGAGGAGGGGAAGAATAGTTATCACTCTCTCTCTCTCTCTCTGGCCCATCTGCATACTCTCTCTCTCTCTCTCTCTCTCTCTCTCTCTCTCTGTGGCCCAACTGCCCAAGTATATGCAGATTGGGCCTGCATTGGGTGATCCAAACCATTGAACCTGGACATCTTCATATTCCCTTTGACTTGTAAACTAGATGGCTGCTTGTCCTTTGATCTAAGGATCTTGGATTTACATAAACCAATATCTCAAAGTAAAGACCATCCATTAGCTATCCAATGGTCTCATTCACTCAACTGTGGGGCCCACATTTGTGTTGTCCAATTATGAGCTATTCTTGGGACATGGCCCTTGTAGAGGATTCGAAGAATATTAATGATGAGTTGGCATTCCTTCGAAAAACTTCTAGTTCATTTATCGTGGGTGAAGAGGCATTTTCCTTTTTTTCGGATATTTAAATCCCACGTACCTCATTGTAGTAGTACATTTTCCAACTTTGAACCCCTGTAGAGCAAACTATAGTCTTAAGCTAATTGCGCTATTCCTTGGAATTATGAATAAAGAGTTTTTTACTCATCCAACCACGAGAGGTACCCGTGATATGAATGATCAAGGCCTTCAGGAAACTATAGTGCAGAGGATCATAGGGAGGGACCCTTTTGGTCTACTCTCTATCAAGAACCGCACACTTGGACCAAATTTGGTAGAACCACCTGTTTATGAACGGGTAGGATCATTGTATCAAATTGATATGATGAGAATCGTCAGCTTAAGATCTATAGCATCAAGGATCCATTCAATTCAGAGTGGGTACATTTTGCAAGCTATGGACCTCCTGAGAATATCCAAACAGATTAGAGGACTTGCCTAACGGGATCCATGATAGGCTATGCCTAACTGATGATCCTTGGGCTTTGGAAAAGTGGCCAGTGCCTGGCTGCCCGCTGCTGAGGCTAAGGGGCTACTGGGCCTGACACCATGAATATAATGTCCTGGACTCTGGGTACCTATTGAATCTACTAAGTTGGACTCCAAGAGATTTAGGTCGAAGACTAGGTACAGGTCCATGTAGTTCCAAACCTGACTAGCCAGATCCAGAATAGATAGGTTCACATACACACACAATACAACACTAGGCAGTAATGGCGAATTCTTCAGATGACTAATTATTTTTTCCCTCTTTTACTCTCAAGCAGGGCCCACTTTGGTCAATCCAATCCCTTTATAGACATCGGCACCCTTTAATTGGCACTCATCCCAATTTCATACTGTTAAATTATTTTCACACCAAAATTTGCATGAAGAAGTACTCATTCTTTGGTTACCTAAACCTGAGGTAGGATCAATTGATTTCCCTATCATCTCATATTCTTGTAATCCATGTCCAAATCTTTTCATTGTTGTACCTCTCTTGATTTTCTACATCCAGATGGGTACCAACAAAAGTGGGCATTTAAGGAAGAACTCCCTAGTATTTCTTCCAGTTTGTTTTCAGTAGCCTCATCCTCCTTTTTTAAAATTTTTTGTTAGATGCATTTAGACTGTCCTGTTATTGTTCTGAAGTCTATTTTATGGTGGGATGTAAGAGCAGATTGTCGATGGCCTGTTCATTTAATTGGTGGTATTGAATTCCTTTGAGCTGCAAGCCATCACCAACTTTGTATTTATCTACATCTCCACCTTATATCCTTCCGTTAAAGCTCTTAAAATGATCTTTTCTTATAACTCATTTTTCCATGAGTTTGTAGGAATCCAATTTCATGTGAACATAGGGAGCCCAGAAGGTTACTTGTATTCAGCTATTGCTCAGCTGATGTAGAGAGAGAAGCTAATCCGAATCATCTGAACCTCTGCTTGTTTTAGGATTTGAGAGTCATTTGATCATAGATATTTAAGTTCCCGGCTCAATAAATCATTCAATGTAATTGAGTCATGGATTCTGGCTCTGCCTGACCCATTTTGGAGTACTACAACTCTACAAGGCAGCAATTGAAATCTGAAAAACTTTTAAAGACTGCTTGAAAAGCCATTGGATTACATGACTAGAGCAAGCCTAGCTAGCTGAGCAGATCGGAAGCAACCATTCAACTCGCCCGCGGCCTGACTCAATGATGTATCGAGTTGACTTGCCGTGGCTCAAACAAGTCCAAATGACCTTTGAAATTATGCTGCATATTAACCCTGCAAATCCAATCATCCATCCACCTTTGAGGCCTTTTTACATCCTTTCAAATTCTGTGTGAAAGCCAAGAAGAAAAGTTGGCCACTATGGATGAATTATCAAAAAACTGTGATGGCCAATAGGCCCACTTTGTTCTGATTTTTCAACAAGATGATGTGTGCAACTGGGGGCCACTTCACATCCATGGTGGAATATCTAAAGCTGCATTTAGGGCGATGCGCGCATCCCATCACCAACTAAGCAAGATTGGACCGTGATCAGACGTGTGGCTCGGTGATCGCCTGTGACCCTAGAAATTTAAGTCAAGGGGGCCTGCATGGCATCACTATCCAATCCTGATCTGACAGTAATGAGAGTAATGCATAACTGTATTTTTTTTTCCCTAGTTTTTTTTTCCTACCAAATATCAGTTCATTCCTCTATATACAAATCAAAGTTACATCCAAGGAAAGTTAGGCAAAATGTTATATTTAGGTTCATATGTTAAACATTCACCATCCATCCTGTCGAGCAAGTTTACCCCACATCTAATAACCATCAGATCTCAGCTAGACAATAATGAAAATCACAAACAATGGTCCTTAAACTCCGTGTTATTAGAAAAACAATGTTAATCTTAGGCCGTCAACATTATCCAAGTTTAAACTTCACCAGCTGCCTTAATAAAGGTATTCATTTCAGTTTATGTTTTCCATGATGCACATCTGTATTATCTTTCAATCACACTCACCTACTTATCCTCTCTCTCTCTCTCTCTCTCTCTCTCTCTCTCTCTCTCTCTCTCTCTCTCTCTCTCTCTCTCTCTCTCTCTCTCTCTCTCTCTCTCTCTCTCTCTCTGAGTGTGTGTGGACCATAGTGTCATAAAAGGCTATGTGGAGGAAGGACTTCAACAGATACAGAGAATGGTGACCAGACTGTCCAGCTATGCAGTTCGGTTGTGTCAAACCCCATAACAGTGGCACTCACTTTGTCAATTGTCCAAATCTGGCATTCCAGTATATCACAAAGGGGTAATCTTGGCCGTCCATTTTAAGTTAGTGCCCCACAAGAGTACAAAATCAGTTTCTAGACTTGACCAGGCTTTTGGACCTGTAGGAAGCTGCAGTACATCCTTGATTGGCCAAGTTCCAGACTATTCACCTCCCGGCATTAGGAGTAACCAACCAAACTGACTTTTTTTTTATCCTGCACTTCCTATTTAAGGTTATTTTAAGGAAGAGACCCATAACCATATTTGGATAGGAATCCTTTCTTATCCTACAAACATCCATTCCAACTCTTCCTTTTTACCCTGCAAACATTCAATCTCTCTCTCTCTCTCTCTCTCTCTCTCTCTCTCTCTCTCCAAAACATGCCTATACTTGGGATGTTCGTGGGCCAGGAGGGAGCTTGTCCAAGCCCAGATCATTTATATGCTGGGCCTAAAACTTAGGCCCACATCTAGTCCACATTCCTGAAAGTCGCAGACCCGCCCATTACTAAACTTATATGCAGCCCATTGTGTTAAATATATTAGGCTGGATGAATAGACCAGAAATCCAGGCCCAAGTATGGCCCAAGGACTAAAAATAGAGCCAAATCCAGACCAATGCAGGCTTGGTTTGGGCTGTCCCTGTCCATGACACCCCAAATTGTAGTTCCTGCACATTTGGGTAGCCACGTTTGCTCATATTGTTGGCAATTGTAGCGGGCTCAAGTACTATGAAATGTGAGGTGAGCCCCAACTCCAATCTGGAATTACCTCCTTTTGGATCCAAGGAAGAAAAGGATTTGTTTATAGATGAAGAGAGTGGATAAGCAGCGCATGAAACAACCAGACCCAAGTATCTGATGGATCTGGTTGTGGGTCTGGTAAAATGGACAATCTAGACCAAGGCCCAACCCAATTAGTAATCCGGGTTCGGACCAACTGAACAAAACTCAGACCCAATTACTAATTTAGCCAACAAACAGAGTCCATTCTTTAGATTTTCAGGTCAGGTCCATCGAGTTAGAAGGTTAAACTGAGATCCTTGACACCCTAAATTCATGTCACTGTTCACACCATGGTCCACCCACACCATGACAAAATGATTGAAAGGGACTCTTGAATATTTTATAAAGGTATCTAACCCTAATTCAACCAAACCCTTTGTACAACAAATGATGATTAATGGGACAAGCGTGCAGTGATTGAAGTCTTTGTTTCTTTATATCCCAACTAATAATTCGTCTTTAAAAGTCAGGGCTCTAACTTGGATTGATGTTTCCCCTGCAACTAACATCATCTCCTTGATTTACAAAAAAAAAAAAAAAAAAAGGAAAAACACATTCATCTCCTTGTGTAACTAGATTCCATGTTAGTTCAAGCATTAAATCTCATTAAAATGGTCCATAAAATCAAATCACAGATTTAGGGAGACAACCATGTCATGTAAAAAAAAAAAAAAATCTGCCCACCTATGACATTGCCCTCTTTAGTTAGAAAATATTTAGCTAAGAACCACTCTCGTGTCGGTTTTTTGGGCAATTTTCAATTGGAGTCATTCAAAGCTGGCAAACCATTTCTTCATAACCCAACTCAGATTCACGCCAATCATAGATAACGTTGAAATCAGTAGGTCTTAACTTGGTTTAAAGGTGGACTACATATCAATACGATCTGACGACGATAACTATCTACTTGAGAGCCTCAAGAATTTAGGTGTTATATATCCACTAATAACCTAAATAATCTTTCAGCCTCTTAAATAGTTGGTCATGATTATCATATAGCATCAATTTCATAAAAGGTCTCAATCAATATTTCGGCCTTCTAGTTCTTCATTACTCGTGATTCATATGGATCAAAGATGGCCCCGACATTAGTGGAAGTTGCAACGGCTTCACAGCTGAATTTTCGTAATTGTTATGTGATTTTTTTTTAATAACATAGATTTGATTTGATTAAATCAGTTTGATTGGGATAGCTTACTAACACCACAATATCTTAGAGGATAGAGAGCCAATGTTTGGATGACCCCATCTGCCTTTTAGCTAGTTTTTAATGAGTCGGGTTGTCGCTAGAACTACTAAAATAGGTATTTACATGTGTGTTTGGGATATGTTATAAAATGAATAACAAAACAAAGAAGTGCATGACTTGTGATTTATTGAACTCTTTTTTGCCCCAAAAATTCAACAGGAATCTTAGAGTTGGCCTATCTCAATGCTCCAAAAGAGTAGGTTAAAGTCTACCATCTACCCAAATAAATAAAGGGTAATGTGATACTCTCTCGATCGCATGTGTCACAAAAAAAAAAAGGGTCTCTAGTGTTGATTAATCCACATCTCACATAAAAAAAAAAAAGGGGTGCTTTTAGCGGCCGAAAAATATACCTTTAGAGGCGGTTTTTTCCACTCTAAAATTCACGTTTAACGGTAATTTTATTTTGCGCCCACTAAAAGTCTCGTATTTTACCTCGGGAGGCACCATCTAAGCTTTTTCTCCGGTGGTTACCCCCACAAGGACTAGATGTAATGTCTATGATTAATCATGGCTTTAAACACAATATCGACCATTAACTGTATCGGTCAAAGCCAAAACTTGTACTTATGGGTTGATATATCAGTCCTGCACAGATCTCTTTGTTTCAGCCCTTTATTTACTAATTTAAAATATAAAAAAATTAGATGTGTTGAGTCAAATAAATATTACAAATCTTCATTCTTTTTTTTAAATTTATTGTGAGGATGTTTCTGATGATTAAATAAAATAGAAAGCTGCTAAGATTAGAAATCCATTAGATTTTATGCTTTGAACTAACCCATATAAAATTGGTTTAAGTTATGGTCAAGTTCTCCCTGAGTTTTAGAACAATAAGACAAATGCAAGCATCTATATTAAGTGAAACTCACCAATTCAATGGAAACCTGGACGAGCCAAATTGAATAAAAAAAGGGGGCACTGCAGAGTCAATTTTTTTGGTTTGGCGGCAGTGGGTCGTTTCCACAAAAGTTTTGGGCCACTTGTAGGAATCTGTAGTAATTGCATAGATAAGAAATTAGGGGGGGAAATGCATTTATAAAGGGTTTGAAATAAAAATATAAGTTAGAGAAAATAAATGAAAAATCAACAAATAAACAAAAGCTAGCCCCCACCCTTCATATCTCTCGGAAAGCATGGAGCAAATTTGGTAGTCTCCTCTATGTTTGTTATTTTTTTTAATGACGAGGAAGCCACCGATCGACCCCTGTAGCTAATCATTGGTAAAACCCCAGATACACAACACTCTCCATTAGCATTGTGTGTATAATGTAATCTCCTTTTTTTGTTCCGTCTAATCTCCAGGAAGATCATACTCCACTGGAAGATGAAAAACTGATGTCCTTACTTATTGCTGCAAACATAAGTCATCCATCTAACCATTTATTACATTTTTTTTTCTAAAATCTTCTATTCTTTTTTCTTAAATTTATTACAATGTAGTCATATATATTTTGATAACTTTCAAATGACTACATGATTTATGGTAAATTTTTTGTATAAACTCTTCAATTTATATGAGAGCCATGGAGAACAGATGATTTAAGAATTCAAACATTCACACTCAGAGCATGTTTGTTTGCATTACAATTGATACGATTTTTTCTAAGTGGTTAAAAACAAAAATCAAAGATAGATTTTCAAAAATGAGCATCAATTAACATTTCCTTTTATACAAATAAAGTTAAAGGAAGATGTAAAATGATTACCTAAGGTCTTCTTTAGTTCCTTTTCAACCACTTCAAAAAATTCTTATGCATTGAGATCCTATATAATGCAGACAAGAAATCCCTAATGCTTGTCCTTCCTAAAACTATTCTCAAACGTATTCCTAATATCTCTCGCACCCTCCTAAATCACGATCGTGCGGTAGGACGGGTGACAAAATTAACAAATCCTATGATCTCTGAAGATAAACCTGGTGGTGACTTATGTGTCTTAGTGACCCAAACTCAAATTTGCAGTTAATTATATCCTTTTAAGTTAGTCTAAGAATTTTGGAAAATTACAGACTAAATATATAACAACTGTTATAGTTACACTTGATACATAAGATCAAACCATAATTTCTAGTCTATTAGGACCCAGTTTTATGTGATTAGAATTGCTATCAGAGCTTAAGTTAACAAATCCCCAGGGCATAAGATAAACAATAGAAACCCTAGGTAGATAAGTCAGGTGTGGGTATTTACTGGAAGGAAAAAGAAAGAAAGAAAGAAAGTTTCTTCATCTATATGTTCTCCCTTATTTTGGGATCTTTTTCGCTCAATCAAGGGACGGGAAATTGGGAAATTTATCATGATGTAGTCTCTTGACTTTTCGAATGTTTTTTTAATTTGTAACTGACCTTTGACTTCTCTATTCAACAACTTCCTCTTTGACAATTGTTTCAATTTGAAGCACATGAACTAGATTAGGATATGTATACTCCCACTGTTGGACAACTTCAATATCTTCATCTTGAAAAATGCACCAACATTTTGTCTTTTAAAGAACCATGTTTGGAGTTTGGACTTTGTACTCATGATAAATGTTTTATGCCATGTAAAATATGGAAAGAACCCTATTAATGCAGGAGCCATTTTCTAAACCTACTAAGTAGCCAATAACATATAAGACATAAATCATCATGATATAGCCACCTGGTCTTTGAGAAGTGTGAAAAGCACTTGAGAAGAATCAGAAAACAAAAGAGTCTATTGAAAAGAAGTACTTATTAGTAGGCACTTTGATTTTAAGGTAAAGAATGATGAAATGGCCCTCCCACAGCTACACAATTTCCAGGAGATTTCTTCATGAGATGGTCTCAGCCTATTTTAGGGCATTCAAAATCCCTTCAACAAAGAGAAAAATCTACTCTATATAGACAGAAGAAAGAGATTGAAACCACTGGAGATCAAAATCTGCTACAACAAAGTCGAATAAAGCAGGGACCCAGTTTGTAAAAAAAAAATGCTTTTGCAATGAAGTTGAGAGCTGTGATTTTTGCCTTTGGGTTTCAACCAGACCCAGTTTTGAAATAGACTCAAGCTGAATCTTGAACCAGGGCTGGCCCACGGGCCCACTGGATCCATATATGTTGAAATGGTCCCAACCATTGATCTGGTAGCTCATATATAAGCTTAGAAGGCCACCAATTGGCTGTTCTACCTATACAATAATTTCAACTGGCTTTCGATGGCGCGCCAAATGTTCAATACTATAATCATCCATCTATGTGCCACATAGGACACCACGCAACCCTGACAGTGCACTAGAAAGCCCGATGAACTAGATTAGGTTGTTGGATAATTTATAATTGCAATAAGGATCAGGCATGACAAACATAATCAAAGCAAACAAATAAAACAAGATTAAATAGTCATACTTAATCTTGCAAGGACTTTTGAATCAATTAAGAAGAGAAGCACTAACTTGGAAGGACTTTTGTTTCATACCTGCAGTCCTTCCTTTGTCTCACTAATTCTCACAATGAAGCGCTGAAACAATGGTGAAGGGGGGTCAACAAATAAGCTATTTATGGTCAATCAATCGATAGTTTTGTGGTTAGGCATCTTCCTTTTCAGTAGAGCGATCAATGATCAATACATAATTGTTCCCACATTGCTTAGGGGGAATATGACGTGCAGCGTGCATGAGCATGATTATTTACCAAAGAAAAAATAAATAAGATGCTATTTACATACCCCATGAGAGGACAAATCAAGTCTGGATGAAAATATTAATAGGTACAAGGTGCTTTCAAAAACTTTTGGTGGCCCCAACAACCCTAATGTACCTGCCTGGCCCACTAAGCCCAATAATAGATTCATTGACCAATTCATGCTGACAATCTTTCAGTAGGACCTTGTGACCTCCAAGTGCTTTATGAAAGATTCTATTCTAAAAATCTTTAGTCTTCAATGAGATCCCCTTGGATTTTACTAGAAAATTTTATGTACGTGCATGATAAAACATCCAATCATCTATAATTCTTGGTTAACGTAATGTCTTATTTAAATGAAAGCACCAAATGCAAGTCATGAGAAAGCACATTTGTAACAACATAATTCCTCCTATGTACTACAACAACAGTAATGTTTTTCAGTTAAAGCATTAAGGAGCTAACTCTTAAGCTTATACATAATGTCAATGGTCCCATAATAATGTATTGTCGTCGACTATCCTTTCTTGTACATATTTCTCACCATACAGATACAATGTTCATATTTGGAAAGCAAGAATCACAAGAACCATAATTTCATCATGTGCACATGAATGCTTCAAATATTACATCATATTCAATACCATCATTATACTATAGAATCCAAACCTTTCATTTTAGAAAACAATACCATCATCATATCTATTGTAGAAAACATTTCATGCGTTTTTTGGCAGAAAGTAGAGTTCCTTTTGTGTTTTCCCAAATTACTCTACATGTTTTAAACAATTGATCTGGTAGCTCGTATATGAGGAATTTGAAGAATACCTTTTAAACTTTAGAAGGCCACCAATTGGTAGAAAAAGATTGCTCAACCTATGCATTAGTTTCAGCTGTCCATTGATGGCATACACGAAATGTTTAATGCTGATAACCCATCTATGCGGCCTCATATATGTCACAAGGCAAGCCTAACAGTGGGCTAGGAAGCACATTGAATTAGATTGGGTTGTATATAATTTATGTTAGTATTTTTGTTGGCTAATTCATGTGTTGGACAAAACTCTAAGTCCATTGAGTTGTATTTTCTATTTTATTTTAGAATGGACTGTGGTTGTAGCACCGATAGAGCTGAACCGACAAAGATTGAAGACCTGGCAAATCAACCCAGAACCGATCGATCGGAGCCTATGTCTGATCAATCGGACAGTAGATGCGTCTCAGTTATTTACTCTATCCGATCGATCGAACAGGCGGCATAGAAACGGGAAAGTCTCTTATTTTTTTGTGAATTGCTTTCCTTTTGAGACTTAGTTTCCAAATTTGAATCTTACTTGTGCACTACGTCTAAGGCACGAATTTGGGGCTATATATAGGGTATTGCTCTCAACCCTAAATGACACTACACCTCTCATTAATATGAGTCAGAGATGTCTAAGAGAGAGATTATACTCTAGAGTCATTAAGAGATCATTCTGAAGGGCTGGTCTAAAAGGTTATTGCTACTTCTACTTCCTTGTAGAAGATAGTTCATCTTGGCTGACAAGGTGCGAGGAGATCAAGTAAGGAAAACGAGGCACGGTGGATATCGTGCTAGTGGATTATTTACAAGAACAACTACGGTCATTAGGTCGAGGTACAGACTGATGTAAAGGAGCTTGTAAGTATATCTTGTAACTGTTCGTGAACTCTTGATTTCTGATTCGTGGTTTTTCTCATTCTTGTGGTATGTGATTGGTAGATAGCTAGTTCTATTGTCTGATTGGTTATTTTCGCTGCATGTTGATTGGTTAATTTAGAACTAGTATATCCATTTTTGTAGCCCCTGCAAAACCTTTCAATTTACAATTGTAATAAGGATCTAGCATGGCAAACATAATCAAAGCAAACTAATAAAACAAAATTAAATAATCATAGTTAATCTTGTTAGGACATTTAAATCCATTAAGAAGAGAAACACAAACTTTTTTTTTTGTTAGTTTTCTTTTTTTGTTTTTTGTTTTTTTTGAAATCTCATCTATGGGGCTGGAGACCATTGAACCCATGCCAGTGAAAGAGCCCTCGGATGAGGAAAGCAGACCTCAGGGCTAGAGACCATTGAACCCACACCAGTGAAAGAGCCCTCGGATGAGGAAAGCAGACCTCAGGTAAAGAAAGGTGGCATGACTAGAATTTAGCTAGGTGATAACTAACCTCTCACCATTGAGGTAAGATGCTCTAAGAGAAACACAAACTTGAAAGGACTTTGGCCTCATACTTGCAGTCCTTCCCTTCTCTCGTTACTTCTCACAATTCGTGCTAGAACGATGGTCCCCTCGATGTATATTTGGTGTAGAGAGGGGTCAATGAATATGCTATTTGGGGCCAATCAATTGATGGTTCTGCGGTTAGACATCTCCCTTTATATTAGGATGACTAGGGATCAATCCTTGGTGGTTGCTATGATGGTTAGAAACTTGTGGTGTGTGTAAGCACAATTATTTACCAAAGCAAAAATAATAATACGCCATTTACAGACCTCATAAGAGGATAAATTAAGTCCCTAATGTCCCTATCAGGCCCAATAAGCTCATTACACTTTATGAAAAATCTTATTCTAACCTTTCGTCTTCAATAAGATCACCTTGGATTTTACTAGAAAACTTAATGTACGTGCATGAGAAAATATCCAATCATCTACAGATCTTGGTTAAAATAATGTCTAATTTAAAAGAAAGCACCAAATGCAAGTCATGACGATTACGCATCATTAACTAACATAATTCCTCCCATGTACTACAACAATTGTAACTTTTTTTTCAATTTTGTCATTATTAACCAAGCAACTCACAGGCTTATGCATAATGCCAATGCACACAAGGGTCCCATGATAATGTCTCGTCATTGGCTATCCTTTCTTGTACATAATTTTAAGTATATAACCCCAGGGGTTTGGCCCAGTGGTCAAGACCACAGTTCCTCCCTCTTCCGGAGCTAGAGGTATTGATATCGACTCTCAGTTCCCCCCTCTTCAGAAACCTAAGGTTCAGTTCATTTGTGCTACCACCTGAGGGTCACAGGGGTTTTACCAGGCTTTTCTCTGGGCCGGGAGAGATTAGTCCAGCCCAAAGGGTTGAGAACCCTCTGTTGGCATAAAAAGAAAAGTATATAATATTCACATTTGGAAAGATAGAATCATCAGAATCATAATTTCATCATGTGTACATGAAAGTTTCAAATATTACATCATATAACATCATCATTATACTATGAACATACTACACATGGACGATGGGAGCCATTGCTTCGGTCAATGGATTAGCAAGCATCTTCTCGATGATTCAAATCCCTTTCATCATTGGGTCGACTAGATGAGATAATTTTACTATGGGTTCAATCAAATTGATGATCCAAGGTGTTTCTACTGTTTTATCAATGATCAGATGCCATTTGATCTATGATCAACATCCTGGCAAGGGATATCCTGGGTCATAAAAAAAATTAAAAAAAAAAAAAAAAGGGCGTACATTTGTGGATCCATGAATCACATTTTTAACCATTAGATTCATGACAAAAGGCATTTCCATCATTGGATCAAGTATCTGAATATTGCTCATCATTTGATTGATGATCTGAGTTATATCTATCATTGGGTTGATGATCCACATATATTCCATCAGTGGACTGAGGATATGAGACTTCTCCACACTTGGGTCAATGGTATGCATATTTTCCATTGTTGAGTCAATGATTTGATGTGTAGCCATGGGAACATTAATGATTCTTATTTTTGCTTTCTTTTGATCACTTACCTGAGGTATATCCACCATTGGCTAGATGATTCACATATTTGTCATGGTTGGATTGATGATCTAAGGTGTATCCACTGTTGGATCAATTATCAACATATTGTCCATCATTTTGATAATGATCTAAGGTGGATCTGTGGAAAGATCAATGATCTGCATATTACCATCAAATCCTAAGGTTTATCCACTGTTGGATCAGTGATCTGTACATTTCCATCACTGAATTGACGATTTGAGGCTTTTTAACCATTGGGTTGGTGATACTTATATTCCCAATCAACAGATCAATGATTTGAGGTGGATCCACTATGGGTTTAATATATTGGGCCTATTAGGAATGGCCACCCTTATAAATCGAATTGGGCTAAGCCTAACATGCACTTGTCATTTGGGCCCATGATTATCCTTACTTTGCCTTAATACATGTGGCTTGTAAATCTAGCCATCAGCCCCACAATTGAAACTCTAATCAAGAGTACTACACTAGAGACAGTGGACAAAGTATGAGTTTGAGGGAAATTTTGAAGAAGCCTTCCATGATTTTTTATTTTATTTTTTTCTTATTTTTAGCAGAGATTGAAGGTATTCTATTGTAGAAAACATTTCATGCCTTTTATTATTCATGTGATATATCTATAGTGAAAATGTTATGGCTGTTCATTCATATCTACATTGAAAACGTTCTTATGATATTATATTTGCTAAAGCAAAATTTACTCTCACAGCAGTCTGTAAAAGTGCGGGATTTTTAATCTCACCATCCATAAGAAAGAACCTTCCAGAATTAAAGACACTCCCCGAAATTCGGAGAAAACTTTCATGGCAAAAATATTTTGTATCTATACAATTATCCCATACTGATATGCCAAGTGATATTTTAGATGGATAGGCCCAATAACTATAATGGGCTTATCAGTCCTAATAAGTCAAACAATGAACATATAGACCACATCAAGGCAACATAGGTCATTTATTTTCTCAGGCCTTAGAATTAAACGAAAATGATCTCACTCTATCAAGCTTTTTTGGTAGAACACTCTATCAAGTTATAGACTGAAATAAACAAGCATTTTTAAGGTTGGCTACACCAAATTTTTTTGGTCCATTTGCAAGGGATAAGGGATGTAGAAGTAGATGTTTTTTATGTCCCCCGTTTAGGATGATGTCCAAAGGTGGAAAGACCTGACCCAACCGCACTAAATCAACCCCCACTCAACCGTGAAATTATTGGGTCAGCCATAGGTTAGGATTTCCAGACGCACTATTAAACAAGTCAGAGATGGGCTTGCCCATCTCAACCTACCCCTCCAACCCTGACTAGACGCATGCTTTTGCATGGGCCCTGGATTCATGCAATTCAACCCACACAGAGAAAGGGCCGGGTCGAGTTAGACTCCCATCGAGTACAGACTGGACGTATCTGACCCATTTGATAAATGCATCAGATTCGGATTGGGCATCGACCTGCAGACCGCCAACGCAACCGAACCCAACTCATTTCCGACCCCAATGAATGTTAATATGTTATGGCTTGGGCCCTAGATGGGCTTTTAGTATAGCCCAGTCTTGGTCTTGTTTAGGACCAGGCCGACAGCCATTAGCTTGGACAGCCTAACAACTACAAATAGCCATTGCAAAAAGAGAACAAAACGGTTTTCACAACCTGTTTTTTTTCCTCTCATCCTCTTCTTCCCGCCTTCCATTCCCCATCAAAAGCAAAATGAGAGACAGAAAGAGAGACACCTTTTTATTTCCATTTCCATCCCTTTTCTTCAAACACTACTTGATCTACTCCCAACCACATACCAAAGAAACATAAGAGAAAAAGACTCAAAACAAATCAAACTTCCATCTCTTCATATCCAACACCATTCATACCATGGGAAGAAGGTTCCCTTCTGAAGCCAATTCCTCATTCCAACCCGCACTCTCCCTCTATTTCCTTGCCATTTGGGTTGCAATGACCATCTCCATGATCACTGTCCTCTGCGGGGCGCGGTCCAGAAAATCCTCAGCAGGAAAATCAACACCACCATTACCATCATCACCTTCACACAAAACAACCCAGGTGAACCACATTACAAAACCAGCAACACCCCTTTCATTAGCAGTAGAGAAATCAACCCATCAAGCCCAAGAACCAGAGCTACCTTCCACACCCAAATCAAAGGACACCTCTAGCAGTTCATCATCATATGATCAGAGTATTGTAGCACCTTTGAACACCTCAACACCGACCCGTAAATTAATGAAAAGTTTCAGTTTGAAGTTTCACATAGGCCTATCGAGAATTAGGACTGGTAAAGAAGAAGAAAAACAACGCAGGAATCGTCAACAGCAGCAGCTAATACCACTACAACAGCAAGACAAAGGCGCGGAGGAGGCCGATGAGTGCTTATGGAAGAAGAGCATCATATTAGGGGAGAGATGTCAAGTCTCCGGTGATGATGAGGACGCCTTCTTTTACGATGAGAAGGGGAACAAGGTCATGGCTTACACCCCGAGGACACCGAGGACCCCTCGGACACCGCAATCGCTGCCGGTGTCGCGAACAAGCTCCTATTTTGATCTAGAACTTGAATGAAATGAACCAACTGTGATGCTAATTGTTCTTGTTGCTTGTATCCTGGTTGAGGAAATTTTGTAGGATGATTTGAAATATTAAAGGAAATCAAGAACCTAGTACTTACATAAGGAGCATAGTAATGCATGATGCCAATTGAATAGATCAAGGCATTGCAAGGACACCTCACTAGATTAAATGTTCCCATTGATAGTTAAACTAAAGGATAAGTGGATGAATGGAAGGACAAAACTCAAAATAAATAAACTAATAAATTAAAGGTTACATTTTAGAAATATATCAATAGGAAATGCTAGTTCCTAGATACACTAAGTATCGCCTTTTTAATATATAAATATATATATATATATATATTTGGACCATGTATCAATTTATCATATAATTTGAACCAATAAATGAGTCACATGTATGTGTTTTGTACATCTCATCTAAAAAGAGGGAAGACAGTCAAAATATTATAGATACAATATTCTGTCACAATATTATAGATACATGAAGAGATAATCAAAGTACTTTGAAAAATAAATTTAGCGAAATATGAGAAAACCACACTAATACTCAAAAGTCAAATTCTTGCTTCTAGAGCCATTTGAACGGCCTACTCATCAGGTTAAAGTTCCAAGGGAAGTAGAAATCAACAATTGCAAGCAAGTATTGATAACGTTGCAGACTGCAGTCCTGGTCCTCTTGGTCCTGAACTCATGCCGTAATGAGTCCGTTAGCAACAATACCTTTGATTTGTATCTGTCCCCATGTAGTAAGATCACTGTGCTTATTTCTTTCTTTCATTATACTTTAGTACCTATTTGCTTTCTTTTCAAAGGGTAACAATAATGGCGTCTTATTTAGGCAGTAGGGTTCACTACCAGATAAGACATTTAGTTTTCTCTCTCTTACCTGGTTATTATCATGTAACGATGTAATTAAGCACAAATATTATTATTACTTACCACCTCCTGCATTACCCAGATTGAGTTTGCTGAATGTGAAGTTTATAAGATTATGTTGACATGAATTGATCGCGACCATTGGATAGTGAATCTTATCATCGCAAGGTAGGGAGCATATTCGGTAATTTGTAGGTAGGAAGTCTATCGCTTAAGTGGATTTCTTCAGATTTCAATAAGGTAGGAAGTTGTGCAGTTATTGATTTCTCAAGAGGGGTGTATACAGATAGACAAAAATGCAGAAATTGTGAAAACAAAAAGAGCCCAAAAACATCCCCCATCCATCCCTCATCACCCCATTTCCCTTCAAAACTATTCTACACAACTAAAACTAAGATAGTTCGGCATGAATTTGACAAATGTACCTGGAATCCATTTTATAGCTTCATTATAGGAACAACTCTGAGTCTGGACTAACAATATCCAGAACCCAAAGGATCAGGCACGTTAAAGGGATCCAAGTTAGAGGCCCAAGCCAGGTCTCCAATCATAAGACCAAAATGTAGACCCGATGATCTCATCAGGTTAGAATCCTGGCCTGTATTCTGTCATCTAATGGGGGTTAAAAGTTCAATTCTCCGGTAGGAGACACTTGTGAGACATTCGTGCCGTCCTATTTTTTCAGCACAAACACCTTTATTATCAATGCAACCCCTCTATGAACACTCATCCAACTGTCACTCTCAGTAGGTCTTAAAAAATTGATATTTTCTAAACTCATTCAACTTGACAGCCCCGGTTGAGTTGAGATTTTACACACATGTAGGTCTTACAGCAAACTTTCTATCCCCACCTCCCCCATGCCCAATGGTCCCAAAATGAGGTTCACATCGAAACTTATAAGGTGGCCCTATAACTAATCGAAACCAACCCTTAAAAAAAAAAAACACAGCAACTTTCAAAGCTCATAAATCAAGGGATAAAATTATCAGTTAGGCCATTTTTCTGCAGGCCCATTATCCCTGATCAGGGGCTCTTCAACTGTTTCCTCACTGCAGGCCTCGTTCTATTCCTGCAAAGGTAGAATCAAATTCTGGTTCCACAACAACTATGTTTCCACATCCAGACAAGAGTAACCTGACACCGCACAATTCCCCAGTAATTTCGTCTGCAGTGCCTCGTCCAGAAGCATCCTCACATGGGGATGTGGAGAATACGTATGCTGTAGAGTTTTCAGAATGCATAAAAGACAGCACCAGTTCAATGATTGAAACACCTCCACCTTTCAAACTAGATATTTCAAAACCTGGCCATTTGGGACTTGGATCTCAGTTATAAGCCCTGCTCTGTTCAGTGGTTGCTGGCCGGAAAAAAAACATCATAGGTATCCTGCATCTTTTAAATCGTAGACTACTGTTCAAACTAGTTGCTCTAGGCCTCTTAACAGGGGAAGAGCTTCAAATTATACTCAGGTAGATAAGGGAGGAAGCAGCAAGAAGGTATCCCACATATAAACAACGCACTCGATATATTTTCAGATTGGAATATAGTAGGATACAAGTAGATACAGGACGAACCCATCCCATGTAACAAGCACAAGGTCCAAGGGTGGAGGGTAATATTTCTCTGATTATATTCAATGACTGGACATCCGACCCCCAAGATCCTCTGAATACTAAATAATAAAAATGCAGGTACAAGTACTAAAAGTCCTGAAAGCAGGGATGCAATTTGCAAAACAATCTCCCAAAGGCAGGAATTCATACATAGCACATTAGATTCAACCTCATGAAGGGGAATGGATATTATACTCTCACAAACAGGTGTTTCAAGTCTTGAAATGAGAACCCAAAGTAAAAATAGCCCAAAACAGAAACAAAATCAGAAGAAATGGAGACGGAGAAATGAAAGGAATAAATTGTGCATTGCAGAAAAGAAAGAAAGAAGAAAGAATTAAAAAAAAGGCGCTAACATGCGAGAAGCCATTACTATAGAACATTCAACCAGTACAGACAGCCTTGCTTTGGATTGTGTAGCAAGGACTAAGGACACAGCTCCTTGTATCCCTTTTATTGTGCAGCAATTCTTGAAGATTGCCTTCCCTGACCCATCCAGCCGTGTCATCTTAATACCAAACTGATGGCTTCCACCAATCTCAAATAAATAAACTTGCACACTGAGTATATTCGAGCATTAGTTTATAATTTACACAGAGTAGGGTGAATAATGAACCTGGTGGTATTAAATGGTTCGGCTAGTACCGCAGCCTCTCATCGGTGTCAAAATTCAGTCCTTCGATACCCTTGAGAGTCGACTCATAGTTCTTAATGCTAGAGGTATTCCGAGCAGAAGAGGAACGTTTAGGCTCTAAAGAGCCAACAGGCGAACTTCTTTGCGTACTGATGACCCTACGAAAACCGCCTGGGCTGGCATCAGTGGTACGAGAACGAGAAGGATCCACCTCACTCCCCACAAATGCGTCACGGCTACTAGAAACAGCAGCACGCCTCAAAGAACCGTTTGATCGCCCCAGGAATGTGGAACTGGATAACTGCATGGCCAAGCATGAGGTTCAAATTCATAAAGATGACATGACCAAACAACAAAATATATTTATATGCAAACAATTAAAGTGTGAATTATTCACTAAAAATGACACATAAGAGACTAATGTTACGAGCAAGGATATAACAAATTATCACATCCTCTAACGTTTCATAAAGAAAGAAAGATGTAATCACATCATTTATCACCAGAATATAATCACGGATATAATCACATTGTTGGGTGGGACTAGCACATCCCTCAGTACAAGATAGCTCTTCCACTTAATTTTCTTTTGATTACTCTTAGTCAACTATTGAATTAAGCTCATACACTATTTGTAAGATGGTGTTGGGAGTGCACTCGCACGCACCAAAAATCTGGTTTGTGAGGTATAATGACTAACAAAACTGGCAACATTCTACCACTTTTTGCCAATCTTACGGCCTCACAAATGAAAAAACAAAGCTCTATCTTTTACCATCCATATTTCATAGTAATAGCAGAAATTTCAGGAAAAAAGTACTAATAACAAAAGCTAAGTGGTAGAAGAGTACTACTCGTACTATTTTAAGTGATAGAAGAGTACTTATTGTACCATGTGGCATGCACTGCTATTTTAAAGAAATAAATCATCTATTATCAGATACTGTAGCATCATGGCCATTGGTATCAATCATAGAATCAACCAATCCATATAGGGTCAGCTTGAAGGTTCCAACTTCTCACGCATCTCCATTTCAATATAATTTCTGTCATTCCACAATCCCATTTAGTAACAACTGCTTCATTCCTGGTCTCTATTGGTCTACCCCCTTCTCCTGGTTCCTTGTATTCACAAACATTTCAATTCTTAATACAAGGGTTGTTTCCAGTCGTCTATATCCATGCCCAAACTTTAACTGCAATCCTGGATTTTTCTCTTCTATTAAAATGGATCAAATGTGGCTACAAAGTTTGGATAGGGGCTAAGAATACAGAAAATTATGAAATATATAAGAAGGCAAAGAAAGAAATTAAGAAAGTAGTAAGGGACGCAAAGCCCCAAAGCACAAGATGACCTCTATAATAAGTTGGAAACAAGAAGAGAGATTTTCAAACTTGAAAAAGTAAGTGAAAGGAAAAGTACAGACTAAGATCACGTATTAAGAGCGACACCAAAAGATTTTAGTGAAGGACAATGATATCGAAGTAAGGTGGAGAATATTTTAACAAAACTTTAAATGAAGATTCTATGAGAGGTTTAGGATCAAGGAAGGATAGTTCATTAGCAGGACATCTTTTACCGCAAAATTAGGGTAGTGCAAGTGAAGAAAGCATTGGCAGAAAAGGCAATGGGGCTAGATGGCATTCCGATAGAGGCTTGGAAATGGTCGACAAAAATTGGATGGATTTGGTTAACTAGGCTCTTTAATAAGACTTTTAAGGACAAAGAAAATGGCGGACAAATGAAGCAGAAGTGTTGTAGTACCTATATACAAAAACAAAAGAGGCATGCACAGGTGCACTAACTATCATGGTGTTAACATATGAGTCACACTAGAAAATCAAGAGACCAAGATATCTAAAAATCAATATGGTTTCATGCCAAGGAGGTCAACTATGGAAGTTAATTTCTCAAGTAGGCAATTAATGGAAAAATACTAAGAAAAGAAAAATCTCCATATGGTCTTTATCCACCCAGAAAAATTTACGACAAGATACCTACAAGTTGATTTGGTGGTTTTCGATAAAAGGAGTGTCCTAAGAGGCTATATTGACACCATTAAAGACATGAATGAGAGCAGTAACAGGCATAACTACGTGAGAACTAACTATGGAGGGTTTACAATGGTCATAAGTTTGCATGAAGGTCAGTTTTAAGCCCTTATCTATTTGCACTGTGTACAAGTTAATTGCTTATATTCAAGAGGTGGTGCCTTAGTGTATGTTGTTTGCAAATGATATAGTATTGATGGATGAATCAAGTGATAGCATCATGTGAAATTTAAGAGATGATAGGAGGCTTTAGAATCCAAAGGCTTTAAAAATAAATCATATAAAGCCAGAATATATAAATTGAAACTTCAATAGAGATGTGCAAAGAGTTAAAACTCCAGTGAGAATTGAAGGGCAAGAGATACCAGAAAGAGATTCATTCCTATGCCTTTGCTTGATAATCAATAAGGATGGAATGATTGAAGTGGAAACTTACTTCTTGAGTGCTTTGTGATTGGCACATGCCAATAAAGATTGGAGGAAAATTTTTAAAGGGTCAAGATTAGAGAAGCTATCAAGATTGGAGCAAAATGTCTGCCAATCAGGAACGCATGCACAAAATGTGTAGCAGAGATGGGAAAGTAGAGATGATTATAAGATAAAACTAGGAAAAAAGAATCAGAAACGAGAGCACTCAGAAGCATTTAGGGGAAGCATCAATATGTTAAGAGGCTCATTTGAGATGCTTAGGCTTCGGAGGTTGAAGATTCCGCCTAGGGTTATGGTGTTTGGCTGGTTGGCTTTGCGTGGTGGGATTTTAACTATAGACAATCTTCACCGGCTTAGGAATATCACTGTAAACGATTGTCCCATGTGCTTGGTGATCGAGGAAACAATCGATCATCCCTTACTGAATTGCAAAATGGTGCAAGGACTCTGGTTTAAATTTCTGAGTTGGTTTGATTGCAATTGGGCTCATCCTAGTTCGATCCTAGGCTTGTTTGAGGGATGGCGCTTGGAGGTTAGGTTTGATAAAGAAAGCGTAATGTGGAGGACTGCTTTTCCGGCAGTTTTATGGATCATTTGGAATGAGAGGAAATTGTGATATGTTTGAGGATTCCATCTTTTCGGCGTAAGATCTTGCCTATATGCTCAAGTTCACTATTGCCTCGTGGATGTCAATCCTTCCCAATTTCCAAGGGATCCCTATTGACTTGATCTAGAGGAATTGGACAGAGGTTGCCCTTGCTTTAAAGAGTTAATGGTTGTTTGTGGGCCATATTAGCCCTCATCTTTTGCATTGCTTTTGTTTGTTGCTTTTGGCAGTTTTTGCTGCTTCTTCGTTTTTCGACTTTTCAGCATAGCTCTCTTATACTGTGAAGGCTTTTTAATGAATTGTTAATATTAAAAACAAATATTTGAAAATGTCCAACACAGGCAAGCAACGATGCCACTGAAAAAAGGTTTTTCTTTGCAGGTAAATGGCCCACAAAAAAAAAAGGTAGGCCAAAGAGAACATGGATGGAAGTATTAAGGATAGATCTAAAGAAGTGCAACCTATCCAAGGATTTGGTTCAGGATAGACCAAAATAGAGAAACAGAATTCATGTAGCTAACACCAACAAAGATTAGACAAGACTCTGATGTCGATGGTTGGAATTTGGACCGCCCATATGTTCCACCTCACATACTTATTGTTGAATTTCATCTATTATCACTACCTCAGACCAATATTTTGAAAATGAAAATCGTATTACAAATTGTTCTAGGGGGTGAATCAAACCAAATCATAAATTGTATTGCAAATCATAGGATTTTTTTATTTTTCTTACAAAATAAAAAAGAAAAAAATAAAGGGAAAAGGGGTGAAAAGTAGTTATTCATAATCCATCCATTTTCCAACTATAGCAGCATCAATACATTACACGGACAAATAAGACTAGGATCTAATCATATGAAGAACATCATTTGCATATATTAATAAACTATGAATGGTTAAATATGTTTAAGACACGAATGTTACCAGGAAATGGAAACAAGCTGCGATGGTCTTTTTAGTTCTTTTTAAATCAAAATATAAAATCCAAATAATTGACCTTATATAGTAGTTCGGATGTCTCCGGAAGTTAAAAAGGTGTGTATGAAGAAAATTTTGAAAAAAGGAATACAAATGAATGCAGGACAAAGCCCATTCGTTCAATCAAACGCTCTAATAATATGCCAGCTCCTTATCTCTAAAATCTCACAAAGATAGCAAGAAATCTCAAGAGGTATCACTGATCACTAGATGACCTGTTAAGAATTAGAAATGCCAACACAAAAGAAAGAAAGTAAAGATTACTAATATTAATATCTCGGTTGTGGCTATTCCTACCCAGACTAATCGCTTGAATCCTAACATCAATTGCATAGATATGAATCATTTTTCTTAAAATGCGATAAAAAAATCTCAGGATTCAAGATACAAATCCTAGGATTTCTACAGCAATACCTCAAACATCCATCATAACATACACAGCTGCCAAATGTATGCTCTCTTACCTCTTCTTTTTTTTTTGTTGTTTTGTGTGTGTGTGTGCGCGTGTGCCAACATTTAGCTCCATACAAAAAAAAGAGAACCTAGTTGTGACATTAAAATGTCTATTTAGTCCCAAACAGATCTGGCTAGTCGTCATCCCCATTTTTTACAATTGCAATCAGATATCAAAATCTATCAATGTTGGCACTTCTCATATAAGCAAAATGGCTAATGGAAACATTTTTTGTATTAGTTTAAATTTTAACCAGAAGTCAGTACGTCTCACATATGCCCAACCACTGCACTGCCTTGGCATAAGAAAAGGTACTGCAACAACAAATATATCAACAGTTCTACTATCCCAAGATGTTTAAATATTGCTGGAGCCAAGCTGGACTCACCATAGCATCTCTAGGAACAGCTGAATCATTGGTGGCTGGATTCTTTTGTTTCAATAAGCTACCTGCATTTATAGCAGGTCCTGAGACTCTCCGCCGAGAGGGATCACCCGCAGACCAACCATTTGTTCGTCCTTCTTCACCTCCTGGGACAAAAGTTATAATTCCTTCATTACTTGTTGAAATGAATATGGAGCTTCATTTTAAAAATAAATCTGACTTTATTTCTGGAGATGGATTTCTAACATAAATAAAATTTGGCCTGAAGGTGCTCACTATTGCAATCTTGATGTCGTAGATTCAAGTCACAAATCAAACCCTTTTTTTTTCGTGTGTGTGTGTAGGCCAGCAATCTACTTTTACCTAAAAAATAAGTTTTCATAAGAGAAAGGAAACGAAAATTGATATATATCCCATCGTTAAAAGTAAGTTGCATTCAGCAAATCTTACACCAGTACAAGGTGTCCCATTCGGCAAATCCCAAATCATAAGAGCCCATTTGACATCGTTCTCGTGTTGTTCCCAATATTGTGCCAAGATTAGGTTGTACTGAGATCGGGTTGTGCCGAGACTATACGCTATAGAACTTGTTTTGCAACATAATATTAAATTACTTTGTTGAGAATATGTTGTACAAAACTTGTTTGGTACCATTATAAAAGTTTTGTTCCAAAGAGCAGAAGCAAGAGAATCATAGGATTTACAATGTGGGACCCACCGTTTATTGTTTCAGCATTCTATTAGTATACTATATGGGACCCACCTGTAAAAATTACAACGTGATACCCACATTTGAAATTTTGAATATGAGGCCCATATTCATTAGATTTGTAATGCGGGCCCACTTTTATAGGAATTATAATGTGGGGCCACCTTTCGTGCATGTAAATATTGGACCCACCTTTAGAAATTACAATGTGGTACACACCTTTAAAAATTAGAATATGGGGCGTATATGTATAGGATGCACAATGTGGTCCACCTTTTGTAATTGTGACCATGTGACCCACACTTAAGAATTACAAAGTAGAGCCACATTTTTTGTGATTGTGGACACAGGACCCACCTTTAAAAATTACAATGTGGTGCCCACCTTTAGAAATTAGAACATGGGGCCCACATGCATAGGATTTAAAATGTGATCCCATCATTATAGAAATTATAATATGGGCCCACCTTTAGAAATTACAACGTGATGCCCACCTTTAGAAATTGAAATATGGGGCTCACATTTATAGGATTTATAATGTGGTCCCACCATTATAGGAATCATAATATGGGCCCGCTTTAGTGATTGTGACCATGTGACCCACCTTAAGGAGTTACCAAGTGGAGCCACTTTATTTGAGATTATGAACATGGGGCCTACATTTAGGATAAGTGAGAGGATTTGAAATATTTAAATGACATTCTTTAAAATGCGAGAGATAAGTATGAAACACCTGTGCCAGTGGGTTCTTTCTTAAAACGAACAAATATTTTCATTCCAACTTTCATATGCCAACAAATTAAGATTTTGAGATTCCTTCCGGTGAAACCACCAAAATAGTGATACCAAACATGCTTTCCACAAGCTCATCTCGTGGGAACATGAGAACATATGAATGGCACGATGCCAAACGCACCCTAAGATTCGTGACTTGGCATAATAGTCAAACAATTTTAAATAATTTTTCATTTTTAAATAAATAAATACAAAAAATGGCACTAATAAAAAATTATTGAAAAATCGCACAATAAATAATCAAGTAATAAATATTACAATGTTCTAGTTAGATTCCAAAAGAAGAAAACATTTGATATTGTTCCATTAAACACATCATTTAAATTAGTAAAAGAAGAAGAATCCGACAAGGTCGCATCTAAGACAAGTCCGCGGACTCATTACAAAGAATCCATGCAACATGGGTAGATTAAAGAAAGAAAACGGAAGAAGAAATGAAAGCTTAAACCAACCTGACTGCCTTTCAACATTGGCTCCAGCAGGAGCCATCCCAGAACTTGTTCCAGCACCAGGGCCCTTAAAATGAAACAAATGTAAATGTCAAATCATGGATTCCATTGTGGAAACAAAAATGCTATCTTGTTAAAATTTCGCACATACAATAGTACGCGGCGGAGCACCGGAAATCTGTGATTGCTGATACTTCAAAATTGTCCAGTCAAACACGTAATCAAATTGAAAACCTACAAGGGAAAATGCACCAATAATAGAAACAAATTGCTGAGATATTTTAGTTTCAACTGCAGAGCATTCTAGTAGAATCAGAAAATTGCAGATGAGTTGTCATTATTAAAATTTCACCCAATCCATTTATTTCCATTTTTTTTCCTTTGAAAAGTGAAAGATCTTTTCCAAAAACTTGATATACTAGATACTCAAGTCAGAAATGCATGTCAATACAGCTAATAAGACAAAGCTAACAATGCCTTCTGCTTCGTTTTCCCTTTTTTATCAATAAAAAATAAGTGATGTAGAAAGCATTATATGTTTCATATCCCATTTGCCTCTCACATCATATTCTGGTACTAGTCAACTTCTAAGCATGCTTGCAAGTGCATCTCAAGTATCAGCATCTGAATATGCTAACATATGAACAAAAAAATTTGCTGGTACCCACTTTGGAGATCTCTTTCTATTATATGACAAGAGCAGGACATGAGGAAAGGAGACCAATGGGTCTGCAAAATCTGGAGTGAATGTACTACAGAATCAGATACATCCAACACATATCCCAGTATCTGCATTGATCAATAACACATATTGGCTTTTTTGATATGGGGAGTTGTTATGTACTAGCAATTTTTAATGCATCATGCAACTATGCAAGTGTTTCCAATATACTATCCATAACTGCACAGGTGTACATAAAGAATAAATAAAGCACTCAAACCTTCACGAATAAAAAGGTCACGGAACAGTCTCTTCAGGTAAGCATAATCTGGCTTGTCATCAAAACGTAGTGAACGGCAGTAATGGAAGTATGATGCGAACTCCGTAGGATAGCCACGACACAGGGCCTGTAGAAGAAGTTGCAAACTCACTAGTAATAATTTCATCAAGACCAGCCATACAGGCAAGCACTCTGATTATTTGTTCTCAAAGAAATTACCTCAATAGAAGTGGAAACCTTCCTTTCACTGATTTTTTCATACTTCTGCTTCTTAGTTCCCGCTTTTAAACCCTGCCAAGGAAGACTAGAAGAGGAAGAAAACACTGGTATTAAAAAAATTAAAGGATAAGTTAAGTGTGAACTTTGCAGGGAGTGACAATGCAAAACTCATACCTTCCTCTTAAAAAATACATAAGAACATATCCAAGAGATTCTAAATCATCCCTCCGGCTTTGCTCTTGGCAAAAGAAAAAACAGAAGTCAGAAAAATTCAAGTATAACTAGAATGGTATGAACCGTTACATAATTATCAAAAGGAAAAAAGTGTGAGGTCATTGCACTGGCCAATGAAGAACGAATGTTTGATCAACTGGTGCTCACTCTGGAATACTGGGAAAAAGGAAATTTGTTGTAAAATGTCACATACCAATGCCAAGATGGGTGTTCATGCTTGCATATCTTGCAGTTCCAGTCAAGTTTTTATTCTCTCTGTAGCAGCCATCAAAATGTAAGAAATGTAAAATGATGTAACTTGATGCAGCATTCAACGTAACCTTCTAGCAGTGTTAAAGCATAACAGGCTGTAAGATAATTGAGTAAGGAGTGGTGTCAGTTCTAAACGACTATTATGGAAATCCAAAGAGGTTCAAGCAGAACAAATAGGGGCGAGGATTGGGGTGTTTGATTTTGGAAGCCTGTATGGCAGTTATAAGATTATATGAAGAATTGAAGTTACAAGGGAGCTAAGTTTCCTCTGAAAGAAATAAAAATGGCCCCACCGCCCATGGTTTGAGAAGATTCAATAAAGCTCCCAGGTTTTTTAGCCCAATTATGGTTCATTCCTGTAACGACCAGAATTGGAGCATTCAAGTCATAACAACCAAAATCAACAATTTTCAACCAGATCCGACGGAGGCGAGCAGTGACCTCTTTTTATTGTTCCTATAGGAGAAAACCCCATTCTTGAGGCCTTTCAGTTCCCCAGCTCAGTAACGAGTCCATCTGCAGCTGAGTGCATATGAAGCCCCATAGATTTCTTTTTTTTTCTAATTTTTGTTGCTTCTTCTCCCAGGCATTGCTTAATCCAAGTTCACTCAAGCCATTAAGACCTTCCAAATGCATCATTAGACCCTTTAGCCTCACATATTAGGAGAAAACCCCATTCTTGAGGGCTTTCTGTTCCTCAACGCAGTAACGAGTCCATCTGCAGCTGAGTGCATATGAAGCCCCTTAGATTTCTTTTATTTTTTTCTCATTTTTCTTGCTTCTTCTCCCAGGCATTGCTTAATCCAAGTTCGCTCCAGCCATTAAGAACTTCCATATGCATCATCATCAAGCCATTAAGAACTTCCTCCAATGTGCAAGCTTTGATGCAGTGCAGTCCAAGAAGAAGAGGGCGCACTAATGGGCCCCACCAAGGAACCTTCCATTGATTTTGCTTTCCTTAAGTAGTTTAGTTTTAGTGATTTGATATAATCAGAGAGATTTTAGTGATTTCATGTAATCAAAGATTTTAGGAAGTGATTTTAGCAATCATGCATTAATTAGTCTCTTCCATAATTAGATTCTTCCTTATTTAGTCATTCCTCTATTATAAATAGAGAGGAGCTCTTTATTGTAATCATGCTATATTCTAATAAAAACTCAGAATTGTTTTCGTGCGTGAGTTCTTTGGGAGTTTTCATCTAATTGGCCTAAGGGCTTGAGTCTTAGGGCTTATCTCACCGTCGGAGTTGTAGATCTTCATCGTGATCGTGGATGGGCTGCACCAAGCTTCCTCCAACCTCAGACTCAAGCAACAGCCCTCTCTTCACCACATGAATTCCTGCACCAAGCTTCCTCCAACCTCAGACTCAAGCAACGGCCCTCTCTTCACCACATGAATTCCTCGTTCGCCCTCTCTAGGTATGCTTTTTATTTATTTTTTTGTCTTTTGTTTTTGTTCTTTCAGTATAAAATCGATCATAAAGTAGCACGTGATTTTTTATACAAAATCAGTTACAAATCTGTTTGTCCCTCTCTGTATCAAGTTTTTCAATGATTTTTTTTATGATTTTAATACTGTTTTAAATCTATTTTTTCTATTTAAGGTTCTTTTATTTCATTATATTATTCCGTAAGAGCACCAGTACCTTACAACACAGCCAGTGAGGCCATCATTATATTATTCCACTGAGTGCTCCAGTACCGCGCGATGCAACCAGTGAGGGGCAAGTACCATCTTCAGTGGCCTTGCCGCCACTGGGTCTGACGATCATGTGCGGAATTAATAGTTCTATGGATAACCATGTGGATCTTTCGAACAATGTTTCATTTACTATGTTTACTGAGCAGTTGTGATGTTTAATATATTGTGTTTTCATTCAATGCCTTATTGTGGGTTGTGACTTGTGGTCTGACTTCATTGTATGAAATTGATTAGTTCATAATAAGTTCCCATGTGTCATAATTTTGTTCATATATAGTGAAAACTAGGAAAAAATCAATTATAGAGTATAGTTTTATTTAAATGGTGTAATTACACATTTTAGTATTATTTTAGCATTCTACTAAAAAATTCAATTTTTGGTCTTATTTTCTACTTTTTTTTTCAATTGCGCCTTTTATGGAGCGGAAAACCAGAATGCCGGAACATTTAACTGCAGGACCAAACTGGAAAGGTGATTGGAAAGGAACAATTCTGCGGAGACCATATGTGCTACCCAAAGAAGCACAACTCAGGTAGTTTGTGCTCTCAATACAGATAGGGCTGGCAATCTCAGGTCAGATCAGCATTCAAGTACGACAGGTCTCACCCCTAGCCAACCCTCTCTTTTAATGGTTACATCAGCTGAACTCACAACTTCGAAAATGAGCATCTTCTAACTATGCCACTGGCTCTTGTCAACCTGACCCACTGTTAATTAGGTTGAAAATATCCATACTGTTAATAAATGGGCCAACCCATACCAAACCCCACCTAACCCATTTAATCTTGTCAAACTGGCCCTCTCCCTCCCTCCCTTCCTCTCCCTCCCTAGTTTTAACAAGACATCTGGATGGATTGAAACTAAAAACAGATAAAGGAGAAGTAACATTAAAATTCAAATATAAAACTCAAGCATGAAAGCACAAGGAAAATGAATATGGAGCCAGTCCCCCACAGGCAAAAAGTAAAAACTATATAGAACCAGAATATGAGACTAAGTGCAGAGGGAAAAAGAATTATAAGCAAACCAATTAACATTAAATCCCTGAACTTAGAATTATGGATTCAATCGTGAAAGTTGCAGGAACAACTTACGTTTTATATATTTTTCTTTGTTCTTGATGAATCCCTTTACAATGATCATTAATCAAGTTGCCACTGTTTCTTTTGTGCTAGGAGAATTTGAGGGCCAGGACAGTCGTTAAATACGATTTCCCTTTCTCCATTTCAAAGAAACAATTTCCCTTCGATAATATAAACAAGTTGCATACGGTTATTAAATTCTGGGCCAACAAGCTGGTCCTCCTAATGAGATGAAAATTAGATGATCTCATTTCTGGACAACAGAAATACAAGGCCCTGCTTTACAAAACTAAAAAATAATCATCGGAATAGAAATAGTCAGAATGATTTTTACGAAGATGTCAAAACATATTCCAATCACTACACAAATGGCTTTGGAATTTCAATAACATCAATGACACACAAAATGCAGTGCAAGACATTTAAGACATTATCAGGATCCAACAATCATATAAAACAATTAACTATGATGGAAAATGGACCAGCTTCAGCAAATCCAGATATTAAAGAGATGGATAATCTCCCAAAAAAAAAAAAAAAAAGGAAAAATTGACCCCCGCCAAATTCAGACAAATAAATTCACATGAAACAACTATACTGCTTACCTGTAAGGAATGTGTTGGTGAGTTGAAGTGTCTCTATATTTCTTAGCAAGACCAAAGTCAATGATGTAGACCTACAAACAAATGCAATAGCAGGTATGACATCTGCTTGAATGACATGGATCCAGATAATATGCACAAGAAAGGAATATCAAAAGCCATGTTTAAAATCATACCTGATTTGCACGCCTCCCTAAGCCCATGAGAAAATTATCTGGCTTGATATCTCGATGTAGAAAAGATTTGGAATGAACGAATTCAACTCGGTTGATCTGATGAGAGATGTCACGTTCACAACAAAAGCAGCAAAGGACAAATTACAATAACAATAGCGAAGTGGACAGCAAAAAAAATTTATATACCATTTGATCCGCAAGCATGAGAACAGATTTTAGTGACAGTTTCCTGCTGCAAAAGTTGAAAAGATCTTCCAGACTTGGTCCCAGTAAATCCATCACAAGAACATTATAGTCCCCTTCAACCCCAAACCATCTAACATTTGGGATTCCCGCTGCCAAACATTAAAAAAATGCAAATATAAAGAACTAAATAAATGTGAATTACTTGAAGGAAAACAACTGGCAACCCAAATAAACAAATATTTTCATTACTTCCACCCTGTAGGATCCTGTACAACTTTGATTCATATAACAATTGGGGGTGCTTTGTCTTCACATTTTCCTGAAAGATAGGAAAAACCATGTTTGAATTTCAGGCGGTAGGGGAAAAAGGACTATTATAGAAAACATCAAAATGAAGCAACTACTAATGTTAAAAGGAGTTATAACAGAGTACAAGTTGAAAGATACAGAAAAAACAAATGTTTTAAAAATCCAATATTAATCAACCATCAAAAGACGTCCATAATAAACTCACTTGATGAGGACCGGGATAAAAAATGGATGGGTATGTGCTAGACTTGTGCAAATAACATGCACCAGGGTAACACGATGCAAGAAGGGAAGGTTCAAGATTCTAATTTTCAATAGTCATAAATCATAATACCTGAAATAGGCATGACTTAGTGCGAGCATAGACAAGGTCACAAGAATTTGGCATCACAATGTCACGTTCACATCTCAAAAATACCAGACAGACATACAAACATAATAATGCCCATATATAGGAGTGATGAATCATCGTACTATACAAGAGTAACATTTAAGAGCCTATCATGGCACGCTTTGACAGAAGTCAATGTGAGATCACACTGTAACAGGTGGGCATTTCTTGATATCAATATGGGGTCATTTTGGACCCAATAAAACTGTTTCTGCGCATTCAAATTAGTGCCTGGTAACCTGGTTGCTCCCTGAAAAACTATGAGCACCAGTTTAGTAGGTCCTCCAATTCTCACTGATCATACAGTTAAGAAGCTAGAGATTTCAAGAGAGGTTCCAATCAGTTTTGACCAAGCGGGGTCCACATACCACTCATAGCAGGTGGTCAACCTGTTTCTCCCAAAACTAAAACGGTTGAATACTTGAATCAGAATCACACAACCCAACTAGAATTGTATATTACTAAAACTAACTTCCAGCCATTTAGAACAAGTGTACAAACCAAAATTACCTAAGTTACTTCCCCATTTGCCATATTCATTTCACACTTTTCAACAAAATCTATATCAGAATAATTACAAATCCAACATTTCTATTATCTTAACTTGCATCCATTTCTAGGCCTGGTTCCCCAATAGAGAATGTATAAACATTAAGATCATTTTCAGGAGGTGCAGCAACAAACAAAAATGAAATCAACGAGCGAACAAATATAATTTCGCTTCAAACACGAATGTAAACATTCCAAATCCTTTACTAAAATATTGCCACACCATCACACCAGTGCACCCAAGGCACAGAACTTCGCCCCAAATTACTGAGCCTTACGGAAAAAGCATTTCTAATGCACATCCTCCTTAAAAAACTCCACATTTCAATATCCAAAAATCACCGCATCCCCTTTCATTTCTAGCACATTTATATTTTCCTAAATTTCTACTAAAACTCAATTATCTTGGTTCTTTTTCCATAATGGAATGGAAAGAAATGCCTTCAACATTAAATTTCATCTCATATGACTTCTGGTTCAAATAAAGATAATTTTACCAGGAAATATGCACCATTTGTTAATCAGAAAAACCCAAACAAAACACATATATATAAGCAAGTAAGGGAAAGGGGCTGGAAGCTTTTGGTTTTGAAGGAGAGTTTCCTCGCAATGCCACTTCACCACCATGTGTCAACCAATCAAAGATCAATTCATTGCTCTTCCCTAAAATTTAGATAATTTTAAATCCTCTCTTCCCAAAAATGTAGGGAAATTATACTCAACCTCATCTCATGTACAAAGATGATTTCCCTAATAGATCTCTCATTGTACGTTTCCCAAAACTTCTCATGGCAAATCTCTATCCAAATGGAAAGAAGCAGCAATGAGAGTTATCATAAGGAGTTTGATCCCTCATGTAGACATGGGCCTCCTCTCTCTTCTCCAAGTCGCCACATCATCATCAAAGATTCATGCATCCTTCAAAATCTTTATGTCACGCACAATTTCACTAGCAAGCCTCCAATTAGTTTCCAACCACACCTAACACATCACTTCAATTTTCAATTGCTTCCCAAATAGAGTCCAATGAGTCCTTCCTCATCTCACATATAGTTTTTCTTGAATTCACATTTATTATTAAAGAATTGTGGGACCGGTAATGGAATTTTGTATTTGGTAATACATGATTATTGAAATTTTCACCAATTACAAAAGTGGGATCCACTCATGGATTATTATATTTGAAAAGAGATAAGGTAAGACGAATGATGAAAATAGCGGTTGCAGCAGGTGTAGCAGCTAGTGGCCAAAACACTACATAGCGGGCAATACATAGCAGTTGCAGCAATACATAGTTAGCATTGTGGTGTGAATTTTTTAAGTGATCAAAAGAATTCAAATCTTGTGTTTCTTTTAGTGATTTGGAACCATATAAGGATAAAGACAATTCTAGAAAAGGCTACTGAGGAGATAAAATAGAAAAGGCAAAGTTCTAAATTAAAAACCGATTGGCTCTACTAGGTTTTAGACCATAGTGCCGCTATTTTCAAAAAGCATAGCGGCGTCAACCACTACAGCCGATAATGCGGCTGCTGCTAATGCTATTTTGAACTATAGGTGAGACTATTTTGTCAAATTTGTACATGGGGTTATTTACAATGAACTTTTTAATTAAACCATCCATTTAAGACGATTAATGGGGAACCTTTGAATTAAGCTATCTACATGGGAACCATTTGATGAGATATCAACCTTTCATCTATAATGTGGAATTACTAGACAAAGGACATGACCATTCACACATCCTAGCAATGTGCCTATCTACATGTGACCACCTAGATCCGATCCATCCACCTATACATATGTGGCACCCATTATATGAGTTATTTACCCATGCATCCATATAACCATTTTTTTCATCTACATGAAACATGCCTGATGCCACCCTTTGTGGGACCTATGAAATTGGCTCCTCTCTACGCCGCAGGCCAAGAATTTCAGTAGCTTATTTTAATTTCAGAATCACTGAATCAGTATTTATAGCTGAAGGCCAGTTTGGGATTTTTTGGTATACAGTCCACACTCTTCTTCTAGTTTTTCGTAATCGATAACATTCGATAAATATTATATACTCGTTGTATAATAAATGCTCTTCAGGCTTTTTCTCTAGTATCAAGTAAAGACCTGACCTTTACCATACACAATGCATCAAACAGACATGAAATTAGAAAGGTTCAGCAAATATGCTTACGAGCTTAATGGCGACTTCCTCATTCGTCTGAATATTTGTACCTATAAAAGAAGGAGACCAGCAGTATCACTGACTAAAACCCAAAAGTTGAAGCTACTGGAATCAGAAAGCAAAGAAAGAAACGAAAGAAGAAGAAGAAGAAGAAGAAGAAGAATGAACGAACCTAAATAGATCTCTCCAAATGAGCCGCTCCCGATCTTGCGACCGAGTCGGAACTTGTTCCCCACGCGAGGCTCCATCAAAATACCCTAATTTCAAACCGTAGCCCTACGATAATACTGATGATGATGATAATAGAGAAGGTGTAATGAAGAAAAAACCCCTCAAAATCCTCCTCCTCCTCCTCCTTGGTCAGAAGAAGAAGATTGTACTAATTCAACCTTGCCGATGGGGAGTCAGCAGAACCATCAGAGATGGGAGGTTTGAGAAGAATCGAGATCGGGAGATCTAGGGTTTTGGGAAAATATCAAGTATGGAGGATGGGGTTTCTTCTTCTTCGTTGTATCTCTCTCTAAAAAAAAGAGAGACGAAGAAGAGAAAAGGAAGTGCAACGATGTGTCATCATTTCATTTCAAAACTCTCCCTCTCACACACACACACAGAGACGACGACGGCTTTTTCATCTAATTTTGGCTGGTGTTGCAGTCGAAGGCGAAGGAGAGGGTTTCTTTCGGGAAAAGGATGGGGTGGGGCCAAGTATGATATCAGAAAGTTCCGCAACTGGGGCCCAAATATCACCGTTAGTTCATGGCAGGTTGACACACTTCATTTTGTGATCACATCGATACTCAATACACCCATATCATATGGCATGCCCGCTATGCTTTGTGATTTATCTGCGTGGCATATTTAGTGGAGGTTATTTGACACTTGTTTTCATATCGTACGGTGTTATCGTCCAATTCTACGGAAAATATTTATTCTTCAAGAGTTCGCAGGCATGTCTGGTCTAATAACCCTTGTACGGCTATACTGGCCAAGGAGTGACACCTGAACTTGAGTTGATGCATGAAACTGAGGTGCCAACACTATTGGACCGTAAGATGAGATAGCATTGGACTGGATATGGGCCTGTCTAGCTCCACTGGATGAAAGCAGGCTTAAATTTCTTCCTGATACATTAATGAGTCAGGACTACCTCTACATACACTAAAGTCCTGGTCTGATCCAAACATATTTATTTAGAACAAAGGACTCTATTTTGTAAATGGGTCGTGTGCAAGGCCTGGGTCTAATTATTAGGTTCAAACACTAAAAAACAGGCTTGGCAAGCTCTAGTCAATTTCAACCCCGACCATGAACAGCACTATGGATATGCTGGCTGGTTCGGGTTAACCAATACGTGTGCATGTTACCCCTCCCCTTGTATGATCGCCCATAACTACCCCTTCTCTCAAGTACCAATCTTTTAAAATCGGTACCTTAGTAGAACCACAATTGTTGCTATCGGCGTCTGTGTGATCAAATTGATCACATGAGAAAACAAGCAACCCAGAAGGACCATTTGATCATAATCATATTTCTAAAGCCCGATTCAAGCCGCTCAGTAGGCATATTGAGTCAAGTAAATCATGTGACCCCTTGGCCATTTTATATAAATAAATAAGCTCTGGAGACCAAGCACTCTTCAAGTAGACTGACTCTCCAGTAATGCCCAGTAGATTTATTAAATCTTCGATGTGATGAGTAATCCAGAACCTCCCCATGATTGGGGCCATCAAAGTACATCGTCTCCTACAATATGTTGCAGTTCAGCCTCCATCCACCAAGTGCTGTCTAAGAATGCAAAACAAAATTGGCCAAAGCAGTCATTGCAAGGTACTGAGTACTGACGCCATCACTGGGAGATAAGGGCACACCACACTTGCATAGGCAAAAATAAAAAATCTCCTTTGGGGATACTATGATAAGAATGATACAAGGATGAAAGACATAACAAGGGAACATGCAGGACAACTGCCATTCTTTACCTTGTTCCTTCTCAGTTCCCCTCTCAACTATACCATTCTTTACCTTGTTCATGTATTAAATTTTAAAATAACTGCATATAATAACATGTTCAGATATCTCCAGAAGATACAGGTTAAACAAGCCAACTATTGAAAATTAGAAATCAAGATACAAACTTATCCTACACTGACCTACAAAATGATCGAATTCTAGAGAGAGAGAGAGAGAGAGAGAGAGAGAGAGTGTCTCTAGTCCCAACAATACAAGTTATACTGCAAAAAGCAGTGAGACCATATAATTCTTCTTTGCTGTTACTTAATTCATCCCATCCTCAGGTCCCATACAAACTGATACTCAAGAACTGCCAATGTAAGTAATCTTTCATTCCACCTTTTGCATCAGTCAATCTTCACCGAGGAGTAGATTTTACGAACAAACCAAAAGCAAGCATAGAAGCCAATTGTACCCGTCAAAACAAAGAACGCATAGGACACAATCAACATGTACCCAAAGTAGAGGAGGCCAGACACCACCTTTGTTATCTCCAACTTGGTGAAGAAATAAAATATCGAATATAAGAAGAGGTAGAGTGCTGAGGAGCCTGCTGTGAGATAAGCCCTCCACCACCAATAGTAGTCCTCACTGCAAAGCTGGAAGTAACAGAGTACAACCGTTATCTCAGCGCAGGTGATGAGCAAGATAACAAAGACGATGAAGAGGAAGCCAAAGATATAATAGAACTGGTTCAGCCAAATCGAGGTCAATATGAAGAAGAGCTCAATGAAGACTGCCCCGAAAGGAAGTATGCCTCCAATGAGTACGGAGAAGAGCGGCTGCATGTACCACGCCTGTTCTGGGATCTGCCGTGGGATCTTGTTTGTCTTCACAGGGTCCTCCATGGCTGGCTTCTTGAAACCCAAGTAACTGCCAACAAAGACCAATGGAACCGATATGCCAAACCAAAGGAACACAAGTGCAAACATAGTCCCAAAAGGAACCGCACCTGAAGACTTCTCTCCCCATATGAGCGCATTCAACACAAAGAAAATTGCAAACAGAATGGCAGGAAACATGAAAGCAGTTTTCAAGGTGTTCTTCTTCCATTCTATGCCCTTGAACATCTTATACAGACGTGCTGAAGAGTAGCCTGCGAATAAGCCCATAAAGACCCACAAGAGAACCATGGCAGTCATCAAACCCCCACGGTTTGAAGGAGAAAGGAAACCCAGCAATGCAAAAATCATGGTAACAAGTGCCATTCCAAAGATCTGAACTCCTGTCCCAACATACACACACAGCAAACTGGAATTAGTGGGGGCCCTGAAAACATCTCCATGAACAAGTTTCCACCCTGTTTCCTCCTGGGCTTCATCCTCGGTCTCCAGTTGGTTGTAATTGGCTATATCTTTGTATAGAGTTCTCATCATGATCATGGCTACCATGCCAGAAAGGAATAGGACGATCATCAAGGAATTGATTATAGAAAACCAGTGGATCTGATCATCATTCATTAGAAGATAGGTGTCCCAACGAGAAGCCCATTTGATAGCACTGGCCTGCGAGGGCAAAAACCAATAAGTAACTATAGATTGAATCAAGGAGGGAAGTAGATTTTCAGGACTCATTACCTCGAACGTGACATCGTATGTGAATATGACCTCCTTATTTTTGTCAACTTCCTGAGGAACAGTACCGCCTTGAATTATTTTGGTGCTTGGGTTGCATGTCACCAGTTGAGGGTTCTTCTCATCCCAAGGCTGCTTATACTCGTGATTTATACTGTATCAAGAACCAAGTTGAGATCGCAAGAAACCAAATGAAGAGGCTAACCTTTTGTTCTTTCGATTGATAATGAAGAGACTATCCATCTTTAAAATATATGTGTGTGCGCGCGCCCAATACAGCATGTAAAATGCAATAAATGGAATAGGAATAAATGCCATAAAAAATGGAGAAATACTGCATGATAATGAATAAAGAAGTAAACATGCAGACTTATTTTTTTCTTTTAATAGCTTGTGTAAATTTAGTAAAATAAATATCAGATCCAAAAGAAAGGAATAGTAATGAGATTCCAAAATATCATGATAAAAATGGTTTGGTGTTCCAAAAGACCTGGATTTCTTTTGAGGTTAGATGCAGTTACCAATAACATGATCTTGTATGCACAGATGAACATCACTCTCAATTCTACAAAAATATGATAGCATGATCTCACCAAACTTCTTTTGGCAAAGATGTTAGATAATACTGGAAATATGCACTCATCAAAACAACAACAAAGTTTAAACAAATTAAAAAGTGAAAACAAGGAAGAACCTGGTTGGGGTAACCTCAAAACCAACAATACGAGCAGAATCAGTCTCAGGATCTTGATGATACATGACTCTGAAGCTCAGGTGGTTATTAATGAAATGTTTCTCATCTTTGCTCTGCAGAGGTAAGCACACATCAACCAAGATAAACACAGAAGTGTTAAGTACAGAGTAAGCATACATTGAAGCTTACCCCAGCATAGTTGCCTTTGAACCCAACAGGGAAACCATGTTTGTATGTGCTCCCTTGACTTCCATCTCTCCTCTGCACAGGAACTGCCACCGGAAGATTATCCAAAATCCTGTATTGTCACATTTCACAAAAGTATGAAAATGTCAAGGAATTGAACATATCCAGGAACTGAACATATCAAGTCATTCATACATATGCCAAAGTGAAAAAAGAAACCTTGAAATTAAAAACACAAAGAAAAAAAAGGAAATATCGAACATTAATGATATGTTGTCGTTCAAGATTTAAGAAGAAAAGGAAAACAAATAAAAGAAATATTGTGCTGATTTGAACTCTAGATGCAAGTGAAAAACTTGAGACACAATCATTATTTGCCAAACATAAAGTTTGGTACTTACATGTTCACTCGATATTCATCACCAATTTTCTCCTTAAAATTCTTTGCAGAGTCAGAATCAAGCTTCATCTGACAGGCCACCTTGCATGACTGTCCTTCTCTCATATGAAACTGGTTTAATGTTCAAACACAGACACAAAAACATCATAAAATGAAAATTCAAAACAATGAATCTCAAGTGTAAAATAACACTTCCCTTTCAGCATCTCTAGTGAAGATTCAACTTGTTAGGGGGAAAAAATTAAATTTCAACTCTGCTTGCATGTGATTGATGGAGGGTTTTGAAGGACTCACTGTATAAACTGAATTCTCTATTCGGTCACCTCGAAGAACCTCCCCTAAATTCTCAGCACTATTTAGAATTTTGTGGGGCGTACAATACTTCAGAAAGTAGTAGTCATATGGAAGTTGAGTCTTCGTGGATGAAAGCTTATTCACTTTAACTTGGAGCTCATCACCCTGTACCATAGAAGAGATGATCAGGATCAGGGAAGGAAAATAATTATAGCTAAAGTGAACAGTTGAAAGATAATGGTAATAATTTATTAGCCATCAATTTCCTGGGCAATTAAGTACAATAAATAAGTATTTGGAGAAACAGAGATACAGGCAAAGACTGCGACAATCAACAGAAATGGGAACATAACATCTTACACAATACATTAGGTATCAGGGGTTATGATATTCAATCATCAATTATTATAATAGGAAAAAAGTTAAAGAGAAGTTTGATGTCAAAGTTGTACATTCATAAGAAAGCAATCTCAATGGGGACAGTGATAATGCAGACAACATTAACGAACAGGAATGCATGTTCCAGCTAGCTACAAAACTCACTCCCTCCCTCTGTTCCAGCTAGCTACAAAACTCTTCAAGCAAACAGAACATGGCAAACTAAGAATAAGTAACAAGTCAAACATCAAGAAAGAACAAGCATTGGATAAATGTCCTATTACAAGGGGTTCCTAAAACGTTACTGAGTGTGTAAACAGTCGGGTTTGAATTGGACCCAGTTTGGACCCAAACCCAACTAGCCATGGACCCAACCAGAAATTAATTGGATCCAGACCCAAGGACACATGCATGCCAAAGAATAGGGTCTATACCTAAATCTTCGGGTTGGTTCCTTCAAGTGGCTAGGTTAACAGAAGTTCGCTGACACTCCCAAGTAGAATGAAGGACATATCCTCAATGCCCTCCCAAACAGACATCCCTCTTATGTTTGAGTTTGCGCATCTCACAAACCTTGAAATACCATCTTGATATCACCTTACTCCCGAAGAGTGTCTACAATCAGGGGGAGGATGACAAGAGCCTGCATAACGTCTAGACTCTTGAAGCATTAATGGCATCGAGCACCCAACACTAGTGATAGGTAAAACCAAAATGCTCCTTCCACCTTTGTGTTTTTTGCCCTGTATCTCTCCAAATCATCACAAACTCATTAATCCTGGTACCCTTGCTACTTTAAAACGTACAAACTTTCACTATATCCTTTGTCCTAGGAAATCTTTAAGAGCTCCCTTCTCTTTACATAACCAACCAAAAAAATCACAGAGATCTCCAATCACAAAAGATTATCTTCACTTCAGGCAACACCCAAACAGAAATCATCTTGACTTAAAACATCACCATAAAATCAGGAAAACAGTTGTTCTCATGTGAAACCATTCAAAGAATAGGATGGTTCATGAGGCAGATATAGGTTAAGTATATTTAAATTGCAGAGCTGGCCACCTAATTGCCATGGCTCTTTTAGCCCTTCTGACATGGCACGGGTACTTCTGACTTCCAAGAAAAGCCATGGATGACCTTTCCCCTTAGCACACTGCGCAATGCAACATGAAGAAAAGATGAAGTCAAAGATATTTCCATGTGCTGCCATATGAGGTGGAATTTTCAAGGATGACTGCAAATCTAATTCCGACAGTTCTTGAGAAAACTTATTCCATAGGGAATTATGTAAAGAAAATATTTTGTCCATCCTTTTCCACAAAGTTTTGGCCTAATTGAAGAGAGTGCAGATCCATATACATTCTTGGCTGTGTATTGCAACTGTAAAACACCTTTTATTGGCACAACATATGCTTGAATTGTGTATGATGATTGTCTGTATACGGCTTCCATTTCTTCCACATTTTCCACCTTTCACCTTTTGATTTGAAAAATTATAACATTATTTACCAAAAGATAAGAGTTTTCGAACTTTACTAATATAGTAAAAGTCAAGTAAAGCCTCCATTTTTCAGACAAGATGTCACATTAAAAGCACTGTAATTCAAAACTCCCTCCATCTTTTTTAAAAAAAAGTTCAAAAAAGCAACTACCTTTATCCACTAAAATACAAAAAAAACTTCACTTTCCCATATAAAAAGTCAAAAAGATTCCATAACAAACAACTAAAAACAAAATACCATCATAACTCACTTATATTTTATTCTTTCTTCAAAATCAACTTTACTTCACATGACTCTTTTAGTAGAGTTGCCAAACTGGGGCTAAAGGAATATTTGGGCAGCCTGTTTCCATAAAAAAGAGGAACAGAAAAGCGGGTGCTTTTCTTCAACTGTTCCTCTTCTCACATTTGGTGCGGCAATTGTTCCTCGAGGAAAACCCTAAAAAATCAACAATGCAAGTTCAAAACCCATCCCCTCCCCCAAGGAAAATGATCTTGAAACGGTCTTTTTGGCTAATTCCCAATGAATTCCTACAAAGTCATCAACAAAGCCTTATCCCATCAATCTAAGATCTTCTATTTATATCAACTCCTCACGCAAATACACATCAAAAGAAAATACCCTCCGGACAGAGCTAACAACACCAAACTTTGTACTCCATTGTACTAGCTAAAGATACAGCTACTCATCTTCAATGTGGTGGCTAGAAAACCTATTCGCACAGGTTTTGTGAACTGTGAGTTCTGCTCTTCCACAACCCTATTCCACGCCATAATGTCACTCCTCACGCTTCACTCAAGATCTTGAAGACCTTCATTCGTCCACTACAAAGAACATCTTCAAGCAATCACCGAGGCGCTGTTTGGATTGGCAGAACCTAAAAAATATTCTGTCCATGGCAAAACCTAAAACCCAGTCGATTTGTGCTTCAGAACCCCGTTACAACTCCCACTACCTTCGCAGGAAATTCTAAACACACGGATTGCCTAACAAAAATGCAAATGATCAATCCCATCCTAAGCCTATATTGCCAACAAAAGATTGCACGAACGTTAAGACGAGTGAGATCCATCGCACTGCATACATCATACCTCCAAAAAAAAAAAAAAATCCGAGCTCAGATCCAACTTAAAAGGAAAACGCATTGAAACCCTAGATCTGCATCTTTTACAATCGAGATCTGAGAATTCAAGCATAAGATTAGCGAGATCGCGTTACAGATCGAGTATAGAGAAGAAGAAGAAGAGGAGAATTACCTTCTGGAAGTCTTGAGGAGCGACGCCAGGAAGGTAGAAGGAACGAGCAGAAGAGAAGAGGAGGAAGAAGAAGAAGCAGATGCAGGAGGAGAGAAAAGAGGTTCGAGAAGCGCTACCCATTTCACGTAGCGCGCGAGACACCGAAAGAAAGGAGAAGCAGATGCTGGAAGGAAGCTTACGGAGGAGGAAGGACGACTTTAATTATATGAGGTGCCGGGACATGTGTAAGGCATTCGTGCGATTACCAGTTCGTTCGGGGAGCACGTGCTGGATTGGCGCACGGGTTTTGAATCCGAGCCGTTGGGGTCATTCACGTGAGTGTTTTTACATTTGAGGGAGATTGATCAAGCTAGACCGTCGATCATATGGGCCAATTGATAATGAGCAATCAACGGTCTACATATAAGATTATATATTGAAGGCATTATTGGTGCCTGCGAGCCTACTATGGGGCCCACTTGGGAAAAAAAATTAGAAATTAAGACACTACTAAACTTTCAAAGGTTGTTTAAATAAGGTATTCCTCACGCTCTCCCTTGTGCGTAAAAAGACTTTTTCATCTGCCCTCCTCCATTATCCTTCCATGGGTAGACATTTAACTAAGTGGGGCCCATGAGCAGGCTTGCACGAGAACATTGATGCTCTAAGGCCAGCCCTGAAATCTGTTTGAGGGGCCCACATTTAGAATTAAACTGCTCAACTTCTTAAACTCCTTTTATGTATTGGAGCTGGCTAAATTTGATGCAATAGGAAAAATATCAACTATAATAATTCCATTAATTTAGAGATGTAATAAGGAAGAAAATCATTACTATTACAAAATTTTAGTATACAATATGAGATTTCACATGACAGATTAGATTGGTGTGTCTGTATTGATGATGTAGATCTCTAAAATGTGTGAACTCTTATTCCTAATTCCCGTATCTGTATCTACATCAGAATATATATATGGGGTCAACTCTCCTAAACTTAAGCTTAGGATAAGGTAAGCTCAAGTATGTGGTAGGGCCTACCTGAGGACTCACATGGGGATGAAGATGGGGGGATTTCAAGGACTCCCTGGGATCCTCTCCTCTGCAAAAATTAGCTCCAACCGTGATTTCTATCATCTCCAAATGAGCCCAAAAGTTTAATGGTCAACAATTCATTTGGATCAATACATTGTCGATCCAATGGTCCAATAAATTCAGATCTGACCGAAAATTGGTAAACATGTGCAAATTAGGGGGGTCATGTGTTTAGTCCATTTGAATAGACCAAAAGTAGGCCCCACAAGCATGAACTCACGAAACTTTATCCTAAGCTCGAGCTTAAGAGAGCCCCCTCCCCTCTCTCTCTCTCTCTCTCACTCTCTCTCTATATTTATATATATATATATATATATATGAGATGTATGTCGAAATGGTTGAGTTGAAAACAGGACTCAATGTTTGAAAATATTTTAACCTCCAATGAACGCTTCATGATATGATATACTTAGATACAAAGGTTGGAACCTTTTGGGATGCTGTATAGAGTACACCCATGTACAATAAGAGGCAGTGATCAATCTAAAGGTTGTCCCACTGAAATCTTCTCCACATATTTATTTTTATTATTAATTTTAGAATAGATACAAGGACTATAATGTGTGCTAGAGCGGATGACCAATTTAGATTTTGAAAAGGTTAACCACACCATGCAATGAAGAAGGCATTGTACGCTACTATACAGCAGCCACCCTTAAAGAACGGCCCCATTTGTTTGTATGGAATTGATACACGAGAATTGTTATAAAATGAGAGCATATGTATTGCCTGTAGCAGGACTACGCAGGAGCATAGAGCAGGAATACGCACGAGTTTTTTAGGAAATGAGTCCGTTTGTTCGCATGAAATTGAAATATATAAAAAGTAATTGATTCAAATGGATATGATTGTTTATACTGAATTGAAATGCGAAAAAGAAATTGTTTCAGATGAGCCTGTTTGCTTGCATGCAATTGAAATATATGAGAAGTAATTGATTCAAATGTAATTGAATACATAGAAAGAAAAAGAAAATATAGTATATTAATTAGTATATTACAAAAATTAATTTCAACATTTATATGCGCACTTATGTCACATGCATAATAGACAAAGGGCATATACACATATATATTTATATATAATTATCATATATATATATATATATGGGAGATTCTCCTATGAGAGATGCTCTCACCTTATAATAAAAGATAAGGTGAGTGACCCTCACATCCATATTCAATACCAACAACTTAAATGTGAAGATATCCACCTTATCTCTCATATATATATTAATGGACAAAGAGCGGGGCTGCAAGACCGGGCAGGCCAGGTTAGGTCATGCCCTAGCGAGCCTTCAAGGCTGCGGGCATTTCAAAATTGAGCCCTACCCTATCATCAAGCTTTAGGACGACAAGAAAAGAAGCCCGCATTTTCGCAGGCTTTGATTCCCGCTCTAGTGGGGCTGAATTCACAAGCCCAGTTGATTGTAAAGGGTAGTAAATTCATCTCTGAATATCCTGCGTTCAAAAAACTCTACTTGATTGACTACTTTTTTGCCCATAATATCAGTAATGTCACGACAAATTGAAATTATCACCCATGCTTGCATAAGGGTTCAGTAAATATCATGACATTTTAAATATCTACCATGCTCGTAACTTTCAATGTATATGCTCCAATCAAATTCTCACTTAATTGTGTGTTATACACAATGTTGGAGTAATCACACCTGACAAATAGAGTCACATTATAGATGATCGCAAATGGATAGGATTAGTTCATGATTCCAGATGTGGAAAGAATTTGTTGCCTGCAATGGTGAAAGGCGTAAACTTGCAGCAATGAACTCGCTAGAATGTGATGGGAGCGTTTTGAAGGAACCCAAAAGGAAGAACGAGTAAAACAACTATAAAATGAACAAAACTAAAATAGGACCATCACATTTTCCCACAAACCAATCCCGTATGGAATGGGGAAAAAGTACTCCAAATAGAATAAAGACTTCCAAACCTTATTCTTTCCAAAAACGGAAGTGACTTCTATCCTTCACAGGTGCAGTTGTAAATGGATTGAGGAATACCAATACAGCCTATGAATATCTACTCTTTTGGCATCCGGTCAAAACAGCAGCCCAAGACAAACAGGGTTTTCACATGGCCAAAACCTTGATGAGCACTTGAGCAGGCCTAATCACTTCCTTGGTGTCTCTGCATCGATGGGCTTGAGTACTCAACCCCACTCTCTGATGACGTTACATTTGATGATGCATCTGATATTGAATCGTTGTTTGTACTGTTACTGAAGCTCGTCAATTCCAATGCTGGGTTACGCCGAGGATCAGAAGTTGGTGGCTGTTGGGCCGCTTCGGCTAGTTTCCTGAGAAGGTTCGTGACAGTTGGAAGGAACTTGGTACACAAGGAGAGAAGCCCGGGAAGCTGCATTCAGAGTTACAAGAGCTCACATAAAATTCTCTTTAACAGTGCAGTGTCATGTACCACAAATCAATACCAGTTTAGAACCTCCAGCAAAAGAGATGGTGACCTATTCAACCATGTTTTCAGGTAAAAGCCTGGTTAGTTGGGTCACTGTTTTACCCCCTTTTTCCCACACAAATCTATATCAATGGTTACTCTGATAATTGTTACAAGAAAGAGAGATAACGGGTATCCCACCTAACGTAAACTTAAATACTTCATGAAACCCAATGCACGGAGCTGGGAAGGAGGAATAATATCCTTCCCACAGATGGAATACGTCTGCCAAAATATTCAAACTGGATGCAGTTCAGGGAATATCCGAGTACAAAAAAAATAAAATCCTTTGCAGAAAACGAAGGCCATCCATTAATAATTCAATGATTTGCTACTCACAGCGCCATTTTGAAATTCGCCTGTTATATCTAGCTGGACCCAGAGGGCATTGCCAAGTAGATAAGCAACAAATATAATACAAATATACAATGGGTTCCTGTTGAGAAAGATAGTTTACATGATTAGAAAATTGGAAAAACTCAACACCCAACCTAATTCCATAGGAACATTATAATTACCTTAGGAGTGTCATAAATTCGTTGAATCCCAAGACCAACATAGCAAGAATTGCCCATGGAGGGGGTAACCAGTTATTACTGCGCCTATTTGCCTCCTGACAATAGTAAACAAATCATGCTTGTGAGCTCTCACTCAATTAATTATGGGCTCTATTTACAACTTGGGCAAAAATACATGAGGAACACATCATACAAATGGGTACAGTTCTCAATACATATCTCCAATCCGATTGACAACACTGACCACCTCTCTTTTGCAGGACAGGTCCACTACAACTCCATAATGAGCCCAAGGCCCACCTAGCCTGTTGTGCCAAAGCTATCTGGCCAAAGGCGTACGCTAGAAGGCTTCAACCCCTAGTCATACAAATTAATTATTTCCATGGCCATATCCATGTAATCAGTTCACTGTGTACTTCAAAGATAATCCTTCACTAAAAAAGAAAAGTTTATTCCCCTTTGAGGTATATGCTTAGATCCTAAACTCCAAACCCTAGATCATGTGGTGCTGAGGTCAGTTTGGAGGTCCCTTTGATTGGGCTGATCCAATTATTTCAAGCTTAAACTTCGGATTTGACCATTGGATCAAATCCATAGCAGATTGGCACAGCCTGTACCTGCCTGGTCTGCATCGCTCTCTCCTCACATGAACGAAGTATCTGACCTATTAACAAGGACTCATTATTTCACCGAAAATATAAACTACACTCGAAGACTCAATACTCTTTCCTGCTGAACTCCAAGGCTCAGAACCCTTTATTTCTGTCAAAGAGATTGGTTTAGAGGAATTCCCTACTCCGACAAATTATCAGGAATCAAAGAATGTATAAACTTCATCCCTCACTTGTAACTCAGCTAGTTAGGAACATGGGTGTGAGTAGACTGTAGAGTATGTGAGTTTAATTTCCCAATGTAGCAAAAAAAGAAAAAAGAACGAACTCTGTAACTTCGAATTGCTTTTCACTTCTTATTCATATAAATCTCCCCCATCCTTAGTCATCACTTTTATGCCACAAACCTCTAAGGACCGAGGTTCATGGTAAACGATAAACACCAGTGCTCATCTGGCAATCCAATTTACCCGTTCAATGTGGACGTTAGACATAGTCTTCTTCACAATCAAAGGAAAGGCAGCAATTGAATGGTGGACTAGGCTATACTCAACACACAATGGGACCCATAATGGGTTGTATGGTTAGAAATAAATGCAATTCAATAGTGTGGTGGACAACTGTTCTGTGGAATAGAGACTTGCTAAGGAGGTAAACTCACACTAATAAAGACCACACTACAGTAAACCAAGGACAATGGTTGCTAGGGGTAAAAAAATCAATTACTAGAAATTCTTCAGCTGTGGACCTTCCTTTTTCCTCTTTTCAGAAAGGCTCGAGCAAATATTAAAGGCGGAATACAAAAGTCATGCTCATGAAATAGGCTAAGAAGAAGAAGACGATGATAATGGTGATCATGAAAACAGAAATTTGAAATGATAATATGATAAGAATACCTGAGCAGCCATGGCCTGAGTGACACTGTACTCTGTCTCTGCTTTAAATTGCCTCCACAAAGACTTGCACTGAACGGGTGTAATCAAAGTTTTCGTTGGGGAAACCTGTTGATAAAATATCCATAAACCAAAATCACAATACTAGGTTAGAAAGCATAGACACTTATTTACTCAGCTGTCCAAGGGCAGGGACTGCATTGGTCACACCCCAATCTTCGAACTGGTTGGACCAGGCATTTCAATTCAAGCGCAGACCCAGTGCACTCACATCCTTAATTACAGAAACAAAACTAGAATCGTCCAAGGCCCCTTGATATGGAAGCCATTGATCACATTCAGTGGGCTCCACTATGATGCAGAGACTAAATTATATATTGGTGGAAGAAGGGACATGCAGAGACCCCGGAGGTGACTACTGGAGATCACCATAGGTTATACTCTCCATGATTCAAATGCATATGACCTAAATCAATGGAACTATTAGATGAAGATTGGAATTCATAGAATCTCAATTTCTCAACTTTTCGGGCGTGGTTCCATATAGTATAGGAGATAAAGATGAGGGATACTAATGGTGATTTCCCTCCATTATCACCATTCAATAGAATTTATTTCCAATTATGGATGAGAGATGATTTCAAAGTCCATTAAGTACCTCTCTTTCTGTCCACTATAAAGGAAGCCTTCACACAATTTAAGTAATCTCTATGTTGGTTGGTAAATGGCAAAATACAAAGATAAAAAGAAAAAAAATTATACTAGTCCAGACTCAGTTGAGTGGCGCCTGATTCAGCCAAATCACTCGACTCGACCACGGCTGAGTCAGGCCGACTCCATTTTTTGAACCTTGACTTTGTCCATCATGCTTACAGGATTTGCATTTTAGGGTCAGATGTAAGCCATGTAGGAACCAATTTCAAAGCATTAGGCTAGGATAACAAGAATCCTACTTCCTAACTTCAGATACTGACACAGCACACAGTATCTAAGGGTAAGGAAATTTATCTACAATAAAAAAATTAAAGTAGAATTATATTTTTGGATCAAAATATTGTAAATTTAAGAAGAATCTCATACTATTATTCCAAAACATAGTTCTGGAAGATGCCAATGGCATTGCCCAAACAAATGATGGCAAACCTTCTCAGAAAAAAAAAAAAAAAAGATAAACTCAACATAATGAAAAAGACACTTGAGGGCCTATTCTTTTACCAGAACTACTGACAGGAATTTGTGATGTTGCGACTTGTGAGTTCATAAACCTGATGTGATGGCTTGTCCTTGGCATTTGAAAATGCCATATTTCTTTGCTAGAATTCCCAATTCCAGCCACTTGAAAAGTCTCAAATGATCTTTGGAATCCTCAGAATTCTAGCATCCTTGGCATTTGAAAATGCTCCACCCAAAAGGAGAATTCAGGAATTTCATTCTAGAGGACAGCTTTTGGAGAATTTACAAATTCGCCAGACATGAATCCCCGGAACCTAGTAAAGAAACAGGCCCTGAGAAGCTACAAACGTCACCTCTTCCCAAGTGCTTGAAGCCAGTGGATCAAATGATGTGATGCTCTTGTTAGTAACACCATTGTTTGCAGAATCCACCAGAGCGAGTGAGAGCTTATTCTCGATATTATCAGCCTTGTCATCCAGACGGATTGCAGCCATAACAGAGAGCAATTTCAAGGACTAGAGAGAGAGAGAGAGAGAGAGAGAGAGATTAAGTTAGAGAATCTTTAAGCTAGAAATAACAGAGTTAGACATTCACACACTTTATTCTAAGATCATTTGTAGTAAGAGGTAGAACATATCCCAAGACAAGTAGAAAGCCCCACTTTTACAAAACTGCAGCAAAGATTTCTTGTGGAGCTTCCAAATAAAATACCTAAAGAAATACCAATAAACCTAAACGAAGGGATTTTTTGTTCAATAAAGAAGGGGGTTCTTCAGAATGAAACCTGTGATGCTAAAATATGGGAGGGGCACGCCATAAATATGGCATGGACATAGATTTTACAAATAAAAAGTTAAGTAGCAGATGTGAAACGACACAATCTATTTTCCTATTTTGAAGTATCCGGGTGTTTAGCATGAACCTAGTAAGTTGTGGCTTACCGCAGAGCGAGCAGTTTTTGTGATTGCTTTGATGTCTTCCTTCCCAGTCCAAACTCTAGGCATTGAGTCAGAATCACAGCTAAACAACGTCGAAAACCTGTAACAACATAAATGATCAACACCATCATGTAACCAAGAACGATTTCAGCCTAAAATTTCTTTCTTCTATTTTATTCTTCAATGAATTTAGCCTATAAATAATAAAAGACCAACTACCTGTCCTTCATTCGAATCAGGACCCTCCCAGCTTCTTCTTTTGCTTTCATTTCAACTACATTTCTTGCATAGTCTGATAGGCTTGCAAGCATTTTATCCAGGGTTTTTGGGTCTAGATCAAAGCCAGATAGGGAAGAAGAAAGACCAGAGATTGCTGTTGCAGTCTCGCGTTGGAGAAGATTCTTTATTGCTGGCCAGGTATGATCCCCAGCTGCATCTATAAGAGCTTCCACAGGTTCCAAAAGCGCCACATTGAGTTGTTTCTGCAGGTAAATTAATAAAATTATCGGGATCTTAAAAACCATATTTACACTCAATTTGTTCATTACGAGAATGATATCGTATGTATAATTCATAAAGCCAAACACATGACATAAATATCCAGTGTGGAAATGTCTGTCTGAGAGAACATGACACAGGACAATATATTCCTTGCTAACATACCTCATAATGGGCAATAAGATCAGACAGTTTGGTTGCACGAACAGAAGCTATATGTGCATCAATATCGCGTCGAAGCTTATCTCGAACTTTGGACGAATCCCAATTTGCTAGTTCTATAGCTGCATCTGCAGTTAAAATCAACATCATACACTGCAACAATAGTCCTGTGGATTACAATATCCGTCAAGGACACACATGAACTGTTCCATACTCTGTACCACGAAAAAACATAGAGATTGGTTTGAATTTCATGTCCTCCAATGGGAGAGACTATATCTTTTTTTCTTCTTCTTTTTGAATGGTGATGGAAGAGACTACATCCATTATATATTGTCTTAGAAGAATATAGCAACCCTTACTATGGACAGTTACAATCCTAAACATATGCTTAAATCAAGCTAGACGTAAATCTCCTAGGATATGCTTATAATGCTGATTAGATATATAAAATGGTAGAAAGTATGGAACAGATCATGTGTATCCTCTATATATAGGTAGTCAACAGGACCACTTAACAATTAACATCTATAATATGTAAAGAATCGACTAAATCATTGTTACAAAAAGCAAAGTCCACTTTTTTTCTGGGAGACTAGTTCATGACTAAAAGATTGCAAACTTAAATTTTAGCTTGTTATATGTATACCCAGCAAATTTTGTGGCTGAAACTATCTGTCCCGTCCAGCCCCCACACCCCCCCAACACACCAAAAAAAAAAAAAAAAACCAAAGGTAAATCGTAGATGATATCATCATTTCCTATGTACTGGATATTTCTACGCAAAAATGTTTCATGACACTAATATGTCAGAGAGGAGAAAAAAAACTCAGTAGTTTCCAAGCAAATAGACCGCTCAATTAATAGAGCCACATAGCAATCGTGCCAATTCAATTCTAGACTAGCAAAATAAGTCTATGCTAATCAAAATATAAGAAATTATAAAATAAATTAAAATAATGAAAAATTAATTATATTGAGCTGATAAAAGTTGAAATCACAACCAATTTCAAGGATACATATGTACAATTTCAAAATGAGAGCACTTCAACTTTTTTAAAATCCAATGCATATTTCTGAGAGAGAGAGAGAGAGAGAGAGGAAAAGGAGTTTAATGGGTTCAGTCACAATCCTAGAGAGTAAACAAAAATGAAATCCATGAGAATTCACAACCAAAAACCAGAAATTGAAACCAAAAGGGAAATGAAAAAAGAAAAACTACAAATCCATGAAAACAAATGACAAGGAAACTAAAAAAAATCAAAATGAAAAAAACAAAATACACTCATATTAAAATGCAACAAAATTCGAAAGGCATGGAGAAAGAAAACATAGAAATGAATATCCAGAAACAATCCAATGCCATATGCAAAAAGAAACAAACCCATGAGAACCCAATACCGAAACTCAAAAAATGTAAACAAAAGGGAAAAGGCAAAAGAACCCACAAATTCATGAAAATCCATCATCAGGAAAACTAAAAGAACCCATCATGCCTAAGAAGTAATAATAAATTAAATTCAAAATAAAAAAGTCACAAAATTCATTAACAAAACCTACAAAAGTATATATAGAAATGAAGATCCATAGACAATACAATGATAAAAGATAGTTAGAAGAAACAAATAAACCCATGAGAACCTATTACCCAAAAACGAAAAATTGAAGCCACAAAGTAAATAAAAAAATAGAAATCCATGGAAAACGAAAAGAACCCAACTAAAGTAAAAGAAATAATTAACTCATAATGATAAGTAACAAAATCTATAAAAACAATAAAAAAAACAGCATAAAAATAAAAATACATAGAAAACCCCATAATAAAAGCGATTTAAAAGAAACAAATAAACCCAAGAACCCTATATACGTCCTTTTTTTCTTTTTTTTTTTAAATGAGAAAACCCTATATACTAAAAAATCAAAAGTTGAAACCCATAAGAATCCAATACTCAAAAACATCGAAACAAAAACTCATAAAATATCATACAGTATAAGCAGTTAAAAAGAAACAAACAAACCCATGAGAATCTAATACTCAAAAATGAAAAATTGAAACGAAAGAAGAAAAAAAAAAACTAACTCACAAATCCGTTAAAGCCCATCACCAGAAAAACTAAATGAACACATCAAAATTGAAAAAATAATAAAACAAACATAAAACAAAAGGCAACAAAATCTGATAAAAAAAATAACTGAACCTTTTTATTCTTTGTATAGTGTTTGAGATATTTAGTTCTATGGCACACTCCAAATGAAGAAAGAAGGAATTAAAGACGCAAAAGAACCTATTCATGTTCAGTACATAGCTCCTGCACACAAAATTATGCGCACTATAACTTGTGTTGTATTTCGTGAGGTCCATGAGGAAAGTGATGAGATCATGGGGAGAGAATTTAGCAACATTCAATTTTAAAAAAGATATATGATAGTTAGTTAAAGGTGATTAGGGATAACCGAGATTAGAGAGATAAGTCACAAAGATGTGGCAAGAGATATGAAGTTATGAACTCCAAATTTGTCACAAAGGAAATCCGAACTTGTAGGGAAAAAAGGGAGAAACGTGGGTTGCTCTATTTCAAATAAAAAATTTAAAAGCAATATTATATAATAAAAAAAAGGCAGTCTTCTCTCTACTTGTGCCCTCCACGAGGCGGCGTTTTGAATACTTTAAAAAACCAAAAATTAGCAAGATTTTAGGAAAGATAAAATGTGTATTTGTCATATGATATCCCATTGATATGGAATCTAAGAAGAGTCCAAGTGGAGCCTCCATCTAAAATCTATCCCTTATGTCAAAATTAGGTCAAAACTTAAAATTAAAATCAAAATTGAGTGCTGAAATTGAAACCAATTGCAAAATCTTGCAAAGTCAAGGCTCAATTTCGCAATTGAGATCAACAGCCTTCATATATAATAATTGAACCACATAGCAATAGTGCTAATTCTAATAATGGAATGGTAACAGAAAGAATTTCAAATTAGATACCTGCACATCCTTCATCAAATGCCAACATGAAAGACTGAGTGCAATCATTAGAAGCCATGGCAAACCCCTCCCCTCTGTCCAAAGCCCTATCAAATGATTGCTTAAAATTATCAAGAGTTCTGGATCGTAGGTGTCCTAGCATAGCTTGGTATGTCGGATGGACAAGCTGCAAAATTCAGTAAAAACGAGCACTGAGAAAAAAGCATAGAACCACAGACTGTATATCTTGTCATGACTAGAGGCAAAGTTAGATGATGACCAAGGCATGTGGTGTAAGTTTCTACTGGGCAGGGTTTAGCACCTTCTTAGCAAGTCTTTTCTTGAGAAAAACCAAGTGAAAACTGGTATGCACTAAGCAACCTAGAAATAAGCGACTAGTTTGCACACAATTAAAACTCGCACGCGCACAAGATCACTATGTAGTGTAGTAAATTGTAAGTAGGAGGTCGATCCCACGAATACTTGTGATAAAATAATGTCAAAAACAACTAAAAAATCAGAATATTAAAAGAAACAATTTAATGATGACAAGTTGAATTAAACTACTAAAAACAGTAAATTAAACTATTAAAAGCTAAATGGAAAAAAATCTAGAACACACAACTAGTATTAAAATTGAAAAAACAGTAATAATGAATGAAGTAGGGTTTCATCTACTCCCCTAACCAATCCTATACATGTCTCTTATTACCCTTTAATCAAAAATAAGAATTATTAGTTACATCTATCAACCTAGACTATGGCATAAGCGTCTAGATTACTATTCCCCTAAACCTAATTCATGAGTAGCATACTACATGATTTGTTCATTATGATGCAAAAACTAAGCATGGCATGTCCTAGTCAAAACACACATAATGCATAAAAACAATGGGAATGATAAATGCATGAGTCTAAGCATAGCATATACTTAGATTATTCATGGTGCTAAACCCTAAATGCTTAACATTAAGATCAATCAAAATTAAGTTAGCTACTCTTAAAATTAATTGAACATGGCATGGTTGGCATGGCATATACACAACTCACCAATTAAAAACATGGTTTAGAATCTCAACTAATAAAACTGAAATCTAAATTAAAAGATGCCAAAAGAAACTACATAGAACTAGGCTAGGGTTTCAACTACACCCTAGCCCTAAAAAGATTAGCTACTCATGTCTGGAATTGAAAACAAAATAGAAAATAGAGCCATAAGAAGAAAACTAGAAGATTGATGGTGATGAAGTGGACGGCCAGCAGTTTGTTCTTTTTTTTCTCGCTCCAAAATGCTCCAAAGGTGGTTGTACGGCAGCTAGGGGTTTTGGGATGATGATGGCTGGTTTTTGTGATGATTTGTGGCTGGATGATGGCTCAATTAGTGGCTGGACGTGCACTGCTCATATGCCTTTTATAAGTCTTGCAAAAGTATCTCTTTTTTGAAGAATCTCCTCCTCTTTAGGCTTCTCTCCTTGTATGATTAGATCTCCATCTTGCTTTATAATTAGGCTTCCTAATTAGAATGAAATAGGAGTCTTCTTTCTTGATTAACAAGACTTTCTAAATCTGGTCCCACTTGTCTTTTAAAAATTTCTTCACATGTGGCCCACCAATCTGAATTTTAATTGCAAGGAATTAAATCTGAAACTTGAGAATAAAAGTGGGCCCTATTTGGTGCGTGGATATTGATTGTGGGACCCCCTTCTTTAAGACTTCTAATTTGGCTTGAATTCTTCCTTTAAACTTTCCTTATTTTTCTCCTTTTTCTTCTCCATTCTTAAGCTCCACTTGTACTTGAATAAGACTTTCTAATTTCTAAAATTTCACTTTTTGTAATGGATGTGGGCCCCTTGGACGTGTAACCCTAGGTTGGGTTTCTTCTTTTTTCTTCTTTCTTCCCCTTTTCTTCTTTGATTTGAATTGTGAGTTGTCCAAAGAATTAGAAAGTAGTCTTGAAATCTGAAATAGCTTGGATGGGACCCACCTTGGCCCTACTTGATGATTTATGCCCATCACTCTTCATGAAATTTTCTCCTTTTGACCTTTACATAAAAATTAACAAAACTATGTAAAATCAAATAAAATAACTATGACTAGCATAAGATAAATCAAATATTAGGGCTTAGATTGTAAACAATTAAGTACTTATCAAAAACCATCTGAATTCACAGCATGTGCTGGCTGTTCACCTTCAACATACCAGTTTTTAGGTTAAATGAACTCTTGCAGCAGTTTTACATCCAAGCAGGGTCCTAGCGGTTTTTAGATATGCTCAAATTTTCATGCAATCCTACTATTTGGCTGACTTTTTTTAGGCCAGACTCCAGAGTCCCATTTGGCATATAGAATATTGATCAGCACCAAACAAGCCCATGAGGACAGCAGAAGAAGATTGGCCATGGTTGCAATATTTCTTCGTAGCAAAATGGATCGTGGAAAAAAGGATGTTCATCTGTACAAATTAATTCTAGAGTTCTTGGTGAGATAAGGGGTTGACAGAAAAAATATTGCTCAGTTTCAAACTCTCTAGTTTCCAACGCATATATCGTCAAACCATTAGTTTTTCTTCATTAGAACAAGCAAGCGCTCAAGAGCAACAAACAACTAAACACAAATGAAATGGTAAAAGCTTATAATCATTATGGTAATGAATCTGATTATGACAGGACAAAAGCTAGTCTCACATTCAGCACTTTCTCTTCCAATTGTTGCCGCTTTGTGGTCCTGACACTTGCATCAAAATAAGTAGCTCCCATGTCATACCTACAGAAAACACAAGCAAAATGTGAACTTCCACCATACCAACCACATACTGAAAAATACACTTACTAAAACTCTTTCTAAAATTCTTGCAAGTACACTTCAGAAAAACCATAAAAGGTAAAAATCTTATAACTGAAGATTTTTAGATAGTTTGAAGTCGTAGAACTCGCAAAAGAGAACAGTTAGCAGGCTCAAGATAAAGGAAAAGTTAATCACAAAAGACACAAATGAGATGGCCAACTTGAAAATAGAAACCGGCGAGCATTCATATATAGAAGTTCATGAAATTGAATTAGCCCAAAAAAAAAGCCCTTCTATTGACCATAACTCTTATGAATATTCATTAACCGACAAAATATTCATTAACCGACAAAGAAGAAATCTATTTTACATAATTATAACCAGATATTCTTGTACGTATGATCATGAGACAGTTTCCACATATTTCCACAAAGAGGCTACGCCTTTGGCTTCACTACCGGGCTGCAAAGTAGGTAGGGTCCAGCTAATGGAAATGAAATGATCCAGGGCCACGATAACCCTTAAATAGAATTCTGTCAGACAGATCTTGGCAGAAAATTCATCAACACCGGACGATAATCCAGCCTACATATCCAACTGACTTTGAATGTCAATGGACCCGGCACAATGATGCAGCAGCAACACCACATCGTTACAACCAAGCTCATGGGCCACATGTGGGACCCATGAAATTCTGATTTTTAATTGTTCTTGGTTTTATTTTTAGCAAAGAGTGTAATTAGAATGAGGTTTCTAATTTGGGTAGGATTTTTATTCTTGTTTCCTAGTTTGAGTAGGTTTGATTTCTTAGCCCCTAAGTTTCTTTTATTATAAATATGGCATTGTAGAGATCAATGATCTCAAAGAATTCAGTTAATAGAATTTTCCCTTCTGTGGATTTATCGTTGGAGAGTGTCTTCATCATGATTGTTCCCGTGAGAACCCTAATTGTGCCCCGACACTTGCATCCTAACCCTAGGATCGCATCAATTGGTATCAGAGCCGCTGCTCCACTCCACTGCCAGCCATCCATCTCGCCACACCACATCAATTGGTATCAGAACAAAGATCCACGTCGCTCCGATCCATCTCCGGTCACCGATTGGAGCATATCCCTCATCCATCTTCCCTTCTATCAGAAACCCATCTGTACTGATACCAAACCATTCCCCCTTCACTGCCGCACACCCTCCCTGCACCACCAAAAAAAAACCACAATCCGAAAACTACCCCCTCTGCACAGCCCCATTCCACCACCGAAATCAAAACCCGAAACCCATCTCGCCAAACCATTCCCATTGTCCACATCCCCACCTCGCCAAACCGTAACAAAAAAAAAAGCGAGCAGAGAAGAGAGAGAGAGAGAGAGAGAGAGAGAGAGAGAGAGAGAGAGAGAGAAGCAACAAAGGATGTCAATACCTGGCTTCAATCAATCCACCATCGCAATCGTCCTACATCGTCACACCTCTGCAGCATCACCGAATGCCTCTCCGAGGTATCTTCCAAAGTCGGCAGAGCCTTTCTCCTTCCCCTCTCACCTTCCAGCAACGAAAAGGGCAGCCCAAACCATTTTCTTCTCTTTTTCTATTGCACAACGAACAGGGCTGCTCAGTGAAAGAGTCACTCGTGTGACACATATCAACAAGTGGGTCTTGCCTGAGGTGAATTCAGGTCATTCACAGGTCGAGCCAAGTTTATATCTGGATTGATTTGGGTTGAAGTCTAGTCAATCCAACCCACTTAAGTTTCAACCCAGCCAACACCACTGCTCTCATCAGCAGAGAATTGAAGACCCAGATCTGTCCAAGATCAACGACTGAGACTTCTTTTTACAATATCGGGCACATCTACCGTTAGATTTTCAGATCCGTTTTTGCCAGCGTGATTGTGAAAAGCAGATCTACACATCATGTTAGTCAAAAATTTTAGAATTTGCATTAAAAAAAAAAAATGCCTCCCAAGAAGCATGTTGAAGTGGAGTCTTCCTCCAATAATGATGATGATTTGAGGGGAACCACCGCGCAATTATCGGTAATTGTTAATCAACTATCCGTAATGATGGTTCAAATGCAAGAGACTCTTGCACGGATTGAAACCCGATTAACCAATTTGGAAACTAATCGGCGTGAGGATAATCATCGGGATGATGGAGGCCATAATCGGAATCAACGAGATCCACAAGCAGTCAATGTTGATCGTGATTTGGGTATTAAATTCGTGATTCCCGAATATGATGGAAAATTGAAAGCGAATGAATTCATGGATTGGTTACTGTGTGTTGAAAATATTTTTGCACACAAGCCTATGACGGATGGTCATAAGATTACACTAGTGACCACTCGATTTCGCAATTATGCTGCGATATGGTGGGCCGTGTTGCAAAGGAATAGAAGAAACCAACAAACTAAGCCCGTTGACACATGGACCGAGATGAAAAATCTGTTGAAGCAAAAATTCCTCCATGTCAATTACTCCAGAGACCTACGTTCAAGTTTTCAATATTTGAAACAAGGATCTAAGACAGTTGTTGAGTATTCTGAGGAATTTATGACCATGCAAGCTCGTTGTAGTTTGAATGAAGAGGATGATGTATTAGTTGACAGATACTTTAATGGGCTTACACTTGACATACAAGATATCATCGCATTCAAGCATTTTGATAATGTTGATGAGATTGTTCAACATGCTATCAAAGCTGAAGGGATTGCAAACCATCAAGCATGAAAACTTAATGCATCTAAATGGGTTATACAGAAGAATTCCTCACTTGCATGTTCTAAACCAAGTGATTCATCGGAGAAAGTTTTCAGCAAGCCCGAAGGTCAAAATAGGATTACATGCTTTAATTGTAAACAAGAAGGGCATCGTGCAGTGGACTATCCAAAACGCATCCATCTCATTGAGAATGAAAGTGATGTGAAAGATGCATCAGATGATCCTAAAGAGAATGACACAGAGAAAGTGGAAGACATTATGCACGATGAGGATCTTGATTCTCTCATGGCTACTGACACTACCTCCACTACTGAGAAGAAATGGTTGCGAGAAAATATTTTCCACTCCAAAGGAACAGTCAACAGTCAGGAATGCACGATAGTCATTGACGGAGGAAGTTGTCAGAATATTATATCCCAAGCTCTTGTGGATCGCTTACAGCTGAGAGTTTGAAAGCAGCATCATCCCTATTTTGCTAGATGGTTAATGACAGGAGATAAAGTGCAAGTATGGTATGCATGTCCAGTTACATTTTCTATTGGAAAAGATTATACAAATACAGTTTGGTGTAATGTGATACCTATGGATATCTTGTTGGGTCGTCCATGGATGTATGACAAAAATGGTACTAATGGAATGTGTGACAACACATACACATTCATGCATGGTGAAAAGCAAATAACACTCTGTCCTATGAAGCCGGCACCACCAAAGAAAGGGTCAAGTTCTCGTCTCATCAAGGAAGCGCTTCAAGTGCACGCTATCTACAAAAGCAACATCAAGAAGAAGAGCCAAGTTTGAGGTCGAACTCTTTTCCACCCTGGGGTGAATGATGCAGCAGCAACCCCACATCGTTACAACCAAGCTCGTGGGCCACATGGGGGACCCATGAAATTCTGATTTTTAATTGTTATTAGTTTTATTTTTAGCAAAGAGTGTAATTAGAATGAGGTTTCTAGTTTGGGTAGGATTTTTATTCTTGTTTCCTAGTTTAAGTAGGTTTGATTTCTTAGCCCCCAAGTTTCTTTTATTATAACTATGGCATGGTAGAGATCAATGATCTCAGAGAATTGAGTTAATAGAATTTTCCCTTTTGTGGGTTTATCGTTGGAGAGTGTCTTCATCGTGATTGTTCCCGTGAGAACCCTAATTGTGCACCGGCACTTGCATCCTAACCCTAGGATCGCATCACACAATGGACGGACATGTAGCTTATACCCAGCCCATGTCAAGCTTTCAAAAAAATCCTTAACCATTAACAACACTATTTCTCTGTAGCATGGTGATTTGTAAAGTAACTATTTAGACCCAATGCACAAAACTGAGCAGTTAAATTTATTAACATTTTACACAATCAAGAAGAGTACTCACTCTGACAGACACTTGATGAGGATAGCACTAAGCTTCTTTCCAAAGCCTGGAACTGGACCAGATTCAACAGCTTCTTGCAAATGAAGCCAATCCTGTGATGCTCTCAATGAAGTTTTCAGTTAGAACTAAAGAGTTTGCATTGTGAAGAAATTATAAATGAGAGATCCTGGGCATCATGAAATACCTCATCAGCAGCTAAATAGGCAAACTTTTCATTGGCAATTTCTTCGCAACGTACAGTGGCAACCATAACCTATAATTGAACAATGAACAACATCATAAATATCATGAGTTTAGGCAACTCACATCTTTATTGGCAGCTTCAAAAGAGAGATTCTTCACAAGATCACCTTGTGGGCAGGAAGGTCAAGGTCCTTATTCTCCTTGATTATTTTCCAGATTTGTTGTGCACTAAAAGAAAATCCTGAAGCAGGAACAACACCACGTCGATCTCCAGCAAGTCCACCAGGAGCAATAGAATGAAAAAATAGTTGTCTTAAACTTGCAACCTTCATTGATTATCAAAATAGAATTTGAACTGATAAGTCATCACAGAAGAATCAATTGCAATCAAGAGGGAATAAATTACAGCAGGACTATCTACACAACATTATGGCATTTCATCTGACAATAAAACTTCAAAGAAAAACACAAAGTCAGATCAAGCATTTGCTTGGCCCAACAAACAGTTAACAATGCAACCCCACCCCTCCCCCTCATCCGTCTCCTCCTCTCTCTTTTTTCCTTTTGTTAATGGGCGCAGGACCAAACCATTGGTGCTAGGTTGGTCCAAATTGCACCCCAAGAATTTAACTCATCAACTAATCCTATCCATATTTTTTCTATAACAACAAAGATTTTATTTTACTAAGCCCAAAACAGGACAAAAAACACAGCCAAGACACAATAAATGCAAAAACTGACAACAAAAAACCAAAAGCAAACTATACATCAAAATAAATGGTTGAGCGAAACTAATCCTAACCATATTATTTGCCCCCTTTACATGTTGACCATCTGTAGTAATTGTCCCTTTCCATTAGATGGCTAAAATTGTCCAATAGCCTAGATACTAGAGAATTGTCAAATCAATCATGGGACCTACACAATTAATATATTATATTACCAAAAAGGGGCCCCACCTATACAATGCTAGATTGAAAGAAAAAGCCTTTCTTAATTTCTCATCAAATAATACCCTGAATACTATATAATCTAAAGTGAATAATGGTCATAATTAAAGTTATAAGACAATAAGGAATCCAGTTTGGGGAAATGATATCCCATATATGGTATGTGACTATTTATTAAGTACTATGAAAGAATAAAATAATGCTAAGAACTAGTATGCTCAACTGAGGAATACTGAAGATTTGGTCACAGGAGATGTAACACTACCATATTGTTTGTAAATCTTGTAGATTATTTTGTAATCTTCTACATTAGAAGTGATTAGGTTAATATCTTTTGAAATGATCGTAACCCCCAAAATCAGGAGACTGATTTTTTTCCACATGCTTGTATAAATAGGTGATCCATTTCAACTTCAGAGGCACTGAAATGAAGAGGGTTTTTCTTTTTTTTTTCTTTTTCTTTTTTTTTTGTACTCTCCACCCCTAGTCTTTCTCTTGATAATTACCTGCTCTTTAAACTGCTCTTCCTTTTCTTCATAACTGGAAAGGGCCACAACCTCCACCTGAACATTTAAATAATAACAACAGGTACAATATTATAGTTATAGGAATTTCTAGACAGTGAAAAAGAAAGCATGTATGGGAGGGCTCGTGATATCTTACATTAAAAAACACACTGAGTGGAGCGCCCTTGTGAGCCTCTGGTTTGGGAACGGCGTCCCATATCTGCATGTAAAAATTTTAGGAATAAGTTAGAAACACAATTTTGATCATTTATAAGACAAAAGTGAAGCATAAGGTTATTACCTTCTTAATATCTTCCCTAAGGACAGATTCCAAATATTCCAATGGGGTCTGTGTATAAACATATAGAACGGCATACAAAAAGTAAGCAAGAATTCTATTAGAGATATAGAACGTGAATGCGGCAGCGAAAATTCCAAAATCAATGTTTCCAATGTTCTTTGAATTGCTAGGTCACAAACAACAACTCCTGTTATGTTTTCATTTCTCACTTCTCAGTAGAGCCTCCAGCAAATTCAAAACCAAATCTTTCTATTCTTTGCAGACACACCAGGGTTTGAATATGCAGGGTGCTCTGACCAGGAACAAGCAAATACTAAGTCATCTCATATGGAGCCTATTAGCTAATCTTGTTTGTTCTGAAACAGAATGTTCAATGTTTTGGATTTAAGAGTTTTTTTTTTTTTAGCCAAACACCTAAAACAGATAGTTATTCATATGCACCTCTCATTCTAGAATAAATCTGAGTACTGACCCTAGTTTTATCGCGTATAACAAACAATAAAGTTGTTCTGCGTGGACTAAACAAACGCATCATGACCTGTAAAAGAAAAAAAAAAAAAACATCAGAAAAGTGAACTGAGCCTTTCTGCATTTAACATGTATTACTGGCATATAAATGGAATACCTTGAATACCGTGTTTAGAAGATTCAAAAAATAAATTATAAAGGTGGACAACTTTTTTATGCATTTATCATAGATTACAAGAATATAAATGGAGTACCTGGAAGACTGTTTTGAGAAGAGGTTTATTTGCAGCCTGTTCACGGCCAATATCATGACACCACCTACAAATTCATAAGAGTATTTCATTGAGACGGGAATTAGAAAGCAGCACAGAGTCATGCCTGACGCAAGAAGAATAAGATGCCAATGTTCCAGCGAGAAAAAATGGGCTAGTAAACAAGAACCAAAATCCAATAAGCTTACATGTTTATAAGCACTATATCTGAAACGGCAAGAGCAAAGAGAGCACTCTGCTTCTCAAATGCAGTATCATCCTAAAAAAAGGGAAAAGAATAAAGCAAATATTATTGCATCCAGGTCACAACAGAATCCCAATAAATAAAAAGAAAATAAAAAAGAACAACATAGAAAACTAAAATGATGTATTGGTGTTATTATTTACAAGCAAATCAAAATGTTCAAGATTTACCATAATGAAATAAATATCAAAACACTCAGAAAACCAGTAGCAAATAAGTAATGAATATAACTCCATTTACATATTACAAGTTCTATTCCTAAAATTAGAGTTTTACATCTTAGTAATCTCCTCTATATTTCAAGCCCTGAGTAGTTTTTTTTTTTTTTTTTTCTCTCAGGAAATATGCAAAAATAAATGCATGAAGATGTAAACTATGCATAAGACCAAAACTAATAGATTAAATTACATAAAGATTTGGAAACCACCTCTCCTCGCTCCCTTCCGTCAGTACCCTCCAAGTCCATAACAAGTGTACAGGGTTCTATATCAACACATTTAGCCATCCAAATGCCCTTTGTAGTTTGAGACCTGAACATAAACATGCATTACTTTTTTAACATAAAAAAGACCCCACATCAACCATAACCTGGTAAAGATACTACAACCCACCTCCCCTTAAAAGTATCCATCTCCCTAAAATTGGTTCGGAAAAGATGGTTTAATAGTGTGCTCTTCCCTGTCCATAGACATAAAGTAACCCATGAATCACTTCTCAGACAACATAACTATTAGTGGAACATAAAACAGCAAACATGGTACTTTCAAGATTACAGGAAATCACAGTCATCCTCAAAAGTGTTTTCTTTTCAAGTAAAATAACCACTTAACCTTAACTCAGGAGAGATGCTTGACAAAGATGAGGATATAATGAATACATGTTACAACCTTATGGATCTAAAACAACTATGGTCACGTACCACTACTTTGTGGACCCATGATAGAGACCACGGCATATGAAAGTCCACATTCACCCAGCTTCATGGCCTTAATGAAGTTTTCAATGCCAGAGACATTGAACGCACCATCTCCGTCAATGAGTTGGGTCGAGCAACACTCCTCCCCCATTTCCTGTTAAAAGATATACACATGACAACTGTATAAAATTAAACGTCACATTTCATGATGAGGCCCAAAAATTCTTAAAATGGATTTATATCACATAATTACACAACGTGGACTGCTTGCGATGAGCCTCATGTCATTGAGATCAAAATTTAAAATAAAATAAAAAGTTTTCTTTTTGGTGGCGTGGGGGGCGACAGTGTAAATTCTCACATTATCACCTTAAACATCAAACATCTACAGAAGAAAACAGGCGAAGCCATTTCTTGATAATACCAATCAGAATTGACTCACATTCACAAACACAAAAATCAGAGGTTTTTTTTTTAGGAAAAAAAATCAGGCAGCCAACTACTTAAAGTTATCAACCAAAATCAAAATCGAATGAATCAATCATATACCTACTCTCTCTCTCTCTATCTCTAATAAAAGAAAAGGCATTGATGTCAGATTTGAAGAACAATTTGTCAAAGCTGGCTTAGAATGTTCGAATGGACAATTGACATTGATTCCAATAACCAACATTCCTCACAGTGAATGTCCAAAGTTGAAGCAGACCCAGTTTTTTTTACAGTGAATAACCGGTCCCAAATTGCAATTACATCCATTACAAATTGAACTTAAATTTGAAACAGAAGCAATTAAACTAATATTTAGAAATCCCTATCATTCTCAATGGTCAAAAATATTGTGATCACCCACTTTCTATATTTCAACTTAATTATCACTTTGCAGTTGCATGCACACAGACATTTAGCTTAATTCTACAAATCCGTTAACTAAAACCATTCATCAACTCATCTCACTCAATTTAGAACATCCCACCACTGCACCGACAACCTCCAATAAAGCAAACCAATAGACCCATCAAAATCAGCAACAAATAACAAAACTCAGATCACTAAATCACGTAAAGATCATCCTACACCTAGATTGAAAACATCCCCCATTGAACAAACATCAAAACCCAGGCCAAAATTTTAGACCCAACTCCTCCTAGAGGTTCATATTTCACAAACAAACAAAACCCACAAGCACTTAAAAGAAAGGATGGAAACCGAAATCCTAAATCAAACTCCAACCCAAGAATCTAAGTCCCCACAACTAAAAAGAGAGAAATCAATAGTAAAAACAATCAAAACCCAGATCATAAAATCAGCGGAAAAGCATGTTCCAATCAGACCCACATCCCAAAATGCATCATCTTTGAACAAACATCACAAACAAGAGGGGAAGAAACAAAAAAAAAAGAAAAAAAGCCATATATCCAGGAAGGAAGAGCAGGGGATTCAAGATAGAGAACAAGAGATCGATTGAAATGGAGACATACCCGAGAAGTAGGCGTGGATTGAAAAGGGTTTTGAGTGTGAACTAGAGAGAGAGATTCGACTTGCAAGAGAGAAGAAGGGACGATCCAGCATCAACTTCCGAGGATCCTCTGTCTATTAAAAGGTAACTGGTCTTAAGGCAATTTGAAAAATGAAATTACAGAAAAGCCGCAAAGGGTGGCATGTTCATATTAAAAATAAGAGTAGGTATGATCTTGCACTTTTTGGGCCAGTTTGGCAAGTCTCCTGCTAGAGCCAATTATAAAATTTTGTTGGCTTTTTATATGAAAAAGTAGAGTTTTTTTTTTATATTTTAATAGATAAAGGTGATTGTTTATTTATTTATTTATTTTTAGAAAGAAATGAGTTTTGAATTAAAGTGCTTGTGATGCGACATCTTGTGAAAAATGGAGGCTTTACTAGCCTGGCAAATGGGTCAGAGCGGGAGGCTTTACTAGGCTGGCAAATGGGTCGAGACGGGCTGATTTGGGTCAGGTCGGGGCGGAGGTGGACAACTTGTTTTGGACCCCAACCCGTTTAAACTTTCAGACCGCACCCGATAGGTCTCGAGTCGGGCTAACCCGTCTAGCCCGTATTAAATGTGGGTTGGGTTGGGTTGGGTTGGGTTGGTCCGACTGACCTACGTAACTTGTACGGGTAAAAATAAGTATGTGCTAAGTGAACTCCTTCTCACAACCATTAGGACTTGAAAGGTAAACATAACCACTATCACCAAATAACTATTGTATACAAATATTTATCCAAACAATATTAAAACTAGTTAGATGAGGACGAAAACCTGGCCAGTTTAGAGTATTAAAACTACTTTGGAATATTGGCTAATAGTTAGACTTTAGCTTTGAAGTATTTATAAAAGTAACTATATTTTTAGACTAGTAACCTATATAGATACTGTAATTATTATTTTTTTCGTACTTATGTGTTGTATTTTAAGCATGGTGGTCAAGCTTTTTATTTTTATGATAATCATTATGCAATAAAACTAAACCCAAACGAATATATAATATATACAATTGATTAATAAAAATAACAAGTTTTTATAATTTATAAAAAAAATAACAACATCATTGAATAAAGACAAACCCACACTAACAATGTATAATTGAAGAAGAGGGTGAAACTTTTCATGTAGCTGAAGAAAGGGTAGAGTTTGATTTTATTTTATTTTTGTGTAGCTTTGACTTTTATAAATCATAAATTATATAAAAGGTGTAAAACACTATGATAGACCCTATGTATTAAATTCACAACGATTAACAAACATCCATACTATTTATGGGATATCCCAAAGTTTCAACTCAACTTGGGTTATTTCCACTGTCAAGTTGATTCTCAGTATAAAAATAATAATAAATCCTATCTGGATATTTATTATCATATTTTTCATCAAAAACTTAATCCAACAGTAGGACATTCTCCGATGAAGATAAAATTTTGGATTGTCTTATGTATTAGATAAAAGTTTACTTTGAACGGCTGGATTTCAATACTTAATCCTCATCATGGCGTTCTTACGCTTTAACTCAAGATTTATCAAAATTAAAGCCTTAAACAGAGAACGAGTTGTAGCTTTTTATTTGTGGAATGGTTTGGTGGCAATGTTAGCAAATGGCCAACACATTCCTTCTCCTCCTTCAATGTTTCTTTATCTAAAGGATTTCCATAAGCTCGAAAGGAATGAGTGGACAAGGGAGAAGTCACATTTATATGAGATCCTAAGCTTTATTTTACAACCCAAATTGTGGATTCTAAAAAAAAAACAAAAAATATATATATATATCTTATATTATTTCTAACAATTCATTATAAAAATAGATATCAATATAAAAGACTTTATACGGGTCATGCGGGTTAGGCGGGTCAACCTTAACCCGACCCATTTTTCTGCTAGTTGGAAAAGCCTAACCCTAATCCAGCCCTTATTTTATGCGGGTAAAGTTAAGCGAGTCGGGTTGGTGGGTCGGGCCATGTTTTACCACCTCTAGGCCGCTTTACTTAGACTTTTACTATGTTAGTAAAGTGCCAAACCGGCCCTTAGGTTTTACATTATTTTATAACATAGTTGTCATTTCGGTTTGTCCTCCAAAATGAGTTTTTTTTTTTGAAATATTTAAAATTTGGGCTAAACTTTTGAAAATTACATTTTAGGAGAAATATAAAATAATAATAAATATAAACTTAACCCATTCTAGTAAATTTTTGGAATTACATTTTAGGGAAATATAAGGAATATAAAGTACATATGTGTATAAAAAGAAAAAAATATTGTGTAAAATACTATTTTGCCCAAAAATCACATTTGAGTCAAAATATTGAATTTTGGCCAAAATTAATCGAAATTCAAAATAAAAGTTTAAAGTGAAATTTTGTTTTGGCCACTTAAGTGTCTTCATCATCTTGTTAAATGGTAGCAACTCATCTATTTTGTTTCGTTATGTTGCCTACTGACCAACATCCATCTAATTGAGTGGATTAAGATTGTTTAATACCTAACTAGCACGGGCATGACCCGTGCGGTTAGGGTCCCCGCACCATTTAGCTACTTTTTATAGTGTTTTGACAATTAATTGTACATAAGTATTATGTGACGTAATGGTTAGATTAGTTATTTAAAAAAGCAAGTGGTCATGAGATCAATCCTCCTAATTTATATACATTTTTATTTTTATTTTACCATGGCGGCTCAATAAAAAAGTCAGAATTAAAATTGATCTAGTAAAAATCCGATTTAAAACCTTCGGCTTTAATATATTATAATAGCGAGGTTGATTGAATCTTATTTTAATCTTCCACCAAACGGAGCTATGTGGCAACAATATGTTTTCCTTGTTTTCAATGAAGGCATCCATGTGGTATTAACCCGTCGAGACTAATCCCCCTGGTGGACAACAAGAGTCGCAATACCATTGTCGATATTTTATCACAATAGGAGATAACTAGGTTGTATTTTTAAGTCTGGGCTTTTCTTGAATTGATATCTTAAGAACGATGCAACATAGATGCTTTTTTAAACATTAAAAAAAATCATAATCATCATCAAAAGGCTTGTCGAACTATGTTTGGCCAAATAAATGAATTTATCTATTCTAGGTCAAATTCTATATTCATACTACTTCCCTCCATGTCTTTTTCCGTGAAAAATAGAGAAAAGAAATAGTGTTGATGGCTGATTTTATGTAACTTTTATGATGTTTTGAATTCCTTTTTTCACAAAAAAAAAAAAAAATGCCATTTTATCATAATAATATTATGGTTAATTTTCCTGTAATTTTTAGCATGGAATATCATGACATTATTAAGGAAAAAAATTTCCTAATGATTCCTTAATATTTTCGAAATACCATCAATTAGTGTGACTAAGGTGGCGACTCAACCACTTAAGAAAAGGAAATGCCAAAATAAAACCTCGGGTTTATTTTCCAAAAGTAGACCCTACTTTGTATGGGGACACCCACATGCATTCAATTACAAGGTTACGGGGCATATGAGGGGTACATTGAATATTCTTCGCTTCACAATTACCACACTAATGTCATCCCAACCCAACAATGGATGATGAATGATGGAGAAATGTCAAATTGATGTCAATACCGATTCATGGTATGTGTATTACCTAAAATTAGATTGATTAGGAGTGGGCCCCACAGCATAGAATATTGCTTTACACATAGTAACTGGTAGGACAATCCAAAGGCTATTTTTTTTTTCTTTCTAGTTTAGGCTATTGCTCCAGAAGCCTAGGCATCGATTCCTAAAATTCATATATTAATTTTCAGTGATTGGTCCCTGAAAATGAGAAAAAAGTGATTTAACCTTATTGATTAAATAGATTTTCTTCAAATATAAATTCACCGCTGAAAATCATTTCAACAAGAGTAGAATTTGAACAACGGCCTCTTATCTCAGCGGCGGTTCTTACCTAGCTGCCTGAGTAGCGACATTTCCTCACCGGACGCTGTTCTACCTCACATGAGGTCTACGTCAATCAAGTATTCCATCCACACTGAGATTATGGAACATATACAAGAGAGAGATGAGCTGACTGTTGAACCGGTGTTGAGGACGCACACCAGTTTCCTTCCTGCTTGCTTACCATCTAGGATGATTAAATATTTTGCGGCATCCAACGATCAGAAAGAGGTGATTGGTGGGACATCTGTTGATTTGACCGCACGCTTAAACAAATACCGATTAATGGCATTATTTATTCAATTGAGCCAAATGATCATATATTGATATTTGCCGTCAAGTTTTTCTACTGACAACGTTTACCTACATATATTTCTTTGTTGCTTCATCTAAACGGTTCACATTACAAGATGTCTACAGGAAATTTATCGGACTAAGCGGTTGGTAATCAGTCAAATTAAGTGATACACACCATTGAATAGATAAATCATTAAAATAAAAAAAACTAAGTATTGAAGTGTATTATCTTTTTTTTTTTCCACTCTCAATGAAAGAGAAATTTTGACCGAGTTAAAAATTTATCGTGTCATGGGAACCATATATATTGCCATTCATCAGTTGATCTTGACTGGTTAAACCCCATGGAGTGGAATTTCAGGCGCCCTCAGCCGTACTACCTATTTTTTTCTTTCATTTTCTTACAAATGGTTGTGTCCCTTCAGCCAACTGCCCCTGGGCTGGCGCCTTGACAATGTCCTCCCAGCGATTTTCTTTGGGCCTGGTTTTTAACTGGAATTTTATTTTTAAAAAATATGTTTTTATTACTTTAAATGTGTTTTTTTATATTAGATTTCCGTATAAGAATTTGCCATGTTTGGGCCTTTTAGACGTCATGTAAGCATTCGAAAACTTCTGCCCACCTGTGCACACCTTACACCTGATAACTTTTATATATATATATATATCGGTAATATTCAGATGAGAACTAGTTCTCACATATTATATAATTATTTTTTTGTGAGGTCCATTTGGGGATAGGACCAGGGGGGATGGAAAAATCTATGTGAGACCACCCTAAGTATCAAGTTTGACCCCAAACCCATACCCCTAACCCCTTTATCCGTGGCCCACAAGTTTAATTGCTTCATATTCAAAAAAATATTCAACACTCGATCCAACGGTTCAGTCCATTCAAATGTGTGCCAATCCTTGGGATTGGTGACTATCAGGGCTTCCCTATTAGTTGCTAGGTTTGGATGGGTTGATAGTTGGGCCCCGCAAAAAAGTTCTTATATAATAGGTGAGAACTAGTTCTCACTTGAATATTTTCCTATATATATATTATTGATTCAATGTGCGACTTGCGCACTAGATCAGTGTGTGCGCCTCAATGTGGGGCCTATATGAGGCCCCACTCGAGATCAGGACATGGGGGATCAACAAATCTCCTTGGGCCCCACACCTTTATAAAAATCAGCCCCACTCCTAAACCTTGTCAATCTCCATCTGGTCCCCACAAGTTTATCGGAGTACAGTTCAATCGGATGAGTGCGAAATTGATCCAATGCTCCAGTTCATTTGGATGGGTGCAAAACCTAGGAGCCATATGAGATTCAAGAGTGTTGTGTGTGGTACATTCAGATGGACCATCAGGTGGGTTCCACCCCGGCAACCTCTCTCTCTATATATATATATTTATATTTGCGTGTATAAGTGCGTACGAAACACAATACCATATTTGTAAAAATCATTATTTTCAAATGAGGTAAGGAGTACACCCAAACGGTTTTAGATTTACTTGGGAGTTTTTTTATATTTTTTCATAAATTTCTCAAAATCTATGGAGATTTTAAGATATGAAACTCTACACCTTGATGTTTACCATTAGTACAAAAAGATTGAACAGTTTAGATCATGAATTGAGGCCACACAAAAAGCCCCATTTTTGGATTATAAATATGAGACCTGAAAGATAAGAAAATGAAACCTTTTAATGGGCCCCACAAGTGAAAAAATTGCGACGTTGAGGCAGCACCAAAGCCTTTTGCAATGACAGGCATGTAAATCAATTCACCACCTATGCGAGAATCATAGAGTTGCCGTTGTGGATAGTGCGCTTGCTCCCACAACTCTAGTCAAGGACCGATTCCTGGGTGGGCAAGTTTACTTCAAAGCTCTTGCCCACTAGGCCAATTAGCAAAAAAAACAAAAACAAAAAACCACCACCTATTCAGGTGAGTAAATGATGGTAAACAAATGACCCCCAAGGCCTTATTTGTTTGCATTCAAATGCATAATACTTGAATACATACGATTTATGACATTAATAGTTAAAAGTGAAGATCATACCTCAATTTCAAAAAATGAAGATCAAATAACATTTTCTTGTGTGGAAATTGAATCAAAGGGAGAAGGCCAATGCAAACAAATAAGGCTCTTGTAATATGAGTATGGATCCCCTAATTCATCTAATCCTAAATCGCCAACCGTGTAAAGTTTCTTAATTGATTTTCTCATTCTAATAAAGCAATTGAGAGTATACATTAGTTGGCATACAATTTTATACAATTGGTGATTTAGGATTGGATGAAACAATATCTCCCTATTTTTATGAAACAAAAGATCTAAACTCCTTGTAATATATGTAAAAAGTAGGTGCGCAACTCTACTATTGGCACTTACAATAATTAGCTTTCATTAACAGCACATTTGGTAACAAAATCATAATAACTATGGCTGTCACGAGGTTGGTGATCTCCGAGAACTTTTGTATTTTTTCTTCGTCATAAAAAACTGCTTGACTTAGGATCAGTTGTTAACATTTTGCTTACAGCATGTCCTATTGAGTTGAGGCTGCTCCAAATTAACTCTACCAAACCCAAGAGAGAGCCCCCTATACACACACAGGAAGACAACAAGTACAAGTAGGAAGAAGGCCCACACATGTGGGAAAAAATGACGTACCTAAAGTTTAAACTCTAGGTAGCAAGGTGAGAACTGCCACCACTTACCAGTGAGGTAAGTGGCCGCTCTCTTTTTTTAACCAAATCTTGAAAGCACTTATGGCTGTTTTGGTTTTAGTGATCTTTGAAAAATCTTTTTTTTTTATAGGGGAAGAAACTTAAAGTAACATGGATTAAATGTTAGGGTGTTGATAGGCCTAGTTGAGCTAGCTGTGGCTTATCAAGGTCTGGCCCGACTTTAGGCACAATAGGTCATATCTGGCACATGCCCGACACAGGCCATAAAATGTTAGGCTCGAGCACTCCCATTTAGTCAATCACGCTGGCCAAGCTGAATCAAGAGTTTTATCAATTGCACTTGCACAGGCTTTCTAGCAACTTTTTGGACAAATTATCACTAAATTACTTGGTCGAGCATTGTCTTTGGATTTTCTATCACTTAATCAAGTCTGACCCAATGATTAAACAAGCCCATATTATATATCCAAGCCATGCCCAATGGCACTCGAAGTCAAATGATCAGGTTGGTCGCTGGTTGTAATGCTGATGATGAGGGACTTAAGCAGGGTTTGCAAAGGTATGTGAGTATTTACCAGGAAAACAAAAATGAGGTTGGTCAATTGCAGATGCTAGGATTTGGTAGTTGGTATTAGCTTTTTGTGATTTTCCTTTGTTTCTTAAACGTCAGACACTTTTAAACTTTAAAAGAAAAAAGAAAAAAATCAGCAAACACTCATTTGTTTCTATCTTTTTTAAGAAAATGAGGAAGCAACTGATTCATGTTGACTCTATCACCTGAGCCAATTAGGCTCTTTGTGGCCATACGTGTAGGCTGACATGGGCCCGCACCACATGCCAACAAATTGCTCTCATTCAAAAAATTAACTGATTCGTCCATCAAAATCTTACAGCAGGCCATGCTATAGCAAATGTCATGGCGGCCCCTCTGATTCTAGAGTCCCATTTGGGACAATTTTCTTAAATAATGAGACAAGAAGAGTACATAAATGAGGAAGTATCGTTATAAATTTGCCAAGACAAGTGGCATCCCTAACAAAAGTTAAATAAAATAAAATCAACTTCTCATTTCTCTCTCTCACACACAACTCACAAAGAATTGCAACTAAAAGACTAATACACATGGTATGGTATATGGAGCCACCAGTCTGCCACCCAAGAGAGAGGTGGGACAATCAGCAATGTAGATTTTACTCTCTTTTCTTTTTTATTTTTAGTAGTAGATCCAGCTTATTTGGATAGGCAAAAAATACAGTAGACTAAAGTTAAATGGGCCCTAACAATCTAAAATTTCAACTCTACTATATTTGGATGAGTCTTACCTGTGAGCCACATGTACTCCATTTCACTTCAACTCTAAATACTTCAATTTTCTTGAATAAAAGTGGATTTTACTCTAAACTACTCTACTTTTACTTCAACCTACTTCTCTTTACTCCACTCCAGATGTAAAATCTACTTCATTTTACTCTACTCCTCATTTTTTAGGCCTATTAGATTTTACAAATTTCTGGGCCTGTTTAGCTAAGAAAAAACTCCACTTATTCACATAAACCATAAGCATCTTTTTAAACATACTGAAACAAAAATATCAGACCTCTGAACCACTAATTAGTTGTTTAAGTACCCCGACCGCGTACGTCCATCCAAAAAGATATGAGACCAGGCTCCAGGGCATTAGATCCAACTTACACCCAAATTTATCACAATACCAACTCGCACTCAAACCAAATTAGAATTAATTGGACTAGAGTTCAGATCACCTGGGCCCATGTGCCCCTCAAAATCTTTGAAAACCCCTTTCACAATTTTCAAATTTAGACAATTTTTCTCACATCCCCTCCCCCAAATCTTCAGAAAACCCCCGATGTATTTTGGAAATTCCATTCATTTTTTACATATGGCCCACCATATTTTTTTCAAATAGCTGCGCAACCAAAGAAGATTTCCTGGGTCTGACCCTACCGGGGTCTGACGCATTTATTATTTAAGACATCAAAAAGAAATATTACAATTACAAAGGAGTATTTCCAAATGGTTTCAAAATATGACAATGGAGGACAAAAATTATATTTGACTTTTCATCCCTATTAATGTATTTCCTACACCAAAGTTAACTCATTCATGTAACATAGACCCATTTCAAAATAGGAGCTTTTACTGTCCTAGTTGGTCTCCATGAATTTCCAGGATTCATTAAAAGGTCCTTGCTTCTTTCTCCTTTACACACACACACCCACAGGAAAAAAAAAAAAAACCACAATTCTACAACACATAAAAATACTGTAACCATTTTGAATTTGTCTTAATCCAGTTTTATGAACGAAATGCCAAGTCAAACTATTAATTAGCTTGAGACAATCTCACTGCGAGAAGAGCTGTGGCACATGTAGCTAAAAAGTGCTTCTGGGTCAATATCCCTCCACGATCTCACAAAAGTTAAAGAGAAGGAAATCTCTTCCTAATCCATGCATTAACGGTATTGTGCAAAGTGTAAGGATTTGAGCAAGAGAGATAAAAGCTTGAGATTGACTTAGATTCGGCATTTCCAAAATCAGATACCCAAATCTTCACTCCAACTCACAACCCACCTTTTGACTAATATCATACAAGAGTTTTGTTTCCATTCATTCAACAATCAACGACACTATTTCATCCCCATCAGAGCTCTGTTACCTCATTCTCTTCTTTTCCACCTTCCTTTTGGCTCTTCAATCAAAATGAATTCAGGAAGAGACTCTGGTAGTCGTGCTCATAAAAGTGCTGATTTTCGAGCCTGCGCTGTGTGCAAGCATCAAAGAAAGAGGTGTTTTGACTGTCCATGGGCACCATTCTTTCCTCCCGAGAGCTATCAGGAGTTCGAGAATGTTCACAGGCTCTTTGGAGTGAACAATGTTACAAAGATACTGAGCTCGGTCGACAAGAGGTTGTGGCCAACAGCCATAGAGACCATACAGTTTGAGGCTGAAATGTGGCGAAGTAATCCGGCTAATGGTTGCTGGGGCATGATTCGTCATCTAAATGCGCAGATAGAAGCTACCACAGGAGAACTCAACATGGTCAAACAACAGCTGTTTCACCATCGCCAGCAGCAGCAGCAGGAACAACAACAGGAGCAGGAGCAGCAGGAGCAATACATGGCAGCCACAGCTGCTATGGTTGTGCCTCCATTGGGTGATTTTCAGCTTCAGCCACCTAACTTAGCTGAGTTAGTAAATAAATATTTGTATAGCGGGGTTAGTGTGTTTGACTTTTATTTCAAAGGAAATAAGTTTGGAAATATGTCAATTTTTTTTCATATGTATGCTGAGGACTTAGATGCAGGGGCAGGCCCAAGGTAGCACGCTGGTGTGGTCAGTGGTGGACCCAGGATTTTCGCTTAAGGGGGGCGGACCCAAGATTTTTATATGAGATTTCGAGGCAAACCCATAGTTTTCATTTGGATTTCCCAAGCATACCAGAAATTTTTATATGCATTTTGTAAGTGGGCTAGCTCTGACGGGGTGGCAGCCCCCGGAAGCTTGTATGTAGTTTCGGTAATGGGTGCGGTCATACCTGTAAAATTCGAAAAGCCCCTTATATAAGACCTTGAAAATTTTAATTTTATTATTTAACTTCTTCAGTCGATCATTGTGCGCATCACCCAAATAATGAAAATCCTGGTTCCACAATTACGTGGATGAAACCGCATCTTATGGTTTTGTTAGGGTTTACATATGTATATGCAGCATGCATGACTTTTAAATCGAATCACTAAGTTCGTAACCACGTTGTTTTTTTGTCTGAGAATTGCCCCCAAAATACCCCAGAATTGACAGGAACAAAACACTTATGTTCAAATATATGTACCCATTTTTATTCTGGTCATTGCTTGGACCATTAAAATTTGGGTTCGGGTCCATGGATTTCATATCCAACGACCGGAATACCAGTTCTCACGACCATAGATTTTGTCTCTTCCAGTGTGTATGCTCGCCTAAAAAGGTATAAAAGTATATGGACCTTCATTTGGGCCCAGGTGCAAGCCTTATTCCTATTACTGTTAGGCCTTCATATTTAATTCAGGCACATGCATAGGGCCTGTAACAAGGACCTAATCGGGTATGGTTCCAAGTGCAGGTCCCTCTTCATAATATATCATGTAGTTGACTTGAACTAATTCTGGCTAGTTTCTTTGGATGTTTTTGAGAAAGGATTGAATGTGTTTTGATTATTATATATAACTGCAATGTTGCTTCATATTTTTGCTTGTTGAGTAGGCAGATGCAACCGATAATGCTGAATCAATGG